>JANHMN010000005.1:77087786-77118256 GCA_030674055.1 Rhabdomys pumilio | reverse complement strand
TTTCTCTCTCTTTCCTTCTTCTCCCCTTTTTTCTTGCATTAGAAAAGCAGTCTGCCTATAGTCACATCTAGTCCCCATGTTGCATGTATGTAGAAAGACTGGGCCTGATGAGTGCTTTTGAAATCTTGAATCCCACCATTAGTGACATACCTCCACCAACTCACCCATATCTCTGAATCCTTGCTAAACATTATATCAATTAAAAAAGGAATATTGAAACATGATAACCTATGGGGAGAATTCCCATTCAAACCATCACAGACATGGAAGTATGGTTACATGGGGCTTTTTAAACTATGCTTTCTTGTGGGGTGCTCTTCTTATGCCTTAACAAAAATCTAAAACCTAAAATTTATAAGTAGATTACTGAAATTATAATGATGGACACCATTAACTCCAGTCTTGAGAACTTCATGCTATAGTAGAATTAAATTTTTCAGGGTATTGGAAACTTCATTTGACAGAACAGTCTTGGCTTCTGAGAGAAACTATACGTGTCAGTGGCTGTTAAATTGTGCATTTGGATTTTCTTTATTTTCCTGCTCTTCAAGCTCTTTCACTGTTTTCATGAACTACAAGATCTATGTCTTCCTGTATTTTTAAAAACAATTTTATCTTGAGATAATTTCAGATTTACATATAGCTGTGAGAAAAAATACAGAAAGAGCTTCTGAGCCCTTTACCTAGGTTTTCTCAATGATAGTGTCTTGCAAATCAAATCCAGAAAATATATTTTGTTCATTATTTGTTTGTTTGTTTTCTTGTTTTGCTTTGCTTTTTGAGAAAGTGTTTCTCTGTATAGCCCTGGCTGTCCTGGAACTCACTCTGTAGACCAGGCTGGCCTAAAACTCAGAAATCCACCTGCCTCTGCCTCTCAAGTGCTGGGATTAAAAGTGTGTGCCACCAGTGCCTGGCTATTTTGTTCATTTTTGAATGTGTTATTTCACTTTGCACTGTATCCATCTTTTCTCATTTAAACTTAAAGTTCTGAGCATCAAGCATACAAATATGTTATCTTGATTACAGAACCACAATTTCACAGTTTTGCTATGAAGATAATATGCTATATTACCCAGTATTGCTTGTAACAGTACATTTAATGTATTAATAACATTAATGTGCTACAGAAAAAAAACCCTAGATTGTAAAGTTGTGACATGTCAGCTCAAGTGGATGAAGAAAGATATTTCCATTTGAAAAAAGGGTTTTGTTTCTCAGCTGTTGATTTTAATTTATTAGCATGCACTCAATGTGATCAGTTTTCCAAACGAGATTTTGCTTTCACATTATTCTAGTGAGATATTTATAATGAATGCTACAAGGAAATTACACTGGGATAATATTTAGTCAGCTTTTGTCAATAGGAAACATGAGCATAATAATGGATGATGGAGAAAAACAACACAAGATCTCTTTAGAATAAATAGGTTAAATGTTAATTTCCTTACAATTAAATTTTGTTGGATATAGTTCTATTTGGGCAGCAAGCTCATTTTTGTTTACAATCACTGTTTCATTGTGGCATAACTATTATTCATTTATAAGCTCTCAATTATATTTTAAAATAAAGTAATTGCTTAAAAAGACAAACCACTTTCACTATTTTAAAGTAATTCTTCAAGGTTTGCTTTCCTAAGTTACTCTGGACTTGTTGTAATAGAAAAGAATCATTCGGTTTTACAAAATGTAAGTGGCATTCAAAGAGAGTTCTCTTTAACATTAAATGAAAATGAGAAAGATAATAACCTCCAAATGAGGAAATTTTGTGCTTCTTTAGTTGATAATCATCTTAATAGATTACAGTTATTCTCATAACCTGCATTGATTACCAATTTGCTTTTATTTGAGTGTTATTCCCCTATGGAAAGGGGTTAAGATAAGCCACAGCACAATGCTAGGCACAATTTGTTCTTGATTTTAGGAGTAAGTTACAAAGAGGCAACAAACAAAAAAGCCAAAATAAAACAACTCTCACAACAATAAAAGTAGGTGGCTTATATAAATTAAAAGAAAACAGATCTACTTGTACACGCAATTCATAGTATTTTATCTGTGTGTGCATTTACTAAAACCACTGAACTAAAATAGAGGAAATCAGTAGAGAAAAAAATCATTCTTCATTTGTATCCATCCTTATTTTATATAAAAACAAAGCCTATAGTAAAGCAAAGTAAAAGGGATATCTCATAAATAATTATTTTTTTGAGCATAGCTTCTCTAGTGTTAATTAAGTGTAAGTTGAACAGTTTGGCCATGTCTACCATGCCACTGTGGAATAGACTGGATACCTTAAGGAGGATCCTCTGATATGGAGTGATAGACCCAGTCTACCTAGCTGCCTCCAGGTCAGCCACTCCAGCTACAATGTACCTGTGGTCTTGCATGGTATACTTTGAACTGTATACTGGATTACAATCCACAGTCCAAGACTGTCTAAGTTCTAGACTTTCAACCTAACAACTAACCTTAGGAACCATGGGGTATCCTGCAACGCCAGAGAAAGACACCCCAATCCACCTCACCACACCACTTTCTGGACCTGTTGCCTTGTGTTCCTATGGTAAAACACCATTGCCAAGGTAACTTACAGACTTGCTCTCAGTTGCAGAAGAATGAGAGTCCATCACCAGCATGATTGACAGGTGTAACAGGCAGACATGGCAATTGGAACAGAAATCTGAGAACTGGCATCTTAAGCTACAAGCGGGAAGAACACAGACTAAAAATGGTTTAATGTAACCACAGGCTTTTCTACCCACACCCCAGTTCCCAAATAACGACTCTGAGACTTAACTATTTATGAATAAATGCCTAGGACATAAGCTTGAGCTTTTACCCCAACTAGCTCATAACTTGTATAACATGTTTATTCTATCCCATTTGTGCCACATGGCTAGTTACCTTTCTCCAGTTTCATACATCCATCTCTGCAGTGTCTGAGTGGAGAATATCCCTATATCTGACTATTTCCCAGAGTTCCTCTCTCCCTGGTGAAACTCCCATCTTCTATTTCTGGCTTTTGCTAATTAATAGGCCATTGTCTTAGTTAGGGTTTTACCATTGTAAACAACAGACTGACACTATTAATGAGGGTTTGGAACACGCACAAAAAGAGACCTATCATGACCACACTCATGAAGATTTAATAAGCAGCTGAAACAGTCAGATGCATATATTTGTACCCAACCAATGAACAGAAGCTGCTGACCCCTGTGGATGAATTAGGGAAAATCTGGAAGAAGTTGAGGAGGAGGGCAACCTTGTAGGAGGACCAGCAGTTTCAATTAACCTAGACTCTCGAGATCTCTCAAACACTGGACCACTAACCAGGCCACTAACACATATACAGCGGAGGACTGCTAGGTCTGGGTTCAGTCAAAGAAGGTGCATCTAACCCAGGAGAGACTGGAGACCCCAAGGAGTTTAGAGTTCAGGTTGGGTGGGTGTGGGGGATCCGGAAATCCTTGGGGAGACAGGGGGTGAGAAGGAAGTATGCAATGTGGAACAGTCAGGGAGTGGACCAGGAGAGAGCCATAAAATCTGAAGTGTAAAAATAAATAAATAAATAAAAGGCAAAAAGGACTATTTACATCTATATTTATAGGGGGTATTGGTCTACACTTTTGGGAGGTTGTCTTTTTATGGTTTAGAATAAGGATAGTAATTGTGGCTTTGTAAAATGTTTCACAATTTTCTATTTTTCATAATAGCTTGGAGAATATTAAAATTAGTTCTTTATTGAACTTAGAAGCCCGTATAAAATCTTGAACTGAATCCACCTGCACTTGGGCTTCCTTTTGTTGGGAGATGTTTTAAAAAATTACTTGTATTTCATCTGGGGTTATGTATTTGCTTAAATTGTTTATTTAATCCTGAATTAACTTTGGTAACACATATACATCAAGATATTCATTCATTTTGTTTAGAATTTCCAGTTTGGTAGTGTATAGTTTTCTAAATTACATCCTTATGATTCTCTAGATTTCTTCAGTGTCTATATTAATATCTAACTTTTTATCTCTAATTTCATTAACTTGTATTAATTTCTTTCTATCATTGTCACTATCTATATCTATATTTACATATAGATATATATTTCTTTTTACTAATTTTGGTTAAGGGTTTGTCAATATTGTTGATTTCCTCAAAAAACAAACATTTTTAATGTTTTACGTATGTATTTCTATAATTTTACATCAGGAATCATGTCAAAGGCAAATGGGAATAATAATGAAAATGAAGCATCAAAATTATACCCGAGAGAAGGCATCTCAAGAGCTGTTTATATTATTTTTTAGACAAATTTTCCTGTAGCCCAGGCTGTCCACAATTTACTACGTAGATAAGTGTCAGGAGCCATCATAGGACAAACTAATCAACAGCATGTGATTTTCCTGAGATGACTTAGATTATGTCTTAGATTATGACTTAGATGATGTCTTAGATTAAAATCTATGATAGGACTACAGTAGGCAAGGCTCTGAAGAAAATTATTTCAGAAAAAATTCCTATTATTAATATGCTTTTTCTGTTATTATTAAACATACATGACAATCACTAGGCCCTTTTGAGCAGATCTCTGCAAATCTATAAATCTTACATAAATCTTATAGTGATGCTATATAGATAAATAGATAACTTTTTAATTCTTGATGACAATCTTATACAAATTTCTAAAGTGATATCAGTACTTATTAAGTTCTTTTATTGTGGGACTGCTATTAGGTACTTTCTGATAGTCAAAACTGCAATGAGAACTCTGCCAGTCTCCCATGTGTCACCAGTTAATTGCCTCTTAGATTGTAATCAGACTTTCTATTACTCAGCTTTCCAAGATGTCATAAAACCATTAACCAGAGGTCATAAAAAGAGAACTAATGATTTATTATAGGTGCTAAGACAGATGATAAAATATTGACTGGGACTGTCTACACTAAACTTCACTAATAACTTAGTTATGGTTTTTAGCATTCAATGAACCTGTGGTGCTCTGAGAGTTGATGAGTGTTTAGACAATTACTCCTAATGGATATGCATGTAAACATTCTCTGTTGTAAACTTTTGTGTCAATTTATGATTTGAATTTATGTAAACTTGTGATGAACTTTTTACCATATGATTGTGTATTCTGAAAGATGTATAAGTGCTGAGGACAAAGAGTCAGAACCGAAGTGAGGAGAACTTTTTAGACAATACCCTTTTTAGATAGATCTGAAGAGAACATTTAGAACAGAACTGAGGAAACTATTAAAAAGGAAAAAGCTGCAGAGAGCAGAAGGAACAGCCAGTTTTCTCCTTACCATGGGACAGAACAGGTCCTTTCTTAATAACAAGGCATGCTTATTCTCATTAAAAGGAACCAAGTTTTCTTCTTTCAAACTTGGGTGTAATTCATTTAGCATTAAAAGGGTAGAAGCTTTTTCTTTCTTTATGCAATAAAGATAGGAGCTCATTTTCCATCCAGTATGAGTGAGTTCTTTCTGCAGTGGAGCTTGGTCTTTGGTTCCAAATGCATATGTAAGTATGTATGTGTGTGTGTGTAAATATGTAATTATGAAAATGTATGCAAGTTAGGCCCAAATGGTTATGAATGGAGATGTATAAATGTGCATGCATACATCTGTATATGAATCAATTTGTTTATGCATATTCACTTATGTAAAAGTTTTTCTTTCTGCAAGCCTTATTCTTTTCTCTGGTTCAAAAGAAGTTTATTGCTCCAAACTTCCCCCTAGCTTGACAAGCAAGAGGCATCTGAACAAAAGGGGAAAGGCTTTTGCAATTAATCTTTTTCTTAGTCTCCTGCTATTTTGGATTGGGTGCTAAATACCAGAGACTGTATTTTCTGACCTCAGAAGAAAACAGCCAGCAGGTTAAATGACAGTAGCAAATATCTTAGACTTTGATACGTAAAATTTTAACTATCATATAGCAACTCTAAATATCTCATAAGACAAAAGTCTATCCGTCTGCCAATGCTCTTCTCCCTCTGCTGCTTCAAGAACCCACAAGAAAGAAGAACCTGACAGGGGCAGATAAGTTCTCACACTTTACCTTTGCCTCTGCAGCATGTAGGGGAATATCCAGGGTTTAGTTTCTACAAGTAGTTCTATTACCTATCCCCTAGTACTGAATTTCCAGAGGGGTTTTCTCACTTTCATAAAACCATGAGTAATATTTCTCTGTGGTTCCTACTGTGGTCTGTGTTTGATGACCAACTTGTCAATGGTGTAATAAAAGCTATAGTAAATCTACAACAATGTACCAGTTGAAGTTTATAATAATCGAAGTGAACTTATTCCTATATAACCTTATCAGACTGTGCTGCAGGAGAACGATGTAAATGCCTTCTTTCACTGGCTAAATAACAGTAAGACCCATTTTCCATAGAACAAATTGTTGATCTAAGTAAATAATAAGTTTTGTAGAGTAAAAATCTGTACCTCATGCTTCCTTATATACATACGGAATATGAAAATAATGGATATAATGGGAAATATGCTCATTCATATTAAAGCTTGGAACTGAAAGAATAGGGTACAATGTGAAATTATCAGAATAGACATGGAGAATTCCTTGGTGCCAGCTTGATCTCTAGTTCATATTCATAAGCATGTCTCAAATACTGTTTGCTGTCCATTTCTCTATGGAGAAATCATTTTTGTTTTGCTTCAGATAAATGATTGCTAGGAAGAGCAGAAGTGATTCTTCACACTCCTAAATCCACCCAAAATAGGTCATGGATATGTTGCACATAAAAATGTTAACTAAATATTCATTCCTTCATAGAGTACTTTTTGGATTATTGGTAGCATAGCAGTAAAAAATAATTTAAAAAAAGCTTGTCTTCCTGAAATAATAAAAGATAGTACCAATGATTAAATCAGCAAACAAAATGAATAGAACTATTCAAATACCAGCATTCATATCAAGTAGCAAAGAGTGCTATGCAACTATTCTATATATAAGATTTATTTGTTCAAAAAAGCTAATTCCCAGCAGTGAATGTCCTAACTCTAATTTGGTATGTATATTATGTATCTGACTAATATTCTCTGTAGTTAGGAAAATTAAGTGATTGTTTTTACATAGACTCTATCCACACCTCATGTCTTTTACACTGGGCAAAGGTACTACATATGTGACTATCTGACATATCTCTCACAACTTCTACTAGACTGATCACTTTATCTTTGTGACAGTAAGGTTTTATAACAAAGTCATGAGGAAAAGTGGTCCAGCTCTCTGGCTAGGAGACAGGATTAGCCAAGAATAAAAGGGACATCTTTCTTTTTTAAAATTTTATATTGGATATCTTATTTATTTACAATACAGATGTCATCCTCTTTCTACATTTCCCCTCCCTAGAACCCCCTATGCTTCCCCTCCTCCTTTATGCTTTTATACTATTTTAATTACATCCATGTATTAAGGTCAGTTTTAGGTTGAGGGTCTAGCAATACAATAGATGCAAATAGTCAAGGAACAAGCAAGACAATAAACACAAATAGTCAAAGAACAAATAAAGCCTTAAACATAATTCCGTGAACACTCCCGTGATCACTGTTTCTAAGGGCTTCTCAGGATAACTGAAATATCTGAGCCAATTTCCCTGTCCTAGCCTAAGGTCAGTTTCATATCTGAAGCCTACTTATTTGTTCTAGCCTAATATTTAGATTTCTGTCTGAAATTACTTCTTTGTTTTAGCCTAAGATTTAGATTCTTACCTGAAATTACTTCTTTGTTCTAGACTAATGTCAGATACCTGCCTGAAGCCCACTTCCGTGAAGAGACATCTTTCTTAGAAACTATAATGCTATAGTATACAGTTTGTTCTCTTTCTTTAATCCTTCATCCATTTTCTTATATAACTATGTATTGAATTTCGATGATTTCTTCATATGAAGCTGGAACGGGAAAATAATTTATTTCCTTGAGAAATTAATACTCAAGTGGCAAATGTATATTCAGGTAGCTAAGTATATGAGAGTAAATATGCAATATAATTATACAGCATACCAATTTATATGGTATTTCTAATAGTGAAGAATTTCTCGGACTTAGTATGATGATGCGTGCCTGTAATCCCTGCACTCTTGAGATAGAGGTTGGAGGATAAAGACTTTGAGTCCAGTCTGGGTTACATAATGCAGCTCGATATCAAATAAGAGGAAGAATGAAGAATGTAGGTTTTGTTTTGTTTATTTTCTGCACTGAATTGGTGAAATAGCCAACTTTAGTCACCAGAGAAAACTAAAGATTAAACACAGTACAACATGCAGCATCAATCTTAAACAAGATTTCCACTTGATAGTGTGGATTGCTAATCAGTGATTAAAGACATGGCCAATTAAAAATATTGTACTTTATATAAATGAAAACAAATTCTCATGGTCTTAGTGAGAAATCGTTTATCAGCACTATGTCAAGTGATAAATCACCGTTACTCATAACCTAATACTACTCAAGAACATTAGCAGTCTTCTCAAGTGCTCTGTGACAATTTCTCCCTTTATAATTAGCCCTCATTAAGAGGCTGTAGCTTTGTCAGAATTATAAATCGCAGAAATGCAGCTGAGAACAGCTGAGACAGAGGTGCTGGATGCTTGGTTTGTCAAGAATAGTTTACTGTACATAAAGTAACTAAATACTTTTTTAATTTATTCATTTTGCTGCATTAAATGAAGAAATATTTTACATCTATCATTTTTCATTACTACAGGTAATACCAAAGCAATAGGGAGCTTTTAACTGCAAAAATGAATTTTTCTGACGGAGCAGATCACCAGCAGCAGCTCTGCACCCAACCTCACAAAACCTCGATGAAGCGGGGCTACCAGGGCGGTATCTCAGGTAAGGAATCAGCAACACTCACCCCAAACAGAGAGTAACCAGGGCACACAGGGACCCAGGAAATCACTTCTGACCCAGAGCACTGGTACCTTCTGGTCTGGGCCTGAGAGCTCAGTAGATCCCAGGAGATAGCTCTGCACCCAATCTCACAGAACACAGAGGAAGCGGGGCTTTCAGGAGCTCTAAGCCGGGCAGTATCTTAGGTAAGGAGGCAGCAATGCTCACACCAAATAGAAAGTAACTGGGACCCACTGGGACCCAGGAAGTCACTACTGGTCAGGTGTACCGGTTCCTTCCTGTCTAGGCCCCAAGCACAGAGCAGATCCCAGGAAGCAGCTCTGTACCCAACCTCATAAAACCCACAGGTGGCAGGGCTCCCAAGAGTTCTAACCTGGGCAGTATCTCAGGTCAGGAGACAGTAATACTCTACCCAAACAGGGAGTAACCTGGACCCAAAGGGACCCAGGAATTCAATCCTGGCCCAGAGCACTGGTTCCCTCCTGTTTCCTCCTGAACCCTGAGCAGATCTTGAACCTCAGCTCTAATCCCAACAGCAACACTCATCCCAAACAGTTCTGACACAACCAAGATAGTAGGAAAGACAAGGCTCCAGTCAGAGACAGCTCAGGTAGCACCAAGGAGATCAAGATGATGAAAGGCAAGTGCAAGAACACAAGCACCAGCAACCAAGAGTACTCGGCTTCATCAGAACCTAGTTCTCCCACATTAGAAAGTCCTGAATTACCCATATCACCAGGAAAGCAAGAGCCAGATATAAAATCACTTCTAATGACGATGATAGAGAACTTTAAGAAGGACATAAATAACACCCTCAAAGAAATTTAGAACACAGATAAACAGGTGAAAGCCCTTAAAGAGGAAATAAAAAAATCCCTTAAAGAATTACAAGAGAACACAACCAAACAGGTGAAGGAATTGAACAGAACCATCCAGGACATAAAAATGGAAGTAGAGACAATAAAGAAATCACAAAGGGAGACTACCAGGGTTATAGAAAACGTGGGAAAGAAATCAGGAGTCATAGATGCAAGCATCACCAACAGAATACCAGAGATAGAAGAGAGAATCTCAGGTGCAGAAGATACCATAGAAAATATTGACATAACTGTCAAAGAAAATGCAAAATGCAAAAAGTTCTTAACACAAAACATCCAGGAAATTCAGGACACAATGAGAAGACCAAACCTAAGGATAATATGTAGAGAAGTAAGTGAGGATTCCCATCTTAAAGGGCCAATAAATATCTGCAACAAAATTATAGAAGAAAACTTCCCTAACCTAAAAAATGAGATGCTCATAATCATACAAGAAGCCTACAGAACACCAAATAGACTAGACTAGAAAAGAAATACCTCCCGTCACATAATAATCAAAACACAAAATGCACAAAACAAAGAAAGAATTTTAAAAGCAGTAAGGGAAAATGTCCAAGTAACATGTACAGGCAGACCTATCAGAATTACACCAGACTTCTCACCAAAGACTCTAAAAGCTGGAAGATCCTGGACAGATGTCATACAGACCCTAAGGGAACATAAATGCCAGCCCAGGATACTATAACCATTAAAACTCTCAATTACCATAGATGGAGAAACCAAGATATTCCATGACAAAACAAAATTTCCACAATATCTTTCCACAAACCCAGCACTACAAAGAATAATAGCAGGAAAGCACCAATACAAGGAGGGCAATTATACCCCAGAAAGAGCAAGAAAGTAAGACTCTCAAACAAACTCAAAAGAAGATAATCACACAAACAATGTCCCCACTGTGAACAAAAATAACAGGAAGCAACAATCTCCTCTCCTTAATATCTCTTAACATCAATGGGCTCAATTTCCCAATAAAAAGACATAGGCTAACAGTCTGGATACACAAACAGGAAGACAAGGGAAAGCCCACACTCACATGGAAATTGAACAATACTCTACTCAATGATAATATGTGGTCAGGGAAGAAATAAGGAAAGAAACTAAAGACACTTTAGAATTTAATGAAAATGAAGACACATCATACCAAAACCTATGGGACACAATGAAAGTGGTGCTAAGAAGAAAACTCATAGCTCTAAGTGCTTACAAACAGAAACTGGAGAGGGCATACACTAGCAGTTTGACAACACACCTGAAAGCTCTAGAACAAAAAGAAGCAAATACACCCAAGAGGAGTAGACGGGAAGAAATAATTAAACTCAGGGCTAAAATCAACCAAATAGAAACAAAAAGAACTATACAAAGAATCAGTAAAACCAGGAGCTGGTTCTTTGAGAAAATCAACAAGATAGATAAACTCTTAGTGAGACTAATCAGAGGGCAACAAGACAATATTCAAATTAATAAAATCAGAACTGAAAAAGGGGGACATAACAACAGAAACCGAGGAAATCCAAAAAATCACCAGATCCTACTACAAAGGCCTATACTCAACAAAATTGGATAATCTAGATGAAATGGACAACTTTCTAGACAAATACCAGTTACCAATGTTAAATCAGGAGCAGATAAACCATCTAAACAGTCCCATAACCCAGAAAGTAATATAAGCAGTCATTAAAAGTCTACCTACCCAAAAAAAAAAAAAAGTCTGGGACCACATGCAAAATTTTATCAGACCTTCAAGAAGACCTAATACCAATTCTTTTCAAACTATTCCACAAATTAGAAATAGTAGGAACACTACCCAATTCATTCTATGAAGCCACAATCATGCTCATACCTAAACCACACAAAGACCCAACAAAGAAAGAGAACTTCAGACCAACCTCCCTAATGAATATTGATGCAAAAATACTCAATAAAATTCTCTCAAACAGAATCCAAGAACACGTCAAAACAATCATCCATCATGATCAAGTAGGCTTTATTCCAGGAATGCAGGTCCATTAATGTAATTTACTATATAAACAAATTCTCAACTGAGGAATCTCGAATGGTTGAGAAGCACTGAAAGAAGTGTTCAATATCCCTAGTCATCAGAGAAATGCAAATGAAAACAACACTGAGATTCCACCTCACACCAGTCAGAATGGCTAAGATTGAAAACACAGGTGACAGCAGATGCTGGTGAGGATATGGAGAAAGAGGAACACTCCTCCATTGTTGGTGGGATTGTAAGCTGGTACAATCACTATGGAAATCAGTCTGTTGGTACCTCAGAAAATTGAACATAGTATTACCTGAGGACCCAGCTATACCACTCCTGGACATATACCCAAAAGATTTTTCAACATACAACAGGGACACATGCTCCACTGTGTTCATAGCAGCCTTATTTATAATAGCCAGAAGTTGGAAAGAACCCAGATGTCCTTCAACAGAGGAATGGATACAGAAAATGTGGTACATTTACACAATGGAGTACTACTCAACTATTAAAAACAATGATTTCATGAAATTCTTAGGCAAATGGATGGAGCTCGAGAGTATTATCCTGAGTGAGGTAACCCAATCACAAAAGAACATACATGGCATGCACTCACTGATAAGTGGATGTTAGGCCAAAAGCTCACAATACCTAAGACACAATGCATAGACCACATGGAACTCAAGAGGAGGAAGGAAGACCAAAGTGTGGGTGCTTTGTTTTTTTGTTTTTTTTTTAGAAGGAGTAGCAAAATTCTCAACCAGAGCTCCCAGGGTCTAAATCTGCAGTCTGAGAACAGAAAGGGAGGGACTCATGGCTCCACTTGTATAGGTAACTGAGGGTGGCCTCCTTAGGCAACAGTGGAAATGGAGGGCCATGGTCTCCTAAAGATTGGATCCATAGTGTTGGGGAATTCGAGAGCAGGGAGGCGGGATTAGGAGAATGGTGGGAGCACACCCTCATAAAAATTGGAAAAGGGGATATGGGATAAGGGGTTTTGGGGGAGATAGGAAGAGGGGATAACAGTGAAAGGTAAATATGTAAAATATCAATAAAAAACATATAATGGGTCTGGCAAAAAAAAATAGTTTACTTATTTCAAACGATTTTCAAAGGGTTCCAGGAGATGCTTATTGGCTAGATCTTATTTTAAGCTCTTCACAAAAGAATTTATGTCTCTGTTTAATATTCTCAAGAGAGATGCAAATCCTAATTTCCCTCAACAATTAATTGACAAAAGAGGAGTAATTTTACAAAAAGTAGAAGAAACTCTCATTAATTGATATATTATATAGATTGATTAATTGTTGGCTGTTTTATAATAGTCCTTTCATAAAATAAATTATTAATAAAAATTATCTTTCTTTAAATATTGTCTTCATGATTCTCTGAGGGTGGAAGGAACATGCTTTGTTTACTCTTAACTTTCTAAAACTGAAAGCTCACAGAAAATGTGCCTCTGATTGCCTCTAGCATTGCTGAGACCAATAAAAACTATGCCACAACTATGTGGAAGGACCTTTTTACCCTTAAATGGAATGGCCAAAACCCAGTTCCTATATGAAGCCAAGGATTGATATGCCTGTTTGATACCACAGAAGGCACAGCTAAATAGCCGCCAAAAAGATTAATGAATTAAATAGATACCCCTACAAAACCAGGCCCAATTATAAATAAGATGAATAACAATTGACATCCAGGGAAGAGAAATTTCCCTGAGAATTCCCTTCTTTTTTTCCTTTCCAGGCAAAAATTAATCACCCATGAATGATGTGTGCTGTTAGGAGTTCTAATCCTGATGCTGGCCTCCAGACTTATACTACTCAGACCTTCAATGGGCCTTTGACAAGGACATTTAACAGTTATAGACTGACATCACTAATCTGAAGAAATCCCTTGTTTCACTGTCTGTTGCGATCTCCCAAAATTGCAAAGGACTTTATTGGACTTGATTTTCTATTTTATAATAGAAAAGACTGTGTACAGCTCTAGACTGTGTACAGCCCTTAAAGAAGAATGTTGCTTTTATATAGACAAGACAGGGATGATTAAAGAGAGCATGAACAAGGCCAGAGAAGGTCTTGAAAAAAGACAGAGAGAGAAAGAGAAAAATGAGAGCTTGTACAAGAATTGGTCTTCAACCTCTCCATGATTGTTAACCCTACTTCCTTCCATCTTGGGACCATTAATTAGGTTATTTTTGCTTATTTCCTTTGGTCCCTGGGCCTTAAATAGGCTGACTAACTTTGTGAAACAAAAGATAGATAATCTGATAGCAAAATATATTCAGATACATTATCATAAGTTAGATATGAAGGACCATGAGACTCTAGATGAGGATGTTACTCTATCCAGGGTGTTCCCAAGTCCAATCTCCACCCAACCTAAAAGAGGGGACTTTTTCCCCTAGACCAAGCAGAGAGGGGCCACCCAGGACCCCCTCTGTCTGGCGATTTGAATTCTTGCTTAGGCTGCGAGGCTAAGCACTGCAAGGGAATATAAATAAAAGTTAAAAATATGTTTCTGGGTTCCCTGAGGGACAAGCCTGACTGCATAGGGGTTGATGTCAAAAGTATCCCCTCTCCAGGAAAAAGACATACGGACGGGTATGGCCCTCATAATCTCACTGGACAATGGCAGGAGGAATGGAGCTATTACAAGGTCCCCTTTAATTACTGGAGGTTAGGCCATTATCCCTGCCTTGGCAAGGTTAGAATCATCACAGCCCTTCTATACTTGGAGAAGGGAGGAGATGTCAGGGGCAGACCTGCTTATAAACTGAAGGCCTAAAATCAGTCATAAGCCTAAAAGCAGCAATAGTCCTGACATACATGCCTGCTAACACAAAGTCTTGGGTCTCTATGGAAAAACAGTTAAACAGTTGTCTATAAACTATTGTAAACAGGCAGCTTTTGTGGAAATCTACCAGCCTGAGTAGTCATAGACCTTGTAAATAGGCAGCCTTGGTGGATAGTACCAAATTAGATAAGGATAAGTGAATCATAGGCAGTGTTATATTGACCTGACCCCTGAACCTTCATCCAGCTGATACTCTGTTCTGAAAGAATTCTGTACTCCCCCTGAAGACCTATGCTCCTGTGTCATTCCCTTCCTCACATCCTGCATTTTCGTGTTTATAACACCTGTGATAAAAAGTAAAAATTATTATTTGATAATAATAAAAAAAATAAAACACAGTGTCCCCCTGGCTCTGCTGACTTAGCTTCTGGCAATCCATTTTCATGTTCTCAGAAATACTTTGAATTATAAATTATTATTGTGGTTCTTGTTAGTATGCTGGGTAAAATAATTTTTATTGATTTCTTTTTAAACTTCAAAATTTGTAGTGAGTTAAAATGTCCTTCAACATAATTATAGGTCATATTTATTTTCATATTGTAAAATGATATTTAATCTGTTGAACATTTTAAAAAATTGGATTCCTTTTTGAGAATTTCATTTGTGAGCAGTGTATTTACATAATTTTTCCCTTTCTCTCCTCCCTCCCACTCTTCCCAACTCCCCATACTTTTCAAATACATCTTATTATTTAATTATTGTTCATATATATATGTATACATGTATAAGTATATATGTATATACAAATACTGATAAAGTGTTTTGAGTTAAAAATATTTAAATATATCATCCATATTATCAAAATTTTTGTTCAATATTATGGTTCAGTAATGATGTGATAAATTAGCCAGGCACAAATATGGTACACAGTGTTACTTCATAAATATCAAAAGAATACATTTTAGAAATGTGGTTCTCATTGATTGGAATCTAGGGGTAAATAGAGAATTTCTGGTAATATAGAGACTTCTTATAAATGGGTAATGAAAGTTTTCTACACTTACATTTTGATAATTATACAAAATTAAACTTTTTGAAACTGTTGAATTACATATTTTAATAGATAAATGTATGACAGTGAACTATGTTTTATTCAGTTTCCTACTATCTGCCTCATATTCCAAAATAGAATATTTATATTATATATGTTTATAGAATACAATGAATACAAGTTCACAAATGATATGAATCCAAAATAGAATATTTATATTATATATGTTTATAGAATACAATGAATACAAGTTCACAAATAATATGATACTATGTATAAGTGTCTCCATAAATTCTACCAGAGAACTCCTACAGGTGAAAAACACCACCAGTGAAATGGCTGGATACAAGATTAACTCAAAAAATAAAAACTCATTTTGGGAAAAGAAAACTCGTACTGGGCGGGAGAGAGTCCAGAGGTGTGTTCCACGAGGGCCTGCAGAGGGGTTCCACTGCTCTTATCGCACCACAAGTAGAAGGGTCCCACATGGATGTAGCCACTGAGGGCTGGCAGCTGCAGTTCAAGGTTCTAAAGTTCCAAATCTGGTAATCTGGATGCAGCGCAGGCCCAGGCAACATGTTTTTCCAAAGCTTTTATTTATGGAGTGATGAATAGTTGTAGATGGTATGTGCTTTTCCCACAAAAGCCAGACTCCTCTGACTTTTTGTAGGGAGGGGAAAAAGGGGAGGGGATAGCTTAATTAGCTATGTCCCCTGGCCTTTAGATAACTCATTAATATTTTAATTTCTGGAGGTGGAGACCTGATAATCACGCTCTCTACTTGTGTGCTATGTGATCGAAGGGGGCAGGTTAAATTGCATTACCTCATCCAAGGCCCAACAGTTCATTAGCTTTCCTATATAGAAATGATAAATGGGCTGAGAAAGAAATCTCGACAATACTATTCATAGTAGCCACAAATAATATAAAATAAGTTGGGGTAACACTAGCCAAGGAAGTAAAAGATATCTATGAGAAGAATTTCAAGTCCTTGAAGAAGGAAATTGAAGATGATATCAGAAGATGGAAAGATCTCCTATACTCATAGATTGGTAGGATTAACATAGTAAAAAAATGGCCATCTTACCAAAAGGTATCTACGGATTCAATGCAATCCCCCTCAAATTCCAACATAATTCTGTACAGAACTTGAATGAGTAATACTTAACTTCATATGGAAGAACAGAAAATCTAGGATAACTAAAACAATCCTGTACACTAAAAGAATTTCCAGAGGTATCACCAATCCTAATTTAAAGGTCTACTACAAAGCTAGGGTAATAAAAACCACATGATATTGGCATAAAAACAGACAGTCTATGTGAGTGACTCTAGCCATGACCCCTAACTGGTAGATATAGAGCCCAAAGTAGCTACCTCATGTAGGCAGTCAGGATTCCCAGTGAAGGGGTAAGGACACCAATCCACTCACAAAACCTTCTACCAAAATGTGTCCTGCCTACAAGATGTGGAGGGACAAAGATGGAGGAGAACCTGAAGGAATGGTCAATCAGTGACTGACCCAACTTGAGACAAATCCCATGAGCAAGAACCAATCACTGACACTATTAATGATGCTCTGTTTATTTGTGTAGGCAGAAGCCTATCACAATATTCTTTGAGAGGCTTTATCCAACAGCTGATGGAAAGAGATGCAGAGACCCACAGCCAGACATTAGACAGAGCCACAGTATTGTGAAACATTTGGGAGAAGGATTGAGGGACCTGAAGGGGATAGTGTCTCTATAAGAATACTAAAAGTTAAATAATGTGGATCATTGAGGGATCTCACAGACTAAAGCACCAACCAAAGAACATACAAGGGATGCATCTAGGCCTCCTGAACATATGTAAAAGATGTGTAGTTTGGTCTTCATGTGGGTCCCCCAACAAGTGGAATGGGATCTTACTCTGAATTTGTTGCTTACCTGTGGATCCTGTACCCCTAACTGAGCTGCCTTGTCTGGCCTCAGTGAGAGAGGACATGCCTAGTCCTGCAGTGACTTGATGTGCAAGGGTGGGTTGATACCCAGTGTTCTTCCCCATTCTCAGAAGAGAAGGGGATAGAGAATGAGAAAAGATAGTTGTAAAGGGGGTGCTGGGAAGAGGGGGCTGCAATTGGCATGTAAATTAATGGAAAAAATAGAAATAAGACCAACTGATCAATGGATTCAAATCATAGACCCATATGTAAATCCACACACTTATGGACAACTGATTAAAAAAATGGAATAATACAATGAAAGATGAAAACATCTTCAACAAATGGTGATGGTCTAACTGGATATAAGCATGCAAAAGAATGCAAATAGATCCCTATGCATCATGCTACACAAAACTCAGGTCCAAGTGGATCAAAGACATCAACACAAAACCTGATACTCTGAAACTGATAGAAGAGAAATGGGGTGACCTTGTGAGCACTGACACAGGAGACAACTTCTCGAATAGAAGGCCAATATTCCAGGGACTAAGATCAACTATTACTTAATGGGACTTCATAAAAGTAAACCATTAATGTAAGGCAAAGTACACTGTTCATGGGACAAAACCACAGCCTACAGGATGGGGAAAAGTTTTCAGCAACTCCATATCTGACAGAGGCCTAATATCCAAAATATATAATGAACTCAAGAAATTAGACATCAGCAAACCAAATTATCCAATTAAAAATGAGGTACAGATCTACACATAGAATTCACAACAAAAGAAGCCCAAATAGCCAAGAAGCACTTACAGAAATGTTCAACATACTTAGTCATCAATAAAAAAACTTCCTGTGGTACAACCATCCCTGAAACTCAAATCAATGCAACTCTGAGAGTCTATCTTATACCTGTCATAATGGTTAATATCAAAACCACAAGTGACAGCTCATGCTGGCCAGAATGGAAAACAAGGGGGTGATGACTCCATTGCTGTTGGAAGTGTCAACTTATACAGCAACTTTGGAAATAACTGCGGTGGTTTTCCAGAAAATGTGGAATCAATATACCTTATTATTCTACTCCTGGACATACACCCAAAGGATGCTACATCTAACCACAAAGAAGCTTGGTCAACTATGTTCATAGCAACTTTTACTCATAGTAGCTAGAAACTAGAAATAATTTAGATATCTCTCAACTGAAAAAAGAAAAAAAAATGTGCTACATTTTTACAATGAAGAATTATTCAGCTGTAAAGAAAAAAACATAAGCAAAAACTGCAGGGCAATGACATAAAATTTAGTAAAAATGGCCGTCTTGCCAAAAGCAATCTACAGATTCAATGCAATCCCCATCAAAATTCCAGATGAATTCTTCATAGAGATAGAAAAAGCAATTTGCACATTCATTTGGAAAAAACAGAATACCCAGGATAGCGAGAATTATTCTCAACAAGAAAAGAATTTCTGGGGGAATCAACATCCCTGACCTCAAACTGTACTACAGGGCAATAGTGATAAAAACTGCATGGTATTGGTACAGAGACAGGCAGGACGATGAATGGAATAGAATTGAAGATCCAGAAATGAACCCACACACCTATGATCAATTGATCTTTTACAAAGGAGCTAAAACCATCCAGTGGAAAAAAGACAGCATTTTCAACAAATGGTGCTGGCTCAACTGGAGGTCAATATATAGAGGAATGCAAATCAATCCATTCTTATCCCCTTGTAAAAAGCTCAAGTACATGTAAATAAAGGACCTTCACATAAAACCAGATACACTGAAACTAATGGGAAAAAAAGGTGAGGAAGACCCTCGAATACCTAGGCACAGGGGAAAAGTTCTTAAACAGAATACCAGTGGCTTATGTTCTAAGATCAAGAATTGACAAATGGGACCTCATAAAATTGCAAATCTTTTGTAAGGCAAAGGACACTGTCAATAAGCCAAAATGGCAACTAACAGACTGGGAAAAGATCATTACCAATCCTACATCTGATAGAGGGCTAATATCCAATATCTACAAAGAACTCAAGAAATTAGATTCCAGACAACCAAATAACCCTATTAAAAATGGGGTTCAGAGCTAAACAAAGAATTCTCAACTGAGGAAACTCAAATGGCCGAGAAGTACCATAAGAAATGCTCAGCATCCTTAATCATGAAGGAAATGTAAATCAAAACAACCCTGAGATACCACCTCATACCAGTCAGAATGGTTCAGATGAAAAACTCAGGTGATAGTAGATGCTAGGGAGGATGTGGAGAAAGAGGAAAACTCCTCCATTGTTGGTGGGATTACAAGCTGGTACAACAACTCTGGAAATAAGTCTAGCAGTTCCTCAGAAAATTGGACATAGCATTACCTGAGGATCCAGCTATACCACTCCTGGGCATATTCTCAGAAGATGCTCCAACATTTAACAAGGACATATGTTCCACTATGCTCATAGCAGCATTATTTATAATAGCCAGAAGCTGGAAAGAACCCAGATGTCCTTCAACAGAGGAATGGATACAAAATATATGGTCCATTTACACAATGAAGTATTACTCAGCTATTAAAAATAATGAATTCGAGAAATTTTTAGGTAAATGGATGGAACTAGAAAATATCATCCTGAGTGAGGTAACCCAATCACAAAAGAACACAGATGGTATCTACTCACTGATAAGCAGATATTAGCCCAAAAGCTTGAAATAGCAAAGATTCAACTCACAGACCACATGAAACTCATGAAGAAGGAAGACCAAGTGTGGATGCCTCGGTCCTACTTAGAAGGAGTAACAAAATACTCATGGGAGCAAATATGGAGACAAAGTGTGGGACAGAAACTGAAGGAGGGGCTGTCTGGAGACCTCTCCACCTGGGTATCCATCCCATGTACAGTCACCAAAGGTAGAAACTGATGTGGATGTAAGGAAGTACATGCTGACAAGAGCCTGATATAGCTGATTCCTTAGAGGTCTGCCAGAGTCTGATATATTCAGAGGCAGATGCTCACAGATAACCACTGAATCTGATCAAGGGTTTCTCAATGGAGAAGTTATAGAGAAGACTAAAAGAACTGAAAGTGTTTGTGGCTCCATGAGGAGAGTAATAATTCCAACGAACAAGAGCTCCCCAGGGTCTAAACCACCAGCCTGGGAGCACATAGTAAGGGACCCATGACTCCATCTGTATATGTATGGGAGGACAGCTTTGTCTGGCATATGTGGAAAAGGAGATCCTTGGTCACATGAAGGCTGATCACCAAGTGGAGGGGAATTTGAGGATGGGGAGGTGGGAGTGGGGGGGTAAGTGGGAGCACATCCTAAAGATGCATGAGGAGGGGGGATGGAATTGGAGGATCCTGGGTGTTGGAGGGAATTGTGTAAGGTGATAAAATCTGAAATGTAAATATAGTATCCAATGAAAAAATAAAAAAATAAAAAAAATGCAGAGCAATGACATAAAATTTACAAGTAAATGGATAGAACTAGAGAAAACTCAGAAAGACAAACATGGTATATACTCATTTTTCTGTGAATATTAACCTTCAAATAAAGGATATTTAATCTACAGTACACAGAACCACAGAGGCTAAATAACAAGGAGGGTAGAGTCCTGGGGGGAAGTTCATAGAGGAAAAAGGTGAGGGAAAACTGTGGTTGGGATGTGTCATGGCTTGTGTATACTTGGCCCAGGGCATTGCACTATTAGAAGGTGTAGCCCCATTTGAGTAGGAGTGGCCTTTTTGGAGTAGATGTGTCACTGTGGATGTGGGCTTTAAGACCATCACCCTAGGTGCCTGGAAGCTACTATTCTGCTAGCATCCTTTAGATGAAGATGTAGAACTCTCAGCTTCTCCTATACCATGTCTGCCTGGATACTGCTATGTTACCACCTTTTTGATAATGGACTGAACCTCTGAACCTGTAAGCCATCCCCAAATAAATGTTGTTCTTTGTAAGACATACCTTGGTCATGGTGTCTGTTCCCAGCAGTAAAACCCTCACAAGACAGGATGTAACATATAATAGAAGAATAAATAAAAAAATTTAAAAATATCCTTCAGTGAGAACTCAGGAATTTGCATGGGAACTATTAGGTAGATCAACCTATAGATCTCAGAACAAAGAGTACCTAAAATATAGCACTTTAAGCACCATTTTTAATCGAGATATACACTAGTAGGTAAGACAACATAGAAATAAATGAACAAATGTTATCTACATACTTATTAGGGCCTCAAATGTAACATAAAGTATAGAAAAAACCCAGTAGAATTGATTTTGAAATTATTGGGCCAGAACATTATTTTATTCTGAACTGTTGTCAAGATCAAATCAGTCCACCCTGAGATTCACCTCACACCAATCAGAATGGATAAGATCAAAAATTCAGGTGACAGTAAATGCTGGCAAGGATGTGGAGAAAGAAGAACACTCCTCCATTGTTGGTGAAATTGCACTCGGGGAAAAAAACACATTGAAAATCTGTCTGGCAGTTACTCAGAGAATTGGAAATAGTTCTACCTGAAAACACAACTATACAACTACTGGGCATATACCCAGATGATGCCCCCAAATACAAAAAGGACACATGTTCCACTATGTTTATAGTAGTCTTATTTATAATAACCAGAAGTTGGAAACAACCCAGTTGTCCCTCAACAGAGGAATGGATACAGAAAATGTGGTACATTTACACAATGGAGTACTACTCATCAAAAATGATGACTTTACGAAATTGGAACTAAAAAATATCATCCGGAATGAGATGGTAGGCATGGCCCCCAGAGGGATGAGACCACCCACCAATATCAAAATTTTGAACCCAGAAATGTTCCTGTCCAAAGGAAAGAGAGGAACAAAAAGTGGAACAGAGACAGAAGGAAAGGCCATCCAGAGACCTCCCTACTTAGGGATCCATCCCATTTCAAGACACCAAACCCCCAACATTATTGCTTATGCCTAGAAGTGCTTGCTGACCCAAGCTTGGTATGACTGTTCCCTGAGAGGTTCTACCAGCATGTCACTGATACAGATGCAGATACTCACAGTGAACCACGTGACTGAGCATGGGGACCCAAATAGAGGAGCTAGGGGAAGGACTGAAAGAGCTGAAGGGGACTGCAACCCATAGGAACAACAAAAATATCACCTAACCAGACCCCTTCCCCCAGAGCTCCCAGGCACTAAACTACCAACTACACTTGGAGGGACCCATGGCTCCAGCTGCATATGTAGCAGAGGATGGCCTTATTTGGCATCAATGGGAGGGGAGGTCCTTGGTCCTGTAGAGGCTCAATGCCCGACAGTACAGCAATGCTAGAGCAGTGAGAAAGGAGTGGGTGAATGAGTGGAGGAGCACCCTCATAGAGGCAAAGGAGAAGGGGAGAAGGGGGGCAGGATGGGGCATTTATGGAGGGATAACTGGGATAGGGGATATCATTCAAAATATAAATGAATAAAATGATTAATAAAAAATAATCATACATTCTGTAAAATTATATCACCTAGATAGAAAAGAAAACTAAATACATATTTATTTTTACATTTTAAAAATGTGTCAAAATTTTTCCATTATTATTTTATCAATTAGGAATGTCTGGGCTGGTAATAAGGATGAAAAAGACATAGTAGGATGACAGTGACAGGAATCAGTATGCACTGAGTGTATGTAAAAATATCATATAATGTATGTATACATAATCATGTGCATATATGTGAATTCATCAAACAAAAAAAAAGACTTTCAAAACAAATATGAAATCTTCTAAGACATTAACAATCTTGGTCACTGACAAGTTGGTAGAGATGTCAAGAGTACCTACTGTTATTGTAGAGGACCCAAGTTTGGTTCTTAGCACCCACACAGGAATTTGCAATCATCTGTAATTTCATTTTCAGGGATCTGACACTTTATTCTGCATACTGTGAGCACCACACACACACACACACACACACACACACACACACACAAACACACACGTTATATATACATTTACAAAAGCAAAACATTCACACATATAAATAAAAATAAATATTTTAAAAGAGAGGATCAATGTGGGTTTTGAATGTTTTTGGTTGTCTATTATCCCTCTTAAATTTATCATATATATTCCTGGCAGTGGTGGCACACGCCTTTAATCCCAGCACTTGGAAGGCAGAGGCACACAGATTACTGATTTCAAGGCCAGCCTGGTCTACAGAGTGAGTTCCATGACAGCCAGGGCTAAAGAGAAAAACCCTGTCTAGAATAAACCAAAGGAAAAAAAAAGATTCCCAGTGAGGTTGGAAATCTGGCAGTTTTTTAAGTTGTATTTTATGGGTATGGGTGGTTTTCCTGCATTTATATTTGAGCAACACATGCATGCAGTTTCTACTAAGGTTAGAAGAAGACATTATTATTCTTGGAACTGGAGTTACAACACTTTATGAGCATTCATGTGAGTTCTGGGAATTTCAAGAGTATATGTATCAGATTAGCTAGCCTATGGGCTTATCTGTAGAGCATTTTAAATTGCTAGTTGGTTTAGAAAGGCCCAGCTCTCTGTGGTTGGCACCATCCATAGGCAGGAGAAGCTGTGCTGTATAATAAAGCTAGGTATATCTCCAATGCTGTAAGTCAGAGATAAGGTCACCCTAATGAATTCTTGGATGCTTCCTTTATCCCAGGTCTCTTTCCTGTCCTGGAGATGCCCCTCCCCCACCTCCTCATCCTTGTCAGTTGCAGATTGCCATTCATTTGTATGGTCATCTACCTGTTCTTCCACACACCTGATCCTGAATATCTATTCCCTTCCCCATCCCTCTCCCTCCCAGTTCCCTCCCTCCATCTGCCTCATAACTATTTTATTCCCATTTCTACGTGAGATTCAAGCATCTTTTCTTGTGACTTCCTTCTGGTTTAGCTTCTTTGGGTCTGTGTAGTGTAGCACACTACCTGTATTTTATGGTTAATACCAACTCCTAGGTGAGTACACCACCATATAAGTCCTTTGGGGACTGGTTACCTCACTCAGGATGATCTCAAACCACATCCAACTGCCTGAAAAATTCATGATGTCTTTATTTTTAGTAGCTGAACAGTATTCCATTGTGTAAATATATCTTATTTTCTTTATCTATTATTCAGTTGAGGGAGCATCTAAGTTGTTTCCAGTTTCTGGCTATTACCATTAAAGCTACTATGAACTTAGGTGAGCAAATAGAAGAAACAAACCCAAGTGAAGGAGTAATAACACCTACCCATCCACAAACCTTTCAACTCAAAATTTATCCTGTTTATATGAATTGCAGGAAGGAGCAGAGACCGAGGGAATGGTCAACTAATAACCAGCCCAAGTTGAGATGCATCCCATGAGCAAGCACCAATCCTTGACACTAAGGCTCCATCCAGCAGCTGACTCAGACAGATACAGACACCCATGGCCAAACAGGAAATGGAGCTGGGAGACTTATGAAAAAATGGGAGGAAGAATTTTGGGCCCTGAAGGTGATAAGAAGTCTACAGGAAGATCAAAAGAGTCATCTAACCTGGACCTTTGGGGCTCTGAAAATCTGAACCACCAACCAAAGAACATAAACTGGCTAGACGTAGGCCTCCTGACACATATGTAGAAGATGTGCAGCTTGGTCTTCAAATGGGTCCCAAACAACTATAGGTGCTATCTCAACTATAGGGGTTGTGTTCTTCTAACTGGGCTGCCTTGTCTGGCCCCAGTGAGAGAGGAAGTGCATAGCCTCACAGAGACTTCAAGTGCTAGGGTGGAGAAATAACTAAGTGGCCCCAACTTACTAAGAGGAGAAGGGAAGGGGAGATAGGAGAAGGACTGTGGGGGGGGGTAACCAGGAGAGGGTCAGTGAGCTGGGTGTAAAATGAATGAATAAAATATAAACTTATATTTAAAGAAAAGCTAGCTAGCTGAGTAATAGCTAGGAAAGACGGCAGTACATAGAGTTCCTCCATGTGTCTGCTCCATGTTTCTAAGTCCAGGTTCCTGTCTTGAGTTCCCACCTTGACCTTCTCTAATGGTTTACCTGTAAAGAGAAATGCAAACTTTGTCCAAGTTGTTTTTGGTCGAGGTGTTTTATCATAGTATCATAAATCAAACTTGAACATGTGAAGTCCACAGTTTCCTACTCCATGACCTGTTTCACCTCTTCACAATTGTAAATAATGCCATAGTGAATGAACATAGAAGTTCCGATCTCAGTATGTGGAGCACATTAAAAATGTGTTATATTTATTTTATTTATTTTGTATGCCCTGTATGAAGTAGAAGTGTGTGTGTATGTGTGTGTAAGAGGTAGAAATGTGTGTGTATGTGTGTGTGTATGTGTGTGTGTGTTCGTCTGTCCATCCCTCTCCCCATCCCTCCCTCCCCCACCCTCTCACTTTCTGTGTGGCAATTTTGGAAATCAGAGTTCTCCTTTTGATTATTTCAGTCCTAGGGATATAACTCAGGTTGTCAGGCTACTCAGGCACCTTTACTAAGACATGTAATTAACCCTGACAATATTTTTAAAATATATACTTCCCAAGATGGGTATTACTGAATCATATGGTAGTTCTACTTTGGAGAAACCTTTGTGATGCTTTCAATAGTGACTGCAATGAGTCGTATTCCCACCACTGTTATATACAGATGTATTCTCCATAACTTTGTGAATACTTGCTGTATCTTGCATTTGCATAAGCATTGTAAAATGTCTAGAATTCATTGTAGGTTTGATTTACATTTATCTGATTAGTGATGCTGAATATCTTTTCATATATTGGTTGCTCATTTGTATCTTTTCGTTAGAAAGATATGTACTCAAGTTATTTATCCACTTATAAATTACCTTAGAACTTAATAACCTAGAAATAAATCCTCATATACATGCTATCCTAGTTTGCTTTCTGTTGCTGTGCTAAAACACTTACAAAATTTAACTTGATGGAGGAAAGTGATTATGTGGCTCACACATTTGATCACATTCCATCATTTAGGGAAGTCAGGACAAGAAATTAAGCAGGAGCAATGGCAGGATCCATGAGGTAATACTGCTTACTGGTTTACTATCTATGGCTTGCTTAGCCTGCTTTTTTATATATCAAGGATGGCACCATATGTGGTCAACTGGGTTCTCTCATATCTATCATTAATCAAGAAAATGCTCCACAGACATGCCCCCTGGCCAATGTTCTGGGAGGCAATGTCTCCAACAAGTTCGCTCTTCCCAGGTGACTATCTTGTGCCTGGTTGAAAAAGACATACCAGCATTCATGGACAAATAAATTTTGACAAAGGTGACATGAATAAGCAAATTCTAAAATCTTTTATGTAAACTCTATTGAAAAAAATGTAGAGGATTCAATGAGCAGCAGATTAAAACAGAGGCAGGAACCCATAGGTAAACATTAGACAGAGCTTGGAGAGTCTTGTGGAAGAGTCTGGGGAAGGACTGAGGAACACAAAGAGGATAAGGACTCCACACAAAGACCAACAAAGTCAACTAACGTGAACCCTAGGGACCTCTCAGAGACTGAACCAACAACCAAACAGCATACGCAGGCTCGACTTAAGCCCCCTTAACACATATGTAGCATATAAATAGCTTGATCTTTATTCAGGTGCTTCAATAATTGGAGCAGGAGCTATCACTGACTCTGTTGCCTGCCTGTGGATCCCATTTCTCTAACTGGGCTGCCTTCTCTGGCCTCAGTGTAAAAAATTATGCCTAGTTTTGAAGTGGTTTGATATATCAAGGTAGACTCATGTCCAGCTGGGGCCTCACTCTTATCAAATGAGATGGGGAGAAGTGGGGGGAAAGGTGTCTGAAGGGGTACTGGGAGAGGAAAGGGGGCAGAGATTGGGATATAAAGTGAATAAATAAATAAATACATTAATAAATAAAGAAAAAATTATGTGTGTGTGTGTGTGTGTGTGTGTGTGTGTGTGTGTGTGTGTGTGTAGTGAAACTGAGTCCTTGTCTCACATTATATAAAAATTACCAAAATAATTTAGCTTAAATTTGAAGGTTCAAAACTGCAGTAGTGGGGGTGCTCAGAAAATACAGAGGAAAAAAGTTGAACTTACCATTGTGCTTAGCAATTTTCATTTGATTATGACATGAAAAGCACAAGCAAGAAAAGCATAAGTAAACAAATGTGGCTCTTTATACTAAAATGCCTCTGCAGAGCAAGAAAAACTCTTGTATTTCACAAATTTCAGATAAGCACTAGAATTAGGTCTCTTTGCTTTTTCTATTTACCACTTTACAATTTGCATTGTGCTAGGCTGTTTCCACATCTATATGAGCCTTTGTTTAATTCAAAGTACTAAGAATGTTAGAAAGACTATATCTCTTATATATGGTACAAATATATCCACACACATTTTCTAGTATTTTCATTCCATTAGCCAACCTTGTTATTTATTTTCAGGAAACTTTCTTGTAAAAATTATAAAATTAGTTCAGCCCTCTCTGGCCTTCTCCTCCCTCTCTTCCTGCCTCTCCGCCCTCTTCCTGTCTCCTACTAAGGCAACAACTTGAAGGCAACTGTCAACAAGCACAGGAGGACAGCTTCCACAGGAACTGAACTTGAACTCCCAGACTTCAGAATTTGAAAATTAAATTCCTATTAAGGTTCTGTCTCCACCAACCCCAATCTTGTGGTGACTTTGCTTAAGCAGGCAGCAGAGAGTTTAGAGAATTTGTTTGTCAACTCCTAGGCACACTATGTGTTGACATGACAATTCCACACCTTTTCCTTTATACAGTTTTCCCATGTCCCAGGATCAATGGACCTGGCCTCCCACAGGGGACTTGTTCTTTAGCAAACATCTAAAATCCTTTCCTATCATTAGAAATCCCTTTATTCTCTTTTCACTGTACCTTAAAGGTTAAGGATTTTTGTCATCTTACTGTTATAAAAAGTTCAGACATTCAAACGTACTATGAAGAGAACTTGCTAGCCTCTTACAAACTGGGGAAACACACCACTCTTAAGGAT
The DNA here is from genome assembly GCA_030674055.1 of Rhabdomys pumilio. Classification (NCBI taxonomy): domain Eukaryota; kingdom Metazoa; phylum Chordata; class Mammalia; order Rodentia; family Muridae; genus Rhabdomys; species Rhabdomys pumilio. The sequence goes on along the minus strand of JANHMN010000005.1, from coordinate 77,089,743 downwards.
AGTCTGCATGCCCAGCATTAGATGATGAAAGAAAAAGAACTCATTGGCTCCTTTAGAGCTTCCCTGTGTTATAATGTCATGTCAGAGCTCCTCCTTTATGTAAAAATCATTTTTTATATTTTTACGTATTCATCTTTAGTTATATATATTTTCTGTATTCTCCCTGTGTCCTTTATGTATGTATTATGATTTTCAATTTGGAGTTTTATGGAATACCTGAGTGTGCAAACAAGTGGGTCTCTGTTTTGTTTGCCTCCTCCTGTGCTCTTTTCCTTCTGTTCGTTTTGTCCAATTTCTGATTGTTAGGATGTAGTTATATTGTATTATATTATATTATATTATATTATATTATTTTAATTATATTATATTCCATTAGAGATAGAGAGGAAGTGGATCTGGATGGGAGAAGAAAAGGAGAAAATGGGAGGAGTATAGGGAGGGGAAAATATAATCAGAGCATGTTATATGAGAAAGTAATCCATTTTTTCAATAAAAGGAAAACAAATTCTATGAGGAGAACCTTGGTTTTTCATCTTAGCCTCCTAATACTGTTATAAATTCTAACAAACAAGACATGTTCATGAAATGTTCAGTGAGCTAGGCATAGCAGTGCATACCTATAATCCCACTACATGGGATGCGAAGGCAGGAGAATCAGCAGTTCAAGGACAGTCACACATACGTGGCAAGTTGTATAGCATTCTGGACTAAGGGGAACCCTGTAGCAAAAATAAAACAAGGGAACAGAAATAACAGTCAATAAATGAAATTTAAGGAACATTTAATTTCTTTTATTTTCTTAACAGACAAGAAGAAGGTTTTCAAACATTTAACTTCATCAAACAGAACAAAAGCAACTACAAAAGCAATGCTTGCTCATGTTTTGATTTCTTTCTATCCTTTAACTACATTAACCTGTTTACTCTGTGCTTCCTTTCATGTTTTCAAGGAAATTCTTATTTTTCTCCTATATTGTTTTTTCTTTAAACTTTAGCAGTGGAGAGAGCAAGCCCCGGACGCATATCCAATGGAAATGCCCTAGCTTTGGGAGAAATAGCAGAGCTGACATTATGGTTGCTTTGATTCTTCCCTTGATCATCTTTTAAAGCCTCTTCATAAAGATCTGTGAAGTAACTAGGAGAGATTTCATTGATCTTAGCCACAAACTTTAGGACGGCCATCTTGTTGGTTTCAGAGTATGCTTTGGGACCCCACAGGAACTCATATCGTGGAGGATTGCTGTTGGCTACCTGCCGGTACTCCAAATACTTTAGCTTCACGAAAGTTTCAGTGATGAGCTTCCGGGGCTCTCCATAGATTGGGTGCTTCCTTCCAGAATATACACCCATAGATCTTAGTGTTCTCCAGATGTCTTCTTCACGGGCACAGTTGCCATTCATGAAGATCATGCCCAGTACAGTCATCAGGAAACCAGTTTTTGGAAAGCCCTGGCCAGGTCGAACCCTCCCATTGTTGGGGAGTTTCAGCTTACTGATAAGATCATACAGCCCCCGGCTTGATTCAACTTCCCTCAATTCAACTGCAAAAGCATCTGCAAGCCTTTCAGCAGTTTTCCTGAGGATCTCAGGGAAATCATCAATTTCCTCCTCATCAATAACCTGCATCATATCTTCCATTGTAGTAAGCTGCTTTGTTTTATAGTTTTCAAGGAGGATCTGAAACAGCACAAGGACTTTTCTGGCTAGAATATCTTGGTGATTAAGGGTGTGGCAATCCCTAAAAAGCTCTTGAGCATTATCAAGATCAAAAGAAGTGTCATCTGATATAGAGCAGAGATCAATAGTTGTGGTGGAAACTGACTTTTTGGCTGGAATCTCAGAGGTACCACATGATTCAGGAGAGGACTCTTCTGTTGCTTCTACTGTTTCCTTAGCACCTTCAGAAGCCTTAGCACTTTCAGAAGCCTTAGCACCTTCAGAAGCCTGAGCACTTTCAG
>JANHMN010000005.1:77036005-77082407 GCA_030674055.1 Rhabdomys pumilio | reverse complement strand
TATATATATATATATATATATATATATATATATATATAATTATATGTCTTTATATATATACATATATATAAAGACAAAAAGATTTAAAGTTTTTCATATTTCATAATATACTTAATTTATGTGTTTATTATAAAATATGTGAATAAAATTAATAACTAATATCAGGATGGATGATGAAAGGATTGGACAAAAATAATCAAGAAGACATGGATATGTATACAAATAGAGTGAAAACTTAAATGAAAAAGCACAAAGACATATATATGTCTATATTACACAGTCTAAATAATTTTACATATATAATTTATATGCTAATAAATATAAGTAATTTTATAATAATGTACAAAGGCAATATATAGTCTTTATTTAAAGATATTTATTTGCAAAAGTAGAAGCAATTTATGGAAGAAGAATAATAGAATAACCAATTTTAGTACTATTTAAAAGATATAAAATGCTAATAAAAGCAATGCATATAACAAAATCAATCATATTGAAGAAAATATATTCATATTTATAATTTTTCTTTGGTTTTTTAAGACAGGGTTTCTCTGTGTAGCCCTGGCTGTCCTGGAACTCACTCTGCAGACCAGGCTGGCCTTGAAATCAGTAATCTGTGTGCCTCTGCCTTCCAAGTGCTGGGATTAAAGGCATGTACCACCACTGCCAGAACTAAATATGATAAATTTAAGAGGGATAATAGACAACAAAAAACATTCAAAACCCACATTGATCCTCTCTTTTAAAATATTGATTTTTATTTATATGTATGAGTGTTTTGCTTTTGTAAATGTATATATAACGTGTGTTTGGTGCTCACAGAATGCAGAAGAAAGTGTCAGATCCCTGAAAATGAAATTACAGATGATTGCAAATTCCTGTGTGGGTGCTAAGAACCAAACTTGGGTCCTCTACAATAGCCGTAGGTACTCTTGACATCTCTACCAACTTGTCAGTGACCAAGATTGTTAATGTCTTAGAAGATTTCATATTTGTTTTGAAAGTCTTTTTTTGTTTGATGAATTCACATATATGCACATGATTATGTATACATACATTATATGATATTTTTACATACACTCAGTGCATACTGATTCCTGTCACTGTCATCCTACTATGTCTTTTTCATCCTTATTACCAGCCCAGACATTCCTAATTGACAAAATAATAATGGAAAAATTTTGACACATTTTTAAAATGTAAAAATAAATATGTATTTAGTTTTCTTTTCTATCTAGGTGATATAATTTTACAGAATGTATGATTATTTTTTATTAATCATTTTATTCATTTATATTTTGAATGATATCCCCTATCCCAGTTATCCCTCCATAAATTCCCCATCCTGCCCCCCTTCTCCCCTTCTCCTTTGCCTCTATGATGGTGCTCCTCCACTCATTCACCCACTCCTTTCTCACTGCTCTAGCATTCCTGTACTGTCGGGCATTGAACCTCTACAGGACCAAGGACCTCCCCTCCCATTGATGCCAAATAAGGCCATCCTCTGCTACATATGCAGCTGGAGCCATGGGTCCCTCCAAGTGTAGTTGGTAGTTTAGTGCCTGGGAGCTCTGGGGGAAGGGGTCTGGTTAGGTGATATTTTTGTTGTTCCTATGGGTTGCAGTCCCCTTCAGCTCTTTCAGTCCTTCCCCTAGCTCCTCTATTTGGGTCCCCATGCTCAGTCACGTGGTTCACTGTGAGTATCTGCATCTGTATCAGTGACATGCTGGTAGAACCTCTCAGGGAACAGTCATACCAAGCTTGGGTCAGCAAGCACTTCTAGGCATAAGCAATAATGTTGGGGGTTTGTATCCCTAAGTAGGGAGGTCTCTGGATGGCCTTTCCTTCTGTCTCTGTTCCACTTTTTGTTCCTCTCTTTCCTTTGGACAGGAACATTTCTGGGTTCAAAATTTTGATATTGGTGGGTGGTCTCATCCCTCTGGGGGCCATGCCTACCACCTCATTCCAGATGGTATTTTCTAGTTCCAATTTCATAAAGTCATCATTTTTGATGAGTAGTACTCCATTGTGTAAATGTACCACATTTTCTGTACCCATTCCTCTGTTGAGGGACAACTGGGTTGTTTCCAGCTTCTGGTTATTATAAATAAGGCAGTAGCTGCCTTATATAATACTTATAAACATACTGAAACATGTGTCCTTTTTATATTTTGGGGCATCGTCTGGGTATATGCCCAGTAGTGGTATAGCTGTGTTTTCAGGTAGAGCTATTTCCAGTTCTCTGAGGAACTGCCAAATAGATTTTCAATGTGTTTTTCCCCAGAGTGCAGTTTCACCAACAATGGAGGAGTGTTCTTCTTTCTCCACATCCTTGCCAGCATTTACTGTCACCTGAATTTTTGATCTTATCCATTCTGATTGGTGTGAGGTGAATCTCAGGGTGGACTGATTTGATCTTGACAACAGTTCAGAATAAAATAATGTTCTGGCCCAATAATTTCAAAATCAATTCTACTGGGTTTTTTCTATACTTTATGTTACATTTGAGGCCCTAATAAGTATGTAGATAACATTTGTTCATTTATTTCTATGTTGTCTTACCTACTAGTGTATATCTCGATTAAAAATGGTGCTTAAAGTGCTATATTTTAGGTACTCTTCATTCTGAGATCTATAGGTTGATCTACCTAATAGTTCCCATGCAAATTCCTGAGTTCTCACTGAAGGATATTTTTAAATTTTTTTATTTATTCTTCTATTATATGTTACATCCTATCTTAGTGAGGGTTTTACTGCTGTGAACAGACACCATGACCACGGTATGTCTTATAAAGAACAACATTTATTTGGGGATGCCTTACAGGTTCAGAGGTTCAGTCCATTATCAAAATGGTGGTAACATAGCAGCATCCAGGCAGACATGGTATAGGAGAAGCTGAGAGTTCTACATCTTCATCTAAAGGATGCTAACAGAATAGTAGCTTCCAGGCACCTAGGGTGATGGTCTTAAAGCCCACATCCACAGTGACACATCTACTCCAAAAAGGCCACTCCTACTCAAATGGGGCTACACCTTCTAATAGTGCAATGCCCTGGGCCAAGTATAAACAAGCCATCACACATCCCAACCACAGTTTTCCCTCAGTTTTTTCCTCCATGGACTTTTCCCCAGAACCCTACCCTCCTTGTTATTTAGCCTCTGTGGGTCTGTGTACTGCAGCATGACTATTCTTTATTTTAAGGCTAATGTTCACAGAAAAATGAGTATATACCATGTTTGTCTTTCTGGGTTTTCTCTATTTCTATCCATTTACCTGCAAATTTTATGTCATTGCTCTGCAGTTTTTTATTTTTTTTATTTTTTTATTGGATACTATATTTACATTTCAGATTTTATCCCCTTACACAATTCCCTCCAACACCCAGGATCCTCCTATCCCATCCCCCCTCCTCATGCTTTTATGAGGATGTGCTCCCAACTACCCCCGCCCACTCCCACCTCCCCACCCTCAAATTCCCCTCCACTCGGTGATCAGCCTTCATGGGACCAAGGTTCTCCTCTCCCACCTTTGCCTGACAAAGCTATCCTCCCCTACATATACAGATGGAGTCATGGGTCCCTCCCTATGTGCTCCCAGGCTGGTGGTTTAGACCCTGGGGAGCTCTGGTTCATTGGTATTATTACTCTCCTCATGGGGCTACAAACACTTTTAGTTCTTTTAGTCTTCTCTCTAACTTCTCCATTGGGAAACCCTTGATCAGATCAGTGGTTAGCTGTGAGCATCTGCCTCTGAATATGTCAAACTCTTGCAGACTTCTAAGGAGACAGCTATATTAGGCTCTTGTCAGCATGCACTTTCTAACATAAACACCAGTGACTACATTTGTTGACTCCACATGAGATAGTTACCCAGGTGGAATAGCTTCCAGACAGCCCCTCCTTCAGTTTCTGTCCCACACTTTGTCTCCATATTTGCTCCCTTGAGTATTTTGTTACCCCTTCTAAGTAGGACCGAGGCATCCACACTTGGTCTTCCTTCTTCATGAACTTCATGTGGTCTGTGAGTTGAAACTTGGCTATTTCAAGCTTTTGGGCTAATATCTGCTTATCAGTGAGTAGATATCATCTGTGTTCTTTTGTGATTGGGTTACCTCACTCAGGATGTTATTTTCTACTTCTATCCATTTACCTAAGAATTTCTCGAATTCATTATTTTTAATAGCTGAGCAACACTCCATTGTGTAATTGTACCATATTTTTAATCCATTCCTCTGTTGAGGGACATCTTGGTTCTTTCCAGTTTCTGGTTATTATAAATAAGGCTGCTATAAACATAGTGGAGCATATGTCCTTCTTATATGTTGGAGCATCTTCTGGGTATATGCCCAGGAATGGTACAGCTGGATCCTCAGGTAATGTTGTGTCCAATTTTCTGAGGAACTGCCAGACTGATTTCCTGTGTGGTTGTACCAGCTTGCAATCCCACCATTAATGGAGGAGTTTTCCTCTTTCTCCACATCCTGGCCAGCATCTACTATCATCTGAATTTTTGATCTTAGCCATTCTCACTGGTATGAGGTGGTATCTCAGGGTTGTTTTTATTTGCATTTCCCTGATGATTAAGGATGATTTTCAGTTCTTAAGGTGCTTCTTGGCCATTTGAGTTTCCTCAGTTGAGAATTCTTTGTATAGTTCTGAACCCCATTTTTAATAGGGTTATTTGGTTTTCTGGAGTCTAATTTCTTGAGTTCTTTGAATATATTGGATATTAGCCCTCTATCAGATGTAGGATTGGTAATGATCTTTTCCCAATCTGTTGGTGCCCATTTTGTCTTATTGACAGCATCCTTTGCCTTACAGAAGCTTTGCAATTTTATGAGGTCCCATTTGTCAATACTTAATCTTAGAACATAAGCCATTGGTGTTCTCTTCAGGAACTTTTCCCCTGAGCCTAGGTATTCGAGGGTCTTCCCCACCTTCTCTTCCATTAATTTCAGTGTATCTGGTTTTATGTGAAAGTCCTTTATTTACATGGACTAGAGCTTTGTACAAGAGGATAAGAATGGATTGATTTGCATTCCTCTGTATATTGACCTCCAGTTGAGCCAGCACCATTTGTTGAAAATGCAGTCCTTTTTCCACTGGATGGTTTTAGCACCTTTGTCAAAGATCAAGTGATCACAGGTGTGTCGGTTCATTTCTTGGTGTTCAATTCTATTCAATTGATCTTCCTGCCTGTCTCTGTACCAATACCATGCAGTTTTTATCACTATTGCCCTATGGTACAGTTTGAGGTCAGGGATGCTGATTCCCCCAGAAATTCTTTTATTGTTGAGAATAGCTCTCGCTATCTGGTGTATTTTGTTATTCCAAATGAATTTTCAAATTGCTCTTTCTATCTCTATGAAGAATTCATTTGGAATTTTGATGGAGATTTCATTGAATCTGTAGATTGCTTTTGGCAAGAGGGCTAGTTTACTAAATTTGATGTCATTGCCCTGCATTTTTTTGCTTATGTTTTTTCTTTACAGCTGAATAATTCTACATTGTAAAAATGCAGCACATTTGTTTTCTTTTTCAGTTGAGAGATATCTAAATTATTTCTAGTTTCTAGCTACTATGAGTAAAAATTGCTATGAACATAGTTGAGCAAGATTCTTTGTGGTTAGATGTAGCATCCTTTGGGTGTATGTCCAGGAGTAGAATAATAACGTATATTGATTCCACATTTTCTGGAAAACCACCGCACTTATTTCCAAAGTTGCTGTACAAGTTCACACTTCCAACAGCCATGGAGTCATCGCCCCCTTGTTTTCCATCCTGGCCAGCATGAGCTGTCACTTGTGGTTTTGGTATTAACCATTATGACAGGTATAAGATAGACTCTCAGAGTTGTATTGATTTGAGTTTCAGAGATGGTGATACCACAGGAAGTTTTTTTATTGATGACTAAGTATGTTGAACATTTCTATAAGTGCTTCTTGGCAATTTGAGCTTCTTTTGTTGTGAATTCTGTGTACATCTGTACTTCATTTTTAATTGGATAATTTGGTTTGCTGATGTCTAATTTCTTGAGTTAGTTATATATTTTGGATATTAGGCCTCTGTCAGATATGGAGTTGCCGAAAACTTTTCCCCATCCTGTAGACTGTGGTTTTGTCCCATGAACAGTGTACTTTGCCTTACATTAATGGTTTACTTTTATGAAGTCCCATTAACTAATTGTTGATCTTAGTCCCTGGACTATTGGCCTTCTATTCGAGAAGTTGTCTCCTGTGTCAGTGCTCACAAGGTCACCCCCTTTCTCTTCTATCAGTTTCAGGGTATCAGGTTTTGTGTTGATGTCTTTGATCCACTTGGACCTGAGTTTTGTGTAGCATGATGCATAGGGATCTATTTGCATTCTTTTGCGTGCTTATATCCGGTTAGACCATCACCATTTGTTGAAGATGTTTTCATCTTCCATTGTATTATTCCATTTTTTTTAAATCAGTTGTCCATAAGTGTGTGGATTTACATATGGGTCTTTGATTTGAATCCATTGATCAATTGGTCTTATTTCTATTTTTTCCATTAATTTACATCCCAATTGCTGCCCCCTCTTCCCAGCACCCCCTTTACAACTATCTTTTCTCATTCTCTATCCCCTTCTCTTCTGAGAATGAGGAAGAACACTGAGTATCAACCCACCCTTGCACATCAAGTCACTGCAGGACTAGGCACGTCCTCTCTCACTGAGGCCAGACAAGGCAGCTCAGTTAGGGGTACAGGATCCACAGGCAAGCAACAAAGTCAGAGTAAGATCCCATTCCACTTGTTGGGGGACCCACATGAAGACCAAACTACACATTTTTTACATATGTTCAGGAGGCCTAGATGCATCCCTTGTATGTTGTTTGGTTGGTGCTTTAGTCTGTGAGATCCCTCAATGATCCACATTATTTAACTCTTTTAGTATTCTTATAGAGATGCTATCCCCTTCAGGTCCCTCAATCCTTCTCCCAAATGTTTCACAATACTGTGGCTCTGTCTAATGTCTGGCTGTGGGTCTCTGCATCTCTTTCCATCAGCTGTTGGATAAAGCCTCTCAAAGAATATTGTGATAGGCTTCTGCCTACACAAATAAACAGAGCATCATTAATAGTGTCAGTGATTGGTTCTTGCTCATGGGATTTGTCTCAAGTTGGGTCAGTCACTGATTGACCATTCCCTCAGGTTCTCCTCTATCTTTGTCCCTCCACATCTTGTAGGCAGGACACATTTTGGTAGAAGGTTTTGTGAGTGGATTGGTGTCCTTACCCCTTCACTGGGAATCCTGACTGCCTACAAGAGGTAGCTACTTTGGGCTCTATATCTACCAGTTAGGAGTCATGGCTAGAGTCACTCACATAGACTGTCTGTTTTTATGCCAATATCATGTGGTTTTTATTATCCTAGCTTTGTAGTAGACCTTTAAATTAGGATTGGTGATACCTCTGGAAATTCTTTTAGTGTACAGGATTGTTTTAGTTATCCTAGGTTTTCTGTTCTTCCATATGAAGTTAAGTATTACTCATTCAAGTTCTGTACAGAATTATGTTGGAATTTGAGGGGGATTGCATTGAATCCGTAGATACCTTTTGGTAAGATGGCCATTTTTTTACTATGTTAATTCTACCAATCTATGAGTATAGGAGATCTTTCCATCTTCTGATATCATCTTCAATTTCCTTCTTCAAGGACTTGAAATTCTTCTCATAGATATCTTTTACTTCCTTGGCTAGTGTTATCCCAAATTATTTTATATTATTTTTGGCTACTATGAAGAGTATTGTCGAGATTTCTTTCTCAGCCCATTTATCATTTCTATATAGGAAAGCTAATGAACTGTTGGGCCTTGGATGAGGTAATGCAATTTAACCTGCCCCCTTCGATCACATCACATAGCACACAAGTAGAGAGCGTGATTATCAGGTCTCCACCTCCAGAAATTAAAATATTAATGAGTTATCTAAAGGCCAGGGGACATAGCTAATTAAGCTATCCCCTCCCCTTTTTCCCCTCCCTATAAAAAGTCAGGGGAGTCTGGCTTTTGGGGGAAAAGCACATACCATCTATAACTATTCATCACTCCATAAATAAAAGCTTTGGAAAAACATGTTGCCTGGGCCTGCGCTGCCTCCAGATTACCAGATTTGGAACTTTAGAACCTTGAACTGCAGCTGCCAGCCCTCAGTGGCTACATCCATGTGGGACCCTTCTACTGGCGAGTTTTCTTTTCCCAAAATGAGTTTTTATTTTTTGATTTAATCTTGTATCCAGCCACTTCACTGGTGGTGTTTTTCACCTGTAGGTGTTCTCTGGTAGAATTTATGGAGTCACTTATACATAGTATCATATTATTTGTGAACTTGTATTCATTGTATTCTATAAACATATATAATATAAATATTCTATTTTGGAATATAAGGCAGATAGTAGGAAATTGAATAAAACATAATTCACTGTCATACATTTATCTATTAAAATATGTAATTGAACAGTTTCAAAAAGTTTAATTTTGTATAATTATCAAAATGTAAGTGTAGAAAACTTTCATTACCCATTTAAAAGAAGTCTCCATATTACCAGAAATTCTCTATTTACCCCTAGATTCCAATCAATGAGAACCATATTTCTAAAATGTATTCTTTTGATATTTATGAAGTAACACTGTGTACCATATTTGTGCCTGGCTTATTTATCACATCATTTTCAAAGATTTATCAATGTGGTAGAATTTATTCATTACTTCATTACTGAGCAACACATTTTTCAATTTATTCTATGGATGTAAGTGTTTTGTCTGCATCTGTATCTGTGTACTGCATTCATGCCTGGTGACCAAGGAGTCCAGAAGAGGAGATTAGATCCTCTGGATCTAGAGTTACAAATGTTGCTTTAGCAACCACATAGATGATGGGAATTGAACCGGGGTCCTCAAGAAATGCCACTAGTATACTTAACACTTTAACCATCTTTCCAGACTAAATACTAAATTGTATTAATTTGAAGATATTAGGATTGTTTCTTCTTTAAGGCTGTTATATTATTCAGTCATGATTGTTCTTTTACAAGTTTTTTTTTACAGATATATATCACCATTCCTTCTGAGCATATACCTCATAGTGTTATTACTGAGCCAGATAATAATTTATGACTAATAGTATGAGAAAACTCCAAATTCCTTTTCAAATTCCTAGCAAAATTTTGCATTCCCATATGCAAGGAAGTCATAAAAAATTCAGTTTATTTATATCATTCTATCCCATGGGAAATTGTTGTTGGTCTTTTGATTAAATTTATATACCTAGAAGGTCTTATTCTTTGGATATTACAAATAGATTCATGTCTTAAATTATTTTTAGTTAATTCATGCTTAGTAAATAGATGCACATCTTATTTCAAGATAATATTATTCTATAATTTTATGGAATTATTTTTGAGTCTTAACAGTGTATTGATGCACTCCTTAGTGAACTCTATATGAGATATTGACATTCAATCTGCAGCAGTAGCTCAGTCATAAATAACATGTTACATAACCTTGAGGGCTTGAATTTGATACCCTAGAACCCAATGTTTTTAAAAAAGCTAGAAGTAGGAGTACAAGCTTGTAATACTACCACTGGGATATTGAAGACAAGTTGCATAGTGGGGCTTGTTGGGGCTGTCAGAGCACAGGGTCAGAACTGAATGACTCCCATACTATCTTCAACATAACAGAACCTGCTTCACGTGTGCTTCTGAGTTACTTTATAGTTCCCAGTAGGACTTAGAGTAGTATAATTATCTCTCCATGTTATACAGTATCCCTAAAATCATAAGATTGATTTCCCAAGCAAAAGTTTACATATATATATATATATGTTTTATTATTTGGAATCCATCTCATCACTTAAAAGTAACCTGTCATTGTAAATATTTCTCTGTATTTTGCAACAGTCAATGGAAATCTTCATAGTTTCAATATATTATTTTAAGCAAAACCATTCATTATGTACATGAGGTTAGATTAGTATGGATAGATACTAAAAGAGAAATAGAGAAGATATGTATTTTCTACTTTAATGAAGGATTTCTAAAGCAAACTCTCCTTAGAATGATGAGCTAAAATTTACAACATACATTTTCCTTAAGTCAATAGGAAAAATGATAAGATGTGAAATTCATCCCTGTCACTCACTTGTCTATTTTATTCAATGTACTGTGACTTATCTATGCATTCATGAGTATGTAAATGTGTATTATTTTAAGAGTTTCAATAGTTCACTATGAGGTATATGAAACAACTACTATTTTAAAATGAAAGCAAAAATAAAACTAGGGAAGTTTCAAACAGACACAGAAAAACAGTAACAAAGCCAAAAATCTGATATAGTTCTTTGTGAATGTTAAATATCCTATACCATGCCACTATAGCTATATTATTTTATGAAACAAGAAATTCACTATTTCAAGAGACCAGTACTTTATTTATGTAAAGTTTACCATGCTTTCAGTCTAGCCTGAAAGGTATGATAGAATAAGAACTGAAGCAAAAAGAGAAATAAACCAAATAGGCATTGATGGATACAACAGAAAATAATCCATAAGTGATACAGGCAAGCATTCATATAGATTTTCTTGCCTGAGTTTTGGTCACATTTGTATTACTTCTCTAGTATTTAGAAACCTAGAAAATAAGCCAAATACTAACTCTTCCTAAAAACCACTGAGCCACCAAATAAGCTTCTCAAATCTGCAATGGCAGCACATACTACCAGGTTTGTGACTAACAGCAGGTAGCACCAATTACATAATCTAGTGTTAAGACACCAACCAACTATTGCTGATTCCAAGAAATACTTGCTGACAGGAGCCTGATATGACTGTTCCTTTAGAGATTCTACTAGCACCTGACAAATACAGATGTAAATATTCAGTCAACCATCTGAGTGAGCCAGGGAACCCCAGTGGAAGAGCTATAGGAAGGACTGAAGGAGCTGAAGGGGATTGCAACTCCATAAGAACAGTATAAACTAACCAGACCACCCAGAGCTCACAGAGACTGAACAACCATTCAACGAGTACACATGGAGAGAGCCAGGATTCCAGATACATATGTAGCAGAGGCTGTCCTTATCTGATGTCAATGGGAGGGAAGGGAGGCTTTATGCCCCAATGTATGGGGATGTTAGAGGTATGATGTAGAATGGGTGAGTGGGTAGAGGAGCACCCTCAGAGAAGCAAAGAGAAAGCAGAAGGCATGGAAGGGGTATGATATGGGGGAGTTGTGAAGGGGTAACTGGGAAAGGGAATATCATTTGAAATGTAAACGAATAAAATGATTAATTTAAAAATAAAAGAACAGAAGAAATATTCATCTGGTTGAGCACAAATCACTGATGAATCAATTATATGCAAAAAAGTGTAATTACTAATTGTTAAAGCTGTGAAATTTGTTTTTTTATTGTGGTAGTATGAGTGTAAAATGTCCCAGCATGCCTTTGAATACTTGGCTCTCAACTGGTAGTGCTGTTTGAGGTGATTTATATGGTTGAATCTTTCTGGAAAAAATGTCACTGGGAGCAAACTTTGATTATAAAGCACAATTTATTTCTAGTTCACTCTCTTGCTTCCTGACTGGGATTGATGTGATCTCCCAGCTTCCTGCTCCTTCCTCCATGCCTATCACTTCTTGTCATGTTTTCCAATCAAGATGGATTATTAGCCATCTAGAACCATAAGTCAAAGTAAAGTGTTTCTTTCATTAGTTTGCATGCTCAATATTCAATAGACAAAATATTCTATGGTCTAAGTAACAGAAATATAATTAATACATTAATATTAATTATTAAAAACTGAAACAGTACTTGCTATAAATCAGATTGCTCTGATTTATTTACAATTATTAAATTATTTTAAGGTAATAATTTATCTCAGTTTATTTGGAGCTAAGATTTAAGGCTGAAAGTTATATCGCAGAAAAATTGTGCATCTTAGACAATTCAGAACAGTTGTTTATTTTATAAATTAATTTTGTTTGAGATTGGGTTTCCCTATGTGGTCTTGGATGACTTTGAACTCTCTCTATAGATCAGGATAACATCAAACTCACAGAGATCCTCCTGCTTATCTCTCCTGATTACTGTAATTAAAGATGCATGTTACCACTCCTGGCCTGTTTATCGTTATCATCATCATCACTATTATTATTATCATTTGTGTGTTTGTGGTGTATGTCAGTAAGGGGGTACAGAGGGAGGAAGGAGGAGAGAGACAGAAATAGAGACAGACAGACAAATACAAACAGACAGGCAGAGAGAGACAGAGACAGAGGCAGAGACAGACAGGCAGGCAGATATACACACAGACAGAAAGACTGTGAGCATATGCTTATTCCATGGCAAATATGTTGAGGCCAATGGACAATATTGAGGAGTCAGTTCTCCTTCCAACATAGGTTCTTGAGATCCAACTCAGGTCATCAAGCTTCTATAGCAAGAATGTTTAGTCACTGAACCATCTTCCTAGCTTTGCTCACTTTAGATTTGGTAGTCTCTGATTTCTTTATATTCTTATGACTTTAATCATCTGTGCTACATAAAATGGAGATAGAAGCTTACACATTGATATTGAGAAGAAAGTACCTGGTATGACCCTTTCATTTGGTTGACTTTAGGGCTTGTAATAATTTTGTTTTTTGTAGAACATATGACATCAATTCACATTACTATAGTAGTAATTAAATAAGATGGCACATTCATAAAAGCATTGGCATATCTAAATGAAGTGCTAGCAAACTACCAATTAAGTTGTGATCAGAAGTTCACTGATAAGTGTGGAAAAATTTGAAGGTAATACTGGTTATAGAACTATAAGCACAGTTTTCAGTATTGTAGCATGAAAATAATCATTCACAGAGAAAACTATAATATTTTAGCTTTAGTTGAAATCTAGTATTTCAGATGTCTGACAGTGTTAAATTGAAGTAATTTAGGAGAAGAGAAGGTTTTGATTCAATATTTGATAAGGGTATCTTGGATAATGCAAATGGTATGCTTGTTCATATGTGCCTACTGAGTGGAAGTTATGAATTTTAAATAGTAAAATTTAGTCGTAATCAAAGAAGCTCATCTGTAGATTAAATATTAATACTAATTTTCAGAAAATAATATGATTATTTTGGTAGAAGTTAGCAGTAGCACTTGAATATTTTAACACATCTCTCAAGGAAAATAACAGCTTTAAGCAGAAATGAATCATGAAAGTCATTATTTTTCAGAAGAAAGCAAATGTAAATTTTACCATTTTATCAATATCATTGAAATTAAATCATAATTAACATCTGCCAGCTGGAAGAATTATTTCACCTCATTCATAAAGCTAGCCTGGTAATTATATGGGTTTGACTTTCTCACAGAATGTGACCTGAAAGAGAAAAAAAATCAAAAGGAAATAATTGTGCTAATTAAGTGTGTTCAGGGAGCGAAAGAGAAAAAATGGCACCAGAGAAAAATGAAGTAAATTTATATTGAAAAGCAAAATCATTTGGGGTATTTTGTTGGGGGGGGACTTAGTGAAACTGCACAGAAATGCAAGACAACTTTCTCAAAGTCAGTGATACATAGTTTTCTAAGAAGAAACAATAAAAGTTAATTATTCTTATTTTGTTCTAATTGTCATAGTTTCAGACGTTCTGTAGCAAAAATACTGAATATTTTCTTGTATTTTCCACATTGAGGAGGAAAAAGCCAGAACAATTTCACTTGTGAATAGAAGGGGAAAGTAAGCACATTATGTTAGAAAAGTAAACAGAAACACAGTTTAGAACCATGAGTCAGTGAATAAGAATTAGAGCAGGAAAATGTATGTGAGAGAGAATAAACAGGGTGGGGGGGGTCAAGAAAGGAGCCAGCATTGTCAGTTGCCAGTTGGCAGAACTGATATGTTGTCAAGAATATTAGGTATATTATACCTCGCATCTCAGAGCAACTTCATTGTGATTTTACAGTGCTTTCCCTATTTTCACTTTGCTTAATTTCAGTAGCTAAAGAAAAACGAACAGTTAATTCCCCCCAAATAAGTTTGGAAGCATAGAATATAAGGCTTGATCTCTTTCAAACATGTTTTTAAATAATAATTTTCTTTTACTTAGGATTTTAAGTTTAGATTCATCGTTTTTTTTTCTTTTCTAAAATATGAACAGCATATGTAGAACGGCAAACCTATATATAACCTTTGAAGATAATAGGAGTGTATATAGTTCATAAACCTCCTCTTTCTTAAGATTTATTTTCAGTATTAATTATGTGCATGCATGTATGATGGTGCTTGCATTTGTTGTGGATACCTTACCCTCAAAGACTAAAAGGCATCCAATTCCATGGAGGAGGATTTATGTGTCATTATGAGCTGCCTAATTTTTGAGTGTTGAAAGTAAGACTCAGATTCTTTGCAAGAAATGTATAGAGTGTTAACCACTGAGAACTGTCTCCAGGCTTCTTGAATTTTTTTCTTTGTCAGAAGCCACTTCTATTGTATTTAAAACTTTAATTAAATTTGTTCTTTGATAATTACTTGTATTGAGGTCATGCATTCCAGGTGCTCTTTACCTTTATCATTTACCTCTATCATCTGCCTCTATCCCCTTCTAACCACCCTCCTCCTTACAAATCTCTTTCTCTAATACATGCCCTTTTATTTTGTCTTATGAATCCAGAGATTTCTGTGGGACTGCAGGTTTCAAATTGCCCTTTGAAAGCCTGGTAGACTCACTGGAAAGTTATTCTGTTGTTTCAAATAATCGTAAATATAGATTATTTTGATCCCTATTGATGTCACTGTATATATCTAAACACAGATGTCCTAGATTAGACTTTCTAACCTATCCACTCATTAACAAATAACAGGGCACTGGGAGGAGGCAGCATTTGAGAGGTAAATTAATTGATTAATTATTTAATTATATTTCTACTGATGATGAACAAATATACTGTTATTTGGGGGAAACTGATACATTTTATCAATGGATAATATGCATATACATTTTAAAAATTAGTGGTCACTTAGTATGTCTTAGTTGTATCCTTCTAAGCATATTATGATAGATTTCCACAAAATAAAATAGTATCAATTATATATAACAGATTATGCACATATTTTATTTCACAAGTGCTATTGTTATGAGTCTCACAATGATAATGATGGTCACGACATAATAAATGTCAGGTTTTACTGAATAAAATTGATAAGTAAATGTCAGTAATCTTAATAGTAGCCATGTGAGATGAATAATATCATTGTTTCAGAACAAAAACCTAAAACTTTAATAGAATAAGTAATTTGCTTCTCTCTACATAGATAATATGTGGTAAAATACTGATTTAAAAAGTTGGAATTATAGCTTACAAAACATCAATTTTTATAACTTGTTATTAGTTCCTTCTAATAATAATTAAATGGATGAAGAATTTATTTTACTGGTTTTCTTCTGTCAACTATTAGCAGTGGTTTGATGTTTCCAGTGCTATAATTTGTGGTGTATTGTGCATATGACCAATTTTGGTTATGCCTTTAAGACAAAATCTTTTATATGTAATCACTAAATTAAGACTCTGAGGTACAGTGGCAAACTATACAAAAGAAATTAGAGTTTATTTTTAAAATGCATATAATTTCACTGTTTTAATATAAAGATTTCTTTTCATATATTTTACATAAATGCTATATGTTTATCATTTGAATTTAGACAGATAAAGATTCATTATTTTCTCATCTCAACTATTAAGGATACATATATAAGTAATATACATATATTATGCATTATATATTTACAATAAGTAACTTCCTTGTATTTTCTTTATATTTTTCTTCTTTTAAATTTTGTTGACTAAATTTTTTTTTAATTTCCAATCTATGTGCATTTCCTCTTTAAAAGTAATACATTATATTTTTCACTAATTTTAAAATTAAACTATTTTATTTACTTACAGTCCAATGATATAAACTGAATCACTTTTTCCAAGATGTAAACAAAAGAACAGGCAGATGACTTCCACAGTGTAAGTGAGGCAGTCCCTTGAAGCTGACTGTGAGTATGTAATTAAAATTCAGGTCAACAGGGAATAGTGAAAATGTTAAGTAACAAAGAATCAGAGCTGTCCACTTGTGTCCCAGGTCTGAAATGTGGCCTTCAGATGCATCTACTACAAGATTGCAGTTTATTAGTCAACTTAAGATCACATTTCAATTGCATTCAACGTGTGTCTCTTGTGGAGTTCTGAGTAGGCAGTTGTGGCTCTATTCAGAGTGTAGAACAGGTTCAGCAATGGTTCATACATCTATAAATTCTGAAAGTAAAGATGAAGTTTTAACAGTACTCTAGAACTCTCTTCTTAAGATGGATGATGAGAGAAAAAGAGTAAATGGCAATGCCAGATTCTTCTGAAAGCATATGATGACATTCGGCAGTACAACACTGGTTTGGCCAAAGAGGATGAAATGGAAGGAATTCTTTGCTTCACTTCTGAGAGGTACTTTTATATCACATGAAGGAAATTTAAGCAAGAAGGAGGAAAATATTGGCCAGGCAACTCAATATATCACACTCAGATTATATTCTATTCTTATATATGTCCTGGGGATGCCAAGAACCACTTATTTTCTAAAAGAATTCTTTTCTCCTTTCAACTAGAGTTGTTTCTATTCTGTTTGGAAAGACCTTGACTAAAATTTTCACAGAACATTTCTCAACACGTGTGCAAATTATTTGATAAAGCATTAGAAAGAAAAAATGTTCATCTAACATCTCTACCAGTCAATATGTCTGTTACTTTTATTCTTCAAAAGAACATGCTATCTCACTACTTCTGAGCTTTAAGTAGGGTAGGAATCTTATCTGGGTGATGCAATTGTAAACAAAATAAATGGATCAGTACTGTTATACAGTGAAAACAGGCACAATCTCATGAGTCTCTTAGAAAATATGATTAGATATATTCTGAGCCTTTGGAAGTGTTCAGAAGGACTACTGGAAATGTATATCTGGATCTGCTTGTTAGTATTTCTACATATAGCCCTTCTGAATAGTAAGAAATACAGTTGGCTTTACACAAAATATGTTTTAATTCCTACTGTAAAAATCCTTAGATGGAAGAAACCAGTTACACAACAAAAAGTGAATATAGGAGAAAACTAAGTCATAGAGTAGAAATAGAGTCAAGTTGAATGAGATTGATAAATGCCATTTTTTAGTTGTTGTTTCCTGTAAATGATTTCTGCTCTAAATGTTCTGAATTTTTAAATCAACTCTACCTATTATTTATGTGGTGTTAAATTTCCCCTTCTTAGTCATTGTCTACACACTTTAAGTAAACACAATATTATTCCCCATCAAAATTGTATGAGACTCAAATAGAAACAGTAAGAAGCTTACGAAAAAAATAAGAAATGTATTTTTCAATGATACCCTGGGATGTACTTTTTTCTATCACAAAATTTATATTGCTAAAACCATATGAGAAGAAACAATGTTTAATGCAGTAATAAAAAAATCAATATCATAACAATGTCTACTTTTCCTATAAACTGATTCTTCATTAGTTACCCACTGAGCCTTTTCTTTGATCTTTAATGTACTCTATACATCCATAAATAATTTAAGAATTTTGGAGTAATTACTCTTATTTAAAAGAACTAAATTGAGTATGTACCCATTTATTTAAAATAGCAATGTATCATATAAAATGATAATTTTATTTCCTCATAGTATTTGAAGATAGAGAAATCAACAGAGATCTAAAGGCTATGATTTCTGTTAAGTATAGTTTAACAAGAAAAAAAAAGAGAGAATACATTATTCCATAAAAGTATAATAGGTTAATCAAAAGACAGATAAAAAAATGGTGCTGAAAGAGTTATGAGGTAACGATCTAGATTCATTACATCTAGAACCTAAGAACAGAAGTAGCAGGTGGAGTAAAGGACCAATGAGCTAGAATTCGCCATCATTGTCTTGTAACACTTATAAATACTGGTAAAAACAACAGAATCGAGGCTAGAGAAATCGCTCATCAGTCAAGAAAACTTCTTGTTCTTTCAAGGCAACAGGTTCCTCGTGGGTTCTCACAATGGTCTTTAACTCCAGTTCCACTAGCTCTGTTGCCCTCTCCTGGCCTCTATAGATACTGCATGCTTGCCATAAAAATATGCATGAGACACATTTATTTCTACATAAAATAAAAATAGATGTATTTTTAAAGTGCAGAATTGACAGAACATGATGGCACATACCTTTTAATACTAGCACTCTTGCTGCAGAGGTATAGGCAGACAGGTCTCTGTGAGTTGCAGGCCAACCTGCTCAACATAGTAAGTTCAGGGCCACACAAAACTGTACAGTGAGACTCTATTTCAAAAAGATAAAATAAAATGTGCAGGATCTAGTTTGTAATTCTGAGTCAAAATCACATACATACTAGCTCCAAGAAATTAGCGTGGCTTTACGGCTGTTAAAGTAAAACAAATTGTTTTGTAATATGAAGCTTACAACACACTAGGCAAGAAGAGTTCCAGTAAAATAAAATAAAATAAAATAAAATGAAATAAAATAAAAAAGTATTTCTAAACTTGATAAAGAATCTCGCTATGTTATCCAGGCTCTTTTAAAATTCATTATGAAACCAAGACACATCTGAAAGTTCTGATTTTTCTGTCTCAGCCTACTGAGTAACAGATTACAGGTCTGTAGTATAAAGCCAAGCAGGTGTTTTGTTTCTTTTGTTCTTTGTTTTCTATATATCAATTAGGAATGGAGATTATTGTCGTCGTATGAGAATTCTTGTTCAGAATTTGAACTGCTTTCAACAAATACATGCTCCCCAGTTCATGAGTTCAAACATGCAGACAGACTAATGCAGAAAACAGGTGACCATGGGGATACCAGCTCCAACTGGTACATTTATAATACAATCTGACAGCTAAGGCTTAGGAAATATGGAAAGAATGGAGGTGGAAAGATTATAAAAGCTAAAAGATCAGGGTGTCTGCTTCTAGATGGTGTCTTTTAGACATGACAGGGAAGCTTCACCAAGGGACTCTCAACAATATTGTTGCCTAAGTTAGGTCAAAACAGTGACAATAGTAGTTGACTTGCCAATAAAAATGAAGGCAATGTCATAAGGCTCCACTTCTAGGTGGAGAAGTACAGACAACAAATGTCTATGGGGAAAGGGAGAATCAGTCTTCTTCATGAACAAGTCCCTTCTCAGCTTTCCAATCCCAAGAAGTTAGCCTAAAAAGCATGTACATGTGCATATAAGCAATACTAAATGAGCTCAGCAGTGTGTGCGTGTGTGTATGTGTTTGTGTGTGTGTGTGTGCCTCTCTCTGTATGTGTGTATGTGTGTGTGTTTGTGTGTGTGTTTAGAACAATATTTATGGAAGAAGATACACTTCTGGACAAGTCTCTGATAGCATTTACTGAAAGGATTAACTAAAGAAAGAGAACCTTCCCTGAGACTGACAGTATATTCTGGACTCAGTCATGAACTTGGTAAGGGGTTTGAGCCCCAGAAGGACATGAGGGGAAAGAGACATGAATAGAAATGATATAAATACATGTAAAATTCTTTAAATAATAATTTATATTTTAAACAAAGATCAGAGCCAGGTGACACATGTCTGTAATTTCAACACTAAGAGGCTGAGGCAGAACAATTCATAGTTCAAAGCCAACCTGAACATTGAAGGAGACCTTGTTATGTTCTATATCAGTGACTCTTAAATGAGTACCTAAAATCTAAATTTCTGGAAATTTATGTATGGTAGTATACCTAGTACTTCAAACTTAACATATTAACATTGGTCACCTTGTAACTGACATTTCAAGTTCTTTTCCACTTCAGTTAATTAATTGTTCTGCTTTAAAAATGTCAGATGCCATCCTTGACTCTTTAATTCATATCCCATACTTACTTTGTAAGAAAATCCCATGAGCTTATCCTACAAAGTATAATGGATTTACCCTCTCCACTTTTGTGATGAGCCACCACTATCTAGTGCCTAGTTATCTGTAGTAATCTAACTGCCACCCCAGTTTTCTTTCTCCCCTTCAGTCTATTGTAAAGAAATCCATCTAGATGAATCTGTTATAAATTGGGTCAGATGATGTTACCCTTGAGCTCAGCATCTGCAGTGGCATCCAGGCTCCCTTGGAGGAAAATCTGACTCATTTTCTTCTCTGCCAGAAGTGCTTCTTCTTTTCCTGGAGTATGTCAGCAGATTATATTCCTAATTTAGGGTCTTGCACTGTATAACTGGAATATGCTGCTAGATGTCTCTAGGGCTTGTTTTCTCATTTTCTAGAAATTTCTAATCTAATATCTTTTCAGTGATTTTGCTTTCTAGAAACTTAATTGTGATGATCAATCTCTTTTTTTATTTTATTTAATACTTTTTTTCATACTACAGATTTAATCCCCCATCCTGGTTCATCCTGTGACTGTTCCACATTCCATATATCCTCCCCTCATCTCCAAATGATGTCCCTCCAAACTCCCCACACCACCAGCCCTCCCCACTCCTTGGGGCCTTCAGTCTATTGAGGGTTAGGTGCATCTTCTCTGACTGAACCCAGACCAGGCAGTTCTCTGCTGCATATGTGTTGATCTTAATTGTTAAAGCTAATTTAATGTGAAATCAACTAGGAAACAGATCTATGGTCAAATTTGTGAGGGCACTTAATGGAAGGATTGACAAAGAAGAAAGACCCTCCCTCACAGTAAACAGCACTTTCTGGACTCAGTTCATGTATAAGGAGGCCTGACAGTTCCAAGAGTTTTATTGACATGGCAGATGGTAGATGATCTGGATGTGCACCCCCCAACACACACACTTAATCCAGGGGGAACCTGAATTAAATAGGGAGGGAGAAGGAAGGAGGGACTGGGAGAATAATACTTAATTAATAACTCATTAATATGGAAATCTCTCTAAGGGCCGAGGCCTATAGTCATGCTCTCTACCTGTGGATGGTGATGCAAACCTTTCT
Source organism: Rhabdomys pumilio (assembly GCA_030674055.1). Classification (NCBI taxonomy): domain Eukaryota; kingdom Metazoa; phylum Chordata; class Mammalia; order Rodentia; family Muridae; genus Rhabdomys; species Rhabdomys pumilio. The sequence continues at coordinate 77,061,393 of JANHMN010000005.1, read as the reverse complement.
GGGAGGGGATGCTTTGCCCTATGTGACTGAAAAGTATGGGTCAATGGAGACTTCGACTGTGTGTCAGGACCCTGGGTTCTGGGAGCATGGCCAAACACCTCCTGTTGCCCCATTGGGGTTGGGGTTCAAGGCCTATGCCACAACAAAAACCAAGACACCCTTTCATGGCCCTACACTCTTTTGCCTGCCTAACATTTTCCTTGCTGAATAGACATTATTCTATTGGTGTCTGTTACTACTCATGTAGTCTACTCATATAGTTACTACTCATGTAGTTACTACTAATGTAGATATCTACTCATCTACTCTATTGGTGCTATTACTACTGTTATCTTCACTGACATAAGAACCTTGCAACAAGAACTGAATGACAATGACACTGCAGGGATCCTACAGTCCTGCAGCACCTGATTATTACTGTTGAAATATCTACCCCTGGTGAACATAGCAGCTACTGGCTTCTCAAATTTCCATCAGTATGGTGTAAACCAATCTAATAAATCTCCATTAAAATATTCATTCTACTATTTCTATCTCTCAAAAAGACAGATCACCTGGCTCTGATCTGTTTTTATAAATTATTATTAAAGAATTTCATGTGTATTTACATTATTTCTATTCATGTCTTTCTCCCTTCTTAATAAATTTAAATTTTCTGCCCCTCACACTTTCTCTAACCTTCCAAATTAGCATATTTTTCTATTTATCCATTTTTATATATCTATTCCACTTGAATTAAATGCCACATTATGTGAATTTAATTGGTTACTTTATACCTCTATTATTTTGTATATAGTTGTATGAAATATGTTCTTACATGAAGTTATAGAATATACTGTATTGAAGTAATAATAAGGTTTTTCTCTGTTTTGTTTATTTTTAGTATAATTCTTATATGCACTATTCATGCAATATATTTTCTAAACTCAGCAATATGTTTAAGGAGGTATATTAAGTTATATCTACTATACAGTATATCATAATATGGGTACACGAAGTTTTCAAATATTTTCAATACTGATTGGCAAAAAGCTTATTTCCATCATAAGTTACTACAAAGATTAAATATTCTTGAAAAACATATCCTGTAGTCTTTCTCTTTTCAAGAAGCTATAATCTTTCATTTGGGTAATGAATGCTGTCAATCTTTATATATATAAGCAGATCGAGTGTGATCAAATTTTATTTGATATGCTCTGTTTTAAAACTTTTGTCTTATTTAAAGAAATAATTCCTAGCTCAAATCCTAATAGTTGTTCTTTGCTTCTAGCACTTTAATTTTCTTTAAATATTTAATTCTTTTAGAATTCAGGTTTTCTAAATTCATAGAACCACATCGGTTTACTAAAAGGCATTACTTTACTAAAAGGCATAGAACCACATCAGTTTATGATCTAGAAGGTTATATCAGATTGACTCACCTTTTAAGTAAACATATATTTTTCTGCTGGTGGCTTAAAGCAATATTTTTATAAAACACCAAACATTTATAAACACATATGTTAGATTCTTGTCTCTCAATTCTATTCTGTTCATCTGTTTTCCTTTCTCATTCTAAACTGATGAATTGATTTTTTCTGGTCGTGTTATGCAACTCAATTACCATAGTTTCTGAGATATAATGAGAAGATGGAATATACAAAACAGATGCTTTTCAGGAGTTTGTAGTTAATGTTCTTTAATACTCAAAGAGTGTAAAGAAAGGTCAATTGGTGGCTCATAACTAATCAAGTGTTTATATACTTTTCAAGAGACTAGCCATTACAGATGCAAGATGTGTTCTTCTGAGCTATTCTGTCCCTTCAGTGTGTACTTAGAATGACAAGCTGAAAACATCAGTTTCATTAGCTCCCCACCTATTTTCAATCATTATCAAGTAGCAAAGCCAATAAAAAATCAATTGGCTCCCTTTTCCTATCCTATTGGGAAAGATGGTTGGAGAAACAATCACCACTATCCAATTGGGATCAACATTTTATGGCAATACACTACTTGAAAACTGATTTTTTTTTTCAATTACCTGAAAAAGGTAGGTAACTTTAGATTGGAGGAGGATGCTTAATCAATCTAATCCTTATTTACTTCTTTTGGCAGTGCAAATATCAGTGCACATAAAAGAAAAATTAGTTAAATATTATGTAAAATGCCATTTATTCAGCAATTATTTTTGCATCTTCATAATATATATCACAATTAATGTATACATATACAAATTCATTCCTAACAATGTAAATGGTATTACATTAATTAATTCTTTATGATCTCAATTGTTCAATCCCTTCCTTTGAAAATAGAAATTTTTCCATTGCAGTAGATCAATATTTTAAAAATATAATTGTTTTCTTCTTACAACTTTTGTATTTGTAGCACTTAAAAAAGATTTCTTTTTGCTAACAGTACCCTGTATTAAAACTATACCATGTACATCTTATTAATACCATCTTAAGTCTTCACACAAAGTTTAACATTTACCTTGTAGTTTTGAATACCTAACATTTTTCTCTCAAATAAGAAACACATGTTTAGCTTGTTACTAACATATTTTTTTTATAAAGAACCAAGATTTAGGACAGAATTTAGAAGTTATTTTTATTGATTCTTTTTATTCTAAACTGTTATTTGAATATGAAATGGTCCCCAGCTTCATATATTGGAACATATGCTCTAAAGATAGCCATGAAAGTTGGAAAACTTGTAGATCAGAAGACAAGTTATTCAGAGGTTGATCACTGGAGGAGGTATACTTCTGGTGTTAGTTTGCTGGATTCCTCCTAATAATTAATGGTTTTCTTCCTCCTGTTTCTAAAGCAGCTTCCCAGCTGGATACTCAACAAGATGTCTAGAACTTATCAAATGAGTATTCAATGTATTTTGTAATGATTGTAACAATAAAAATGTTATGTGTGAAAAAAGGCTTAGTGTTGGTTTAATGTTGTCCTAATCTTCTAGAATTTTAGCTTTCTATGGTTTCCCTGATGAGATGATGTTGTTGGCTGTCTGGTGTGTGTGTGTATGTGTGTGTGTGTGTGTGTGTGTGTGTGTGTGTGTGTGTGTGTGTGTGCGCACGTGCACGCGCACACACACACACACAGGGAGTTTGTGTTCAGTGCAAGTGTTTTACTACTAAGTTACACTCCTACCTTTTTCTCATAATTCCTCAATGTTTTGGCTTATGTGTTAGAATAGAGAAACATGCTGTTAAAATCATAGGGTTTTTTTCTCAGAACTTTATTAGGTGGAGTTTGGACTAGAGAAAACCCTGAAACAGTTGTCCACTTGGTTCAGGACAACTAGTATAGAGGAGCCTTTGTTTGAAGACAGGCTTTCACTGAGTTGGAAGCAGATCTTTGCTTTCTTTATAAGGGAGCTGACTAGCTGAACATCTCTGAGACCAAGTTCAGATTTTTTAAAATGGTTTGTCAGAAAAGACAAGTTCTGGTCAAGAACAGGACCAGACCCAAAGCAGAAGACCCTGCTGTGTGCAGATATATAGGCACCAGGCTAATGCTGGACAGGGGTCATTTCTTCTATTTCCAGATTAAGATTTATTGGAAGGGGCACCATGACAAATGACAAAAAGACCAGTTTTTCAAAAACAAGTATGAAGTAATTACAGAGGGAAAAACATAATGGTTCACAGGAAATGAGGTAAGTCATGATTCTTCACTGGTACTGACCCAGCCCCAAACCACCAGTCCTTCAGTGGCACATCCAGCAGCCTACTGAGATGGGACCACATGGAAGGTCTGAAGGCAGAGGGTGAGAGTGGGGCCTACTTGACTATAGTAAAGGTGTCCAGACTGGGAGAGCACACCTGTATGCTACCCGTAGTCACAATCCAGCCCCTCCAGGCTTCTATCACATTACAAATACATACATAAATACATCACATACAATAGTGGGTCTGGGAGGCAGGCTTCCCACAGAGGCTCAGCTGACACAGTTATTAATCAGAATTCTAGGAATGGCACCAGGCTCCAAGAAATGTACTTCATGTATTCTCTCCTACCCAGAGTATACCCTTTTCAGGGTCTAGTTTGTCCAGTAAAAAGAGTGGCTGTGTAGGTGGATTTGAAGGCTTGAGACTTGGGCTGCAGGAAGTTGGGCTGGCTTTGCTGACTAGAGCCACTCGGGTCATCCTGCGGTAGGTGGTGGTGCAGCAGTGGTGGCTGGGGGCTCGCACTGTCTTTCTGCTGTATACTTGAAGCAGCAGGAAATGAGCTCAAATCTGGTGGTTTCAACTTGTCCAAAATCTGAGAGTTAGAGATGTTCACCATTTTTGATTGAACCAGCTCTCCAAATCCTCAGCCAAGGACAGATGACAAACTCTGAGGAGAATATGAGCTGGCAGAAGCAGAGTTTGCAGTCCCTGGTGCCATTTGACTGTTGTGCTGAGAATTTGTGAAGACAAGAGCTTGGCCAAATCCCTGCTGCTGAGATGTTTCAAAGGAGTTGACTTTCACGACTTGGGTGGCAGGAGCAGGCTTGTGGAGCAAGGCCACCAGATCAATGCACTGCCCAGGTCTGACATGATTCTCTGCTGGAACAAATGAACTTTTGTTTCAGAAATATCTTCAGTCCAGTCTTCTGTTGTCCATTCTTCTATAGAATACTTCCAGACACCTTTAAGTCCAAGAACTTTTACTCAGCAGCTCCTGACATACACAGTGAGGCTTTGTCAGCCCTTCAGGTCCCTCATCTGTACCATTCTGAGCAGCTTCCCAAACTACCAATTATGTCCAGCAGCCATCTGCAGACATGGACTCTGAATAATCTGCAGGAATGAATGTCCCCATGCTTTGAGAAGAGAACCTTCCTGTCCCTCTGCTCGTTCCACATCCAAATCCTTGCTCCACAGGCTTGTCTCCTTGGGTGCTATCCCATTCTCTTCACCTTTGACCTCTCAGCCTTGGTTGCCACCTCTTCCCTTGCTGTTGTTTCCCCATCCATGACTTGCTTCTATCTCTCTCCTCTTCTCTTGGTTTTCTTTGTTTTATGAGCTTTCTCTCCCAAAATTCTTCTTCCCTCCTACAGTCTCCCATGAAGTGGTGTCTGAATTCCCTTCCAGTAGTAGATTGATAGCTTTGTTCACTTCGCCTTTACAGTCATGTAGGGCCACCATGCATTCATGCTGATTTTTTTCTGTCACTTCCAAAAGCTGTTCAACTTTAGCTTCAAAATCTGAATCATTTTTAGCAAAGATCACTTGAGCAAGCCACATCTGTTCTGCCGTTGCCTGTACTACTTGTTTCTGTGACTGTACTGCATGAGTTGTTGGCGTTTGAGGTTTTTCCTGAGCACCTCGGCAACTATCATTGCTTACAGAAGTTATCATATACAGAATATACAAAATGTATGTACAAAACACAAAATCGCTGCTGCTCTCGTTGGACTGGGGACCTGCCGCCTCCGCTGCTTGTTACCTACCAATGTCAAAATCATATTTTTGATAATTATCTTGAGTGGACTTGTTAACTTCAGATGAGTATGATAAGCAATGAAGACATATAGTCCCAAATTATGTAATATTTGACACTTAAGTATTAATAAAGTGGGTATTGAAGTAGTAGTACATGTTTTATGAGGCAATTTGAAGAGGAAATCTACATATTGTACTATAGGAGCTTGATTTCATCTCTAAAACCTATGAGAGGGTTAAAAAGGTTTAAAGTGTCTCACAGCATTAGAGTGACAGAAGAAAATGAAAATGAATGACATGTTAGGGAAATGGAACCAGACTTCTTCTTATGAGGTAATAACAAATAGCAGCAGCAGAAGCACCAACGACAATGACAACAACAACAACAATAATAATAATAAATAGATTTGAAACATTTCTACATCACCTATTAGGCCCAGTAACAGTGTAAAAATATTATAAAGAAATACTAAGTGAAGAATTTTGAGGTAGACTCCTTCTTCCATGGCTCTGTTGTGTAACACCCTCAGGCATGTGTTCTTGATTCTCTCAATCAGGTATATAAAAAATAGAAGCTTGATGGTGAACAGAATATGAGGGCACCTATTGACAGGAATCTTCCAGTATACACTGAAGAAGCATTTCCAAGAATAAATATCATAGAAAAGCTTTCAAAATGATTTTTCTAAACTGGACCTGACCTTTTCACATTCAATTCATTTTTCCATTCAGGAAAATATTCACATTGATAGGATATGTGATTAGGTTATAGACATATTTGGCTTAAAAAGACAGAAAATAAAATTTGTCTAATTGTTTCAGTCATTTGTCTTGTAACTGAAGATGTTCATTATATTAACTAGTCCAATGTATTTATTTAAGTCTGTAAATTTTCATGGACTATAATTAGATTAATTGGCTTTCCTAGTTAAGATTTAGCTGTCAAAAGTCATTTTAAAGCTCTTTGGACTTTCAATGAACTTACAAGTAGCGGTGTAGAGAGTTCTGAGCAAAATTCAGCTCTTAATGAAAAGATGACAATTTGATTGTTTGGATAATAAAAATAAATAATAACTTCCATGTTGATGCTAGACTATTCAAAAACTATTTGACTTCAATCCATGTTTAAAGGAAAAGATTTAGGCTCTGTACATGAGAAGTTTCTAATTCAATAAAACATAAACCCAATCTTGGAAAGGAAATAGGAGAGGACATAAATAATAAATAAATAAATGGACAAAGTAGAAATACTCTGATGTGTTGATAAAATTTATTGGCTATTTATCTACCTTCTAGCCTAAAGAGCAGTCTGTAACCTGGTGATGTAAAACAGAAAAAAATGCAAAGCCTCATTGACAAACACATTAATTCTCCTAATTTTAATATTTTATTACTTTAGTTTTTCTCTCCATTAAATTTACTAATTAAAAATAACATGTATATATCAACATTATTAGTTATAATGCAGCTGCTAAATTAAAATACATGATAAGTCAAATAGACCATTTAGTAAGAATGTGAGCAAAGCATCAGAAAAAACTAAAATAAAAGGACTTCACTTGAAAATGACATCTACAAGATAATTATTGTTTTTCCTATTAGTGTCATCTTCTTGAATAGCTGCTATCATATATTCTCTATTAGAAAGACTGTCACTATCAGTAGTCTTCCCAACAGTTAATGTTAGAAGTTTTGCTTTGAAATGATTTTTCATCATGAGATTTTTTTTTTTTTGGATAGGGGAAAGAAGAAAGGTAGGAAGCAAGAGAGGGAGGGAAGAATGGAATGAGAACGTGAGAGGGAAGGAGACAAAGAAAGAGAGCTGCTTATTGTGGTTTATTTGAAAATCCCAGAGGAAATTACATTATTCATTACCATCTAAGCACATTTTGCAAATGAAGACTCTCTCTTAAAAGGAACTGTATTATTTATCTAATGTACAATTTTAACTACTACTTACTTGCTTCCTTGAAAAGAATTTTTCCATGATCATGATACTTACTGTTCCAGGAAAAAAATTTCTTTTATTTGTCAAGTCTACATTTAGCTCAATATTTTGAAGGATAGTTTTAAAAAATGTGTGTTTCAAAGTTTCAATTTAAGATTACTTATTATGTACACTTGATTATTTTATTAAATTAAAAGAGCTTCTTTACTTTATTCAGGAAAGGTTAGGCAAAGGCAGGCTTTATCAATTAGCCTTCTATAACAGAAAATGAAATAAATAGGGAAAGGTGGCATGGGTATTGAGCTTCAGGCAAAGGGGAAAATTACAAGGAGGCGTTAATATGCCTTTTAAACTGTGTTCTTTTCTACTCCCTTGGACACTTGATAAGTTCTAGCACAATGAACTGGCAGAGAACAAAACAAATAAACAAAGCACTTAAAATTTAATCAACACAAGTAATAGGTACATCATTACAGCAGTTTTTGTTTCTCAAGAAATAGAGTGGCAGTGTTTTCTGAAGAATGATATTATCATGTTTGAAGCTTTGCCAATGATAAGCACTAATATTTTCATCTCAGACATTAATCAATTTCAATTCCCAACATTGGCCAGCATAATAGAAGCATCACCAGACACCAGTGGTGGAAAGGCTCTTTTTGGCAGGCATGAGCAACAGCAGTAACTCCTAGGGGAATACACAAACTCCTTTCTGCCTCTTAGCATTAACACAAAGAGGAAACTACAGTAGGCAAATGGAGCACAATAGTAAGGGTGATCACTGCTGCCACCTTTTGGTCAAAAAGGCAGAGGAATATTTCTGGAATTTTGAAACACAGTTAACAGTTATAGATGTTTCTGCAAATGCATGGTGGTACAGGCTGATAAGCACTAATTTACACCTGGTATTTTGATCAGATTTTCTCATCAGAGATATGGAATTTCAAAAGTGCAGATTATACATAGTTTTAAATAAATGAAATCCATGGATTCTTAATTTCCTAAAGGAACTATGTAATATACTATTGTTATTTGTCAAATATGCTAATTTAATTATTTTTCAAATTGTAATGTATCATGTATTAGTCTATTTTCTAGAAATGTAATTAATTGCAATAAAACAAAAATATATTATTAAACTCTCCATTCATTAGAAAACTTTATAAAAATTGTTTTATTGCATATAATATTTCAGGCACATGTCACATCTTCCAATAACATGATAATCTTTAGCCATTAATATTATAAACAATCTTATCTTAGAAAAATTTTAAGCACATTTCCTGATATATGAAAAAGTAGGTTTATTGGTAGTCTGATAGGTAAGTAACCACAAAATTTGTATTATAGTGTCACATAATATATATGGGGTAATGACTTTCTTGATACTATTATACATAAAAAATTTACTATTAAGCAGCTACTACCTAATCCTCAGGTGTCATTCAAATAAGAGTTGCTTCAGTGGCACTTATAACAAAAGCTTCAATTTCAGCATTTGGATCCTGTATTAACTTCTATCAACTTTTAGTTCTTTACTCTAACATATCTCCTCAATTCTTCCCTTTCATGACATTGATAATTTTTAAGATTATGAGCTGATTACTTTCCAGAATTTTCCTTAGCATGTGTTTCAAGTTAGAAATTCAAGTTAGAAAGCAGTTCTCTGAAATTCTCAAAGGTGTTTTCTTTTTCCATTTATTTTATTTGAATATTCTTTAAAAAAAATTTTATTTACATTTTAAATATTATCCCTTCCTGATTCCCCCCCCCCCACTGAAACCTCCTATCCAACCCCCCTCCCTCCCACCTCTACTAGAGTGTTCCCAACTCACCCACTCACCACTCACTCACCCACTCCTGCCTCCCCATGCTAGCATTCCCCTACACTTGGGCAACAAGTTTTCACAGGACCAAGGGCCTCTCCTCCCATTGATGCCCAACAAGGCCATCCTTTGTTATTTATGTGCCTGGAGCCATGGGGCCCTCCATGTGTACTTCTTGGTTGGTGGTTTAGTCCCTGGGAGCTCTGGGGGATCTGGTTGGTTGATACTGTTTTCTTCCCATGGAGTTGCATACCTCTTCAGCTCTTTCAGTCCTTCTCTAACTCCTCCATTAGGGACCTCATGGTCAGTCCAATGGTTGACTGCAAGCATCTGCCTCTTTATTTGTCAGGTTCTGGCAAAGCCTCTCAGGAGACAGGTATATCAGGCTCCTGTCAACATGCACTTCCTGACATCCACAATAGTGTCTGCATTTGGTGACTTTATATGGGATGGATCCCCAGATGGGGCAGTTTCTTAATGGCCTTTCCTACAGTCTCTGCTCCACACTTTGTCTCCTTATTTGCTCTTGTGAGTATTGTTTCCCCTTATAAGAAGAACCGAAGCACCCACACTTTGGTATTTCTTCTTCTTGAGCTTCATATAGTCTCTGAATTGTATCTTGGGTATTCCAAGCTTTGGGGCTAATATCCACTTATCAGTGAGTGCACACCATGTGTGTTCTTTCGTGATTAGGTTACATCACTCAAGGTGATATTTTCTAGTTCTATCCATTTGCTTAAGAATTTCATGAAGTCATTGTTTTTAATAGCTGAGTGATACTGCATTGTGTAAATGTATCATAATTTCTATATCCATTCCTCTGTTGAAGGGTATCTGGGTTCTTTCCAGCTTCTGGCTATTATAAATAAGGCTGCTATGAACATAGTGGAGCATGTGTCCTTGTTATATGTCGGAGAAACTTTTGGGTATACACCCAGGAGTGGAATAGCTGAGTCACCAGACTGATTTCCAGAGAATCACACCACTTTTTCCCCAATTGCTATTGATAATGTTAGCTTTGTTAGCTTGAGTAAGATGGCTTGTTCTCAGACTAGAAAGCTATTCTTTCCCTTTTGTGATAAGGATTAAGAACACATTTGGAAAATATTTAAATGTTTTGTTTGGCATCAAACTTTAAAATTTACTCATTTATGTAAATATATGAATTTGCATTACCTGTTTCCTTAATCTACTATTTCTTGTTACTTCATTTAGTGTGTGAGGGGCATGCAAATGGCAAGTGCAATGGCATGCATGTGGAGGTCACAAGACAACTGCTTAGAGACAGTTTTCTTGCTCCACCATGTGAGTTTTAAAGATTAAATTTAAATCATCATGCTTACTGATAAGTGTTTGAGCCATCTCACTCTTCCTAATCTACTGTTCACATTAGTGATTTGGCATATTTGAGTCTCTTTACCTTGTATAGTTTCAAAATAAGACCATGATTTTTGATCAACAATTTATGTCTGGACATGAGATCACTTTTAGACAGTCATCTATAATATTCTACAATATACATCACATGTAATTCAAACTTTATCTCCATGTAGTCCTCTCCCATCTTGATCATGTGCTCCCTCCCTTGGCTCTCACACATGGTTATATGAGGATTACCTACTTTTTTCAGAGTTCTAAAACCCATACTGGCTATCCCATAACAAGCAACTTCTTTACACCATATGGACTAATAACAAATAATTAAAACAAGATCAACTTGCAAAGAGATAGTATTGCTAGTATTGTGCTGTACACCTTTAACCTCATCACTCTGGAGGCAAAGGGAGAATAATTTCTGTGATTTCAAAGCCAGATTGGCCTACCAGGTGAGTTATAGGCAATGTATAAGTATATAGTAGGTTCTGTCTCAAAATAAACAAACAAATGCAAGACTTATTCCTTAGGGTCATGTTTTCAGAATTTTTAGCCCATGGAAGAGTTGATTGGCCCAATTACTTTTGAACTGGTTGTAGGTCAGTGTATCCGTGGTGAGTGTATGATAAAACAAAATCTCATGGTCATAAAGTGAAAGAGAAAAAGGAGAATGACATTAGGAGTTCTGCAGTCTACCACAGGGACATATAATCAAAGACCAAAGAATTGCTATTACATCATATCTCTTAAAGTTTCTGTGACCTTCCAGTAGGACCAAGTTAGGCATACATCTTTTAGCACATGGGTTTTTCAGCTGATACCTCAAATCTAAATTCTGACATCCCACATTAGTCCTGACATGACACAATGGTATACCTTTACTTACATAGAAGTACTTCTTGACATAGTCTTTATCTGATACCCCACTTCAGACTGCTCATATACCTAGGTATCATTTTAAATCTTCCCAGGATGTATTCTTTATTTTGCTTTCTTACTTTTGTGTAATAGGTCAAACTTCTTGAGTTCTAGCTCCAGCACACTTCACTAATTTAGTTTTATCAAGAGTTACCCAATAGCTTTTTTTCCTGAACTGGCAAAGAAGAAAAGATAAAGTGACAGAATAAATATGTTGTCTGGTAAACAGAACAGCCTCTAGTTATTTTCAGTATTTACTTATATTTGTGAGCCCATACCAAATATTTGGTTGGAGTAAGACCTCAATAGCTAGAATGTTAAAAATAAAAGTTTCCTGCAATCAAAAAACCCTAGATATGACAAATGATGTTGATTATTCTATTTCTCATCCTCTTTACTACTATTTGATCATAATTTAAAAATGAGACAATTCTCATTAATTAATAATGTGCCTTCTGTTTTGTCTTTTTTTATGATCATATACTACGTTTTGTATAAGGCATTTTATATAACAGCTTATTGACTTAAAAACATTTTAACATATATGACAACAAAAAGGAGAGGGAAAAGAGAAAAATGTTTAAACTTAAAATCAATTGTAATCATATGACTGTACTTTACATCATTGCAAGTAGTAGTTGCCCTTTGTAGGGAATAGGATCTGAAACTCTGTGGTATATCAAGGTCCTCAAAAGGGACATCCCAGTGTGGCTTGCAATCATGAATCCACACATTGGTTTTTGATATCTCCATTACTCCAATGAATCACATTTAAAATAAATATAACTCAAAACATATAAGCATTGGTGCAATAAAAAAAACTGATACATGACTGATTTATAGCTGTTTAAAATATCTCAGATCTAAGAACCATCAGAGAGACAGTATAAATTAGCTGTGTACTAAATGTTTAAAAACAAACAAAATGAACAAGGAAAAGGAAACTGTCAGTATCAGTCAAATCTTTTAAAAATAGCACTGAATAACCTGTTGTAAACTTAAAAGTCATTAAATTATAACTCAAGAATACTCAAGAATACTTAGTAAACACATCAGAGAAATGGAATAAATTTTTCCTTAAGGAAATTGTAATACCATATTTATGAGCAATTTCTCCAACTTTTTTATTGGATATTTTATTTATATTTCAGATGTTATTACCTTACCCCATTCCCCCCTCCACCTGCTTCTATGAGGCTATGCCCCCACCTAACCCCCTATTCCCACCTCCCCACCCTAGAATTCCCCCACATTCAGCATTCAGCCTTCATTAGAACAAGGTTCTCCTCTCCCACCTATGCCCAACAAGGCCATCCTCTCCTACATATACAGCTGGACCCATGGGTCCCTCCCTATGTGCTCCCAGGCTTATGGTTTAGACTCTGGGAGCTCTGGTTGGTTGGTATTGTTGCTCTCCTCATGGGACCACAAACCCTTTCAGCTCCTTCAGTCTTCTCTTTAGATTCTACATTCGGAACTCTTCCATTGGGAACCCCTTAATCAGTTCAATGATTAGCAGTGAATATCCACCTCTGAATATGTCAGACTCTTGCAGACCTCTAAGGAGACAGCTATATCAGGCTCCTGTCAACATGCACTTCCTGACATCCGCATCAGCATCTACCTTTGGTGACTGTACATGAGATGGTTACCCAGGTGGAATGGTTTCCAGACGGCCTCTCCTTCAGTTTCTGTCCCACATTTTGTATCTGTATTTGCTCCCTTGAGTATTTTGTTACTCCTTCTGAGAAAGACCGAAACACCTACACTTGGTCTTCCTTCTTCATGAGCTTCATGTGGTCTGTGAGTTGAATCTTGGATATTTCAGGCTTCTGGGCTAATACCCAATTAACAGTGAGTGAATACCATGCGTGTTCTTTCGTGATTGGGTTACCTCACTCAGGATGATATTTTCTACTTCCATACATTTACCTAAGAATTTCATGAAGTCATTGTTTTTAATAGCTGAGTAATACTCCATTGTGTAAATGTACCACAATTTTTGTATCCATTCCTTTGTTGAAGGACATCTGGGTTCTTTCCAGCTTCTGGCTATTATAAATAAGGCTGCTATGAACATAGTGGAGCATATGTCCTTCTTATATCTTGGAGCATCTTCTGGGTATATGCCCAGGAGTTCAATAGCTGAGTCCTCAGGTAATGCTATGTCCAGATTTCTGAGGAACTGCCAGACTGATTTCCAGAGTGGTTGCATCAGCTTGCAATCCCACCAACAATGGAGGAATGTTCCTCTTTCTCCACATCCTTGCCAGCATCTACTATTACCTGAGTTTTTGATCTTAGCCATTCTAACTGGTGTTAGGTGGAAACTCAGGGTTGTTTTGATTTGCATTTCCCTGATGACTAAGGATGCTGATGTTTCTTTAGTGCTTCTCAAACAGTACCACATATACATATGACTTGTACGTATAATAACTGTCTTAGAAAGAACATCTGAAAACATACATTTTGAGTTATTGACATAGAGAAGCACTGTAGATGGCTGAGCATGATGATTTAGTATTGGAAGTCACGATTTATTCTCAGAAAAGGTCTATTTTACCTCTTCCTAGCACAAATGGTTAATAGTCTCTTACAAAGCTTTGTTCTGTTGAAAATTGTACTTATTTCTTTAGGCGGCAAAATAGAGTAGGGAAATCAGGATATATCATGAATTACTTTCAGCTGCAAAAAATGTTTGTAAAAATTAGCCATTCAACACTTGTGTTTGATGATAAAATAGTGAATGTACCTCCATTCACTTAGGAAAAAATTATACAGATGCCAACCACTTAGGTAAAAGCTGTACATATGTTAACACATGTACTTTATCCCAAGGCTTTATGGGAGGCTTGGTAGTACTCATATACACAAGTATAAAATTAAGAAATTGTGTGTTAAAATTAAAAAATATATCAATTATGTCTAGTAAATTGAGTTAATCATACAAACAAAATCAAAGAATGTATTTTTAAGAACTAAGACACATTGATTTTGAAATTATTTGATGAAATTGTTACATGAAAAGTACCTCAAAATGTCTTTAAATATACCTTTTTAACTCTTTTTTATTACTTTTTTTTTTTACAGACCAGTCATTGCCTCTCTTCCAGTCCACCCTCCCATTCTTCCTCATCCCATTCCTCCTCTCCTCTGTCTCCCAGAGGATGCCCCAACACCTCCAGGGCTCCCGACTCCCTGGGGCCTCAAGTCTCTCAAGGGTTAGGTGCATCTTCTCCCACTGAAGCCAAACCAGGCAGTCCTCTGCTGTAGATGTGTTAGAGGCCTCATACCAGCTGATGTACGCTGCCTGGTTTGTGGCTCAATGTCTGAGAGATCTCAGGGGTCTGGGTTAATTGAGACTGTTGGTTTTCCTACGGAGTCATTCTCCTCAGCTTCTTCCAGCCTTTTCCTAATTCAACCACAGGGGTCCCCAAAATCATTTCAATGTTTGGGTGTAATATCTGCATCTGTCTCAGTCAGCTTCTTGTTAGGCTTCTCAGAAGACAGCCATGCTAGGTTCATGTCTGTAAGCATTCTATAGCATCAGAAATAGTGTCAGGCCATGGAGCCTCTTTTTGAGATGGATCCCAAGTTGGGTTGGTCACTAGACCACGTTTCTCTTCGTCTTTTTTCCATTTTTCTCCCTGCAGTTATTTTAGACAGAAATGATTTGGAGTCAGAATTTTTGAATGTGGGATGGCAACCCCATCCATTTTGATGCCTAGTCTTTCTACTGGAGGTGGATTCTACAAGTTTCTGCTCCCCATTGTTGGGCATTTCATCTAAGTCTCTTACCTCTCAGGTCTCTGGTACATTCTAGAGGGTCCCTCTACCTCCTATCTCCTGAAGTTGCCTGTTTCCATTCTTTCTGCTGGCCTTCAGGGCTTCTCTTCTATTCCCCCTCCCAATATCTGACCATGTTACCCTTTTCTCCTCTCTGTTCCCTTTCCTACCCAGGTCCCTCTCTTCCCTCCTCTCTCAGGTTATTGCTTTCTTTTCCCTCCCAAATGGGATTTAAGCATCTTCACTTGAGCCCTATGTCTTGTTAGCCTTCTTGAGTTCTGTGGATTGTACCCTGGTTATTCTGTACTTTTATGGCTAATGTCCACTTATTAGTGAATATATACGATGCATGTCCTTTTGAGTGTGAGTTACCTCACTCAGGATGATATTTCCTAGCTCCATTCATTTGCCTGCAAAACTCATGATGTCCTCATTTTTAATAGCTGAATAGTATTACATTGTGAAAATGAACCACAATTTCTGTCTCCATTTTTTCATTGTGGGACATCTAGGTTGTTTCCAGCTTCAGGCTATCACAGATAAGGCTGCTATGAACATAGTAGAGCATGTGCCCCTGTTGTATGTTGGGGCATCTTTTGGCATATATGCCCACGAGTGGTACGGCTGGGTCTTCGGGTAGATCTATTTCCAATACATTAAAATCTTTAAATATAAGATACCTAGTAATAAATCTATCAAGAGGTGTCTGAGCTTCATAATGATTCATTTGGTTTCCAACCCCCCAAAAATATGACAAATGAATTGATCATCACCTATATAAATTATCCCCTAAATTGTTCTTTATAAAGTGAAGCTTATAAACCTCTTCATAGTTCTCATTGGAGAACTTGGGAAATATATAAGGATGAGCAAAAATGAAACAATTGGCAACATATTAATCATTGAAAACAAATAAAGCTCGCTGATAAATATCTTACAAACAAAAATGTGCGTTATGAGTAAGAATTCCTCAAAAGAAGCTGTGTCTGGAGAGATTGTTTAGCTGATGGGAACGTTTGTGATGTGGAAAGCTTGGAATGTTGAAAATCTAGAGTTAAATTATCTTGAAGCAACAAATCTGTAGCACCCAATAATAACCACTTACTGCCATCCCTGTACCTTAACTTCACATCTTTTGTAACCTTTAAGTAAATCCTTAGGAATATATGAGCAAATCCCTGGGGAGGAATTTGAGCTAGAACAGTTAAGTTGAACTAGCCAGCCGGAGTTAAAAAAGAACTAGAAAAGGTAAGCTTATTCAGCAGTAAACCTGTGAGATAACAATTGCATCTGGCCAATAAAAGACACATTTACACTCCATGAACATACAGAAGCTGTCTCCACCATTCAATATGCACAAAAATTTAGATGAACTATTTTATTGTATCTTACAGTATTACTTAAAATATTTAGAAGATCAAGTGAGAAGTCTCAATGTGATTGAGGCTCAAAACAGAATTTTTGAATCTACTGAATTCAACTAGTACTGCCTATTTGGGAATAGACATGGGCCATGGTGAGAAATTGGGTAAATTTCTCATACAGATATGACCAGTATATATTTTATACATGTATGAAGTCTTCAGAGAATAAACAAGCTTTAAAGACTAAAAAGAATTACCATCAACAAAGAATAGACAGATATCTAGCAATTCTATATATTGAAATTAGGAACATCTCTCTCAGGATACATCCCCCTCAAAACAAAAGGACACACACAAATTGAGGGACACAATAATTATAGCACTTAGATCAACAATTCAAAAGCATTAATCTCTTTCTCTCTCAGTCTTCTTCTGTTTTTCCCTTTTCTCTCCCCTTCCCCTTTTCCTTTTTTCTTGCTCCTATTTTGTAACAGAGTTGACCAGGATGAAGATATTCCAGAGACACATACATCCCTCACTTTAACTATCACATACTATTGAAATAACAAACCCCAAAAGACTGAAATTTCCCTAGTAATCTTATACTAGGGGAAAAGGAAGTATTAAGCTTGAGTCAGCAGTAGGAGAAAATTTTCTCCAGGAAAGATTTGAAAGTTTTTAGAGCACCATACAAAAAAGGCAATGATGATTTGATGATGATCTGAACCTTATCTTTTGTTTTCCTTTTTATTTTTTAATGTTAATTTATTAATTAATTTGTTTTTACTTATTCACATCACTCCCTCCCATAGTCCTTCCCCCTCCCTGTGCCCTTCTCCCCTGGGTGGGTGGGAGCCCCTGGGTATTCCACCTTGGCAAGTCTTTTCAAGGCTAGGTGTTTCCTGTCCAATTGAGGCCAGACAAGACAGCCCAGCTAGTAGAACATATCCCATGTATAGGCAACAGCTTTTGGGATGGTCACTGTTCCAGTTGTTCAGAACCCACATGAATGTCAAGCTGCATATCTGCTACATATGTGCAGGGAGGACTAGGTACAGCCTGTGTACGTTCTTTGGTTGATGGTTCTGAGTCTGAGAGCCCTAAGGGTCCAGGTTGATTGACACTTTTGGTCTTCCTGTGGAGTTCCTATTCCCTTCAGGACACACAATCCTCCTCTTATTCTTCCATAAGAATCCTCAAGTCTATCTACAATTTGGTTGTGGGTATCTATGTCTGTCTGATTCACATGCTGTGTGGAGTCTCTAAGATGACAACCATACTAGACTCCTGTCTACAAGCATAACAGAGTATCATTAATACTGTTAGTTCTTGCCCATATGATGGGTCTCAATTTGGGGCTGGTTATTGGTTAGCCATTCACTCAATCTCTGCTCCATCCCCCATGCCTGTGTTACTTGTAGACTGGATACATTTTAGGTTGAAATTTTTCTGTGGACGTTGGTGTCTCCATTGCTCCACTGGGGTTCCTGTCTGGATTTAGGAGATGGCCCCTTCAAGTTCCATATCCTCCATGTAGTGAGTCACAGCTAAGGTCACCCTCATTGATTTTTGTTTGCTTCCATTATCCCAGGACAGGTCTCTTCCTGGAGATGCCCACAGCCTCCTCATCCCTGTCAGTTGGACATTTCCATTCATTTCTGCTTAATTCTTCATTCATGTGTTTAATTCTTCATCCTTTACTCTTTTCATCAGTAGAATAAAGAAGTAGCATTTCTACAAGTGCTGATTTAGAAATGTTAAAAAGCACCTGGAAGTTTCACAAAGTAACAGTCAATAACCCCTTTAAATGCAATTTTAATCCTTATATGCTAAGTAGAATAATAATTTAATGCAATAAGCTAAATATACACAAAGCCTGCATATCTTAAACTATGAAAGTGGTTTACACAGCCAACTATATGGGTTTAATCAACTAAACATTTTTTTGTATTTACATTTTAATTTTTTATTAATGTATTTTCTCATATATTACCTCCCAATCACAGTTTCTGCTCCCTCCTCTCCTCTCAGTACCTCCTCCCCCGCCCCATACACACACCTGTATCCACTTCTCCTCCATTTCCCTTCAGAAAAAGGCAATCCTCCTAGGGATATCAACCAAACATGACATAAAAAGTTTCAATAAAACTAGGCACCTCCTCTCATATTAAGGATTGACAAGGCAACCCAGTAGGATAAAGAAAAGTCACAAAAGCAGGCCAATGTGTCAGAACCAGCCACACTCTCCCTGTACCATGAAAACAATCCTGCAAAACACAAAGCTATACTCTATATCGTATTTGCAGATAGCTTAGGTTAAACCTATGCAGGCTCCTTGATTGCCAATTAAGTCTCAGCGAGCCTCTGTGAGTCCAGCTTAGTTGTTGATTCTGTGGGTTTTCTTGTGGTGTCCTGACCCCTCTGGCTCCTATAATCCTTCTTCCCCTTCTTCCACAAGATTCCCTGATGTCTGCCTAATGTTTGGATGTGGGTCTCAGCTTCTGTTTCGATTAGTTACTAGATGGAGCCTCTCTGATGATGATTATGCCATAGTCCTATCTATAAGTATAGCAGAATATCATTAGCAATCGTTTCATATAAAAAAATTAATCTCAATCCGGGGCTTTGATCATTCAGTTCCCAGATAAAGACATACAACCTTTGTATATATAAGCCTTAATCAGCACTGGGGCAGGGCAGATATCTACCCTCTATGTTATTAGAATTTATTTCCCCATCAACAACCTCAAGTTATAATTTGTCATGATCCATCTGAACAGCTCTTAACTCCAACTGGATAGCCCTCATGGCTATGTTTTCATGATTTACCTAAGTCATGGTGGCTTATTCCTCTCTCCACCTTTTTTATTCTCTTCCTGGTTCTCCTCTGACCCCAAGCCCAGGAATCCCAAACCCTGTCTGCCTTTTCTGCCCAGATATTGGCTGTTGACATCTTTATTAAACCAATAGTTTTAAATTAAGGAGCAAGTTCACATTGTAAGAGTGGATTATCTCATCTCTATGGACAAGCAGGCCTTGGGAGCAAATACTTGGCATAACAATACTTAGCAAAAACCAAGCCTCAACAGTTTAATTTACTTTTCTCCCCAAGCCTGTTTGGTTCTATCCTAAGTCCTTGAGCCATCTGGCTTCTGGTTTCTGGACTTTCAGGCAGTTTCAGGGGTTGTCCCCTACTCCTTGCATGAGTTTCAATCCACAGCAGTCATTGGTGGGCCACTACTACAATTTCTGAGCCACCCTTATCCCAGCACAATTTACTGGCATGACAAATTCTATGTTGAAGGCTTTTTGGCTGGGTTGGTGTTATTTTATTTCATTTTCTTTTTTCCAACATAATATTTTATTGATTATTTGGGAATTTCACATAATGTACCTTGATTATAATCATTTTCCAGTCCTCCCAGGTCCACCTCCCACCCTTGTGCTGTCTGCTCAAAAGGAAGCAGAAAGAAAAATACACAAAGTCCAATTTGTGTTGCCCATAAAACCTCACTACAACATGGTTAAACTTCCAGTGTCCAGCCACTTAAAGAAAACTGTGTCATCCCCTACCTCACCCCTGCCAGAAGATATCAACTGTGAAGAGCTATACTTCAGTATTCCTATCCCAATTTTTAAGACTTCCTTTCAATGTCTTCCTATTTAGACTATGTCTTTGAGGAAGGTGGAGAGGTTGCCATAGAACCACTCTATGTCTCTAATTGTCAATTATGAGTCTGTGCTCATTGATAGCACAGAAAAAGAAGCTCCCTTTTCCTTTCCAGTAAATACAGGCATGGATCATGAATTTCCACATGGTTTCTGATGACAGCTCAGACTACCAACATTCACATTCACCTGGCCTCTGGTGGCAATACAGACCATGGGCATCAACCTCACCTTCAGAAAACTTTAGCACATATGACAAACATTCACATAGCCTTCTATAGTAAAATGGAGCATGGGATATCAACATGGCCTCTAGTAGGAGCACAGATATGAAAATAGACCCTCCTTTATCCTCCTCCCTCTGTGATTAACAGTCCTTTCCTCTCTAAAAGACCCCTATTACTTATATTTCCTTTTTGTTCTGTTTGATTTTGCTTTGTTCTGTGACCAACCGAGTTTAACCAGGGCCATCCACATGGACATGGGGCTAGAACAAGAGGGATTCATCAACGGCTACACTACTGAAAACATTATTTATTTTTTCTTTCTACTACAATTCATGCAGTTACCCAGAGATAAGTGGGTAGTTCCCAGTGAGTTTCTCCACTGTACAAAGGACTAAACATTGACAGGCCCAGTTTTATACAAGCCCAGTGAAGGCAATTTTAGCTGCTGTGAATTCATGATTGTAAGGACCATTCATGTCCCAAAGATAGTGTTTCATATGTCTTAAACCATCATTTAGCTTTTATAGTCTTTTTAAATCATCATTTGTGATTTTTCTTGAGTCTCAGAAGGGTGATACAGATGTATAAATGAGCATACAACAGTTACTTATCCTCAGTATTTTGAGTACTGAGTAATTTCAGTGCCATTTGTGTCAAAAAAGAACCCTTTTTTTGATCAAGGATGAGAGTAACACTCATCTACACATATAAATGTAAATTTGTAGGAGGCAATATGACAATATCATCATTAAGCAAAATAACAGCAAGTCCCCTTACTAATGACCTATGAGCTCTCTTGTTATGGGAATTATGTAATACTTCCTGAAAAAATATTCTAATACACTGGGAACTTTAACCTCATTTTTATGGGCTGAGTTATAAAAGGAATAATTTTCCTCTCATATGTGTATATTTTCTTGACTTACTCTTTCACAACACACATAAACTAATAATATATATATATATATATATATATATATATATATATATATATATATATATATATATTGCCAAAATCATGCTGCAAACCACAGACCAAGAAACGCTAAGTAACAAAGAAGGTTTTAATATGGATGCATGGATCTCCCTGGGAAGAAGAAGTAAAATAGATTTTTCAGGTGGAATGTGAGCAGATGGGAATATGAACAGAAGGGATTGGGGAAGAGCTGGAGGGAGAGAATACTGGAGAGGCAACTGGAATTGAAGGACATTTGGTGGGTGATGTGAAAACATAGTGAAGTAGAAATTCCTAGGATGCTACAAGGGTGACCTTACCAACAAAGTCTCCTAGTACCAGAGGATAAGGAGTCTGGTGGTCTGGATATCTTTTGTAGCCAGGCAAGGTTTCCAGTGGTGGTACTGGACACCAAACAAGCCACAAAACCTTCAACTTAAAATCTACTCTTCCTACAAGATGTGCTAGGGAAATGGAAGTGCACAACTGTTGGGAGTGGCCAATCAATGACTGACCTAATTTGTGGCCCTCAGCAGCCCTATACTTCCTGAATAACCAGGAACTAGAGGTTGGTCAGGTCAGAAACCTAGGATAGAAAAAAGTCAATAAAATGCATCCAAATAATATTCTGCTATACTCATAGATGGGTCCCTAGCCCAATGATCATCAGAGAGGCTTCCTTCAAGTTGTTGGGAGCAGAAGCCGAGACTCACAGCCAAACATTAGGTAGAGAGAGTCCAATTAGAGATCTCCATTGTTTCCTCTCCTTGCCATTCAGGAAACCTCACAGACTGGGAGGGAAAACTGTAGAAGCCAGGTGGGTCAAATACATCAAGAAAACACAAAACAAAGCAGGGCTCATATAGGCTCACAGAAACTGAAAACACAATCATGGATCCTGAATGAGTCTATACTAGGTCCTCTACATATGTGTTATAATTGTTAATTTAGAGTTTTTGAGGAACTTCCCAATAGTGAGATTGGTGGTGTCTCTGGCATTTTTGCCTGCTCTTAGGACACTTTTCCTCCTACTGCATTGCCTTGTCTAGTCTTAATATGAGGGTTTCTCCCTAGTCTTATTCTATCTTTGTTATACATCTTAGATTAATATCACTGACATTCAAGCTCTTTTCTGAACAAAAATGGAGAATGAATGGATCTGGGGGAGAGGAGAGTGAAAGGTAACTGGGAGGAGTGGAAGGAGGGGAAACTGAGGTTAAGATGAGTTGTATAAGAAGAGAATAAATATATTTTATCAAATTGTGATATTATATGTACCCCATCATATGTTCCATCGAATATAAATAAAATTTCTTCCAGAATTTAAGTAGACACTGTAGAAAAACATATCGTAATGGTTTTAGCACAGATCAGTGTGTTATGAGAAGTAAAAGTTCATATTCATTGTGATCAGTGAAGAAAGGGAGAACAGGCAAGCATTTGTGGGGAAGACTTCAAGGCATATCTTTTGCTGCCATTCTGCAAACGATCCTTGGGAGACTTCACATGATAAAAATGATTCATTTTTCAGTTTGTTGTTTGATAGTGTAGAGTTATAACCAATAAATCCAGCTTAATGAAGAAATCTTCAGTGGGTCAGTAAATTATAAAGTAACTTCTGTGATATTTTTTTCTCTGCTCTGTCATGACAGGACCGTTGATTTCTTGTTCTTACACACTTAAAATGAAATTATTTGAAGTGTTTAACTTCAACCTTTCTTCCTTGAGTCTTTTAACTGAAGTTATTTTACTCTTTAAAAAGCCATCTATTACAAAAAGGATTTATAATTTAAGTGAAGACTATAATGTAGAGAAGGAAAAATGGATTGGTTGAATTTGGACATGAAAACTGATTGAGGCTTAAATTAAAGATGAAATATAAATGATATGAAAGTAATGCATTTTCTAGAACCTACATTTTATATTTGAAGAGAGCTTTAAGTGACTAGCTACCTTGCTCATTTTAAAACGGAGTATGTATTATTTAGAGGATTAAAAGGGTCAGTATTAATGGAACTTTTAAGCTCTTTTAATATTCATATTATCATTACTACTTGCTTAAGATGACTCAACTTCCAAGGTATTTATTTGGGGATCTGTCTAATTGTTTCCATTGCTGTGATAAAATATCCTGGGAAAAACAACTTAATGAAATAAAAAAAAAATTCTTCTGGCTTACTTTCAGGGTACAGTTCACAATTATAGGCAGGTTTGGCCTGAAGGATCTGGTCACATTGCATCAACAGTCAGAAAGCAGAAAAATTGATGCATACCACTGTTCAGTTTGTTCTCCATGTATAGATTATAAAATCACAGCTAGGAAATGATGCCACCCTCAGAGCATACATCGTCTGACATTAGTTAATGCAATCAAGATAATCCTCCTCAATTATTATGACCAAAATAATTTGTCAGAAACCTATGTTGCAGTTGATAGTCTAGATTCTGAGAAGATGAAAACATTCATCATCATGAGGTCCTAAAATCACTTTATAGTTTGGAATATATTTGGATAATCATCTAGTCAATTTTCTCAAGTAAAATACTCAGTTATAAAGTAATAAGCATTAAGTAATAAGCATTATAAGTAATAAGCATTACTATACCAAGCGTAATATGATTATACATATGCCATACACACACACATATATATCTATGTATGTGATTGTGTGTATATGTGTTTGTGTGTATGTGTATGTGTATGTGTGTGTGTGTGTGTGTGTGTGTGCATGTGTGTTTGTGTGTGTGACTTCATTAGGTCCAGAAAAATAGTGTTATTCATATACAAATATATGGGATATTGTGTTTTGTTAAAATATCTAGGATTTTCTAGTTTCCCTTCACTGAATATTCTCCCTCTTCTCTTCAATCTCAGACATGGCAAAAGAAGTTTTGTCTTTGTTTCCATCAACAGAAAATAATAGAAATAATATTTTGTAACATCTGAAGCTTAACACTTAAGGATATGTTGCTTCTGTCAAGTGTTCTTTCCTTAGGATCCACTTTAGATACTGAATGAATGTTGAAGAAGTCTAGTTTCCCTGAAGCTATTTTTCTAGGGAACTTTGCAGAAAGATCACATATAGATAAGCAGAAAAGCCGCTGTATCTACATTGTGTCAGCCTTCAGTTGTGTGACTTGTTTATGTATTCCTGCCTACTAGCATGTACTCTAGTTTAATATTTACTGCAATTTATTACCATAATTTAAGAATTCATTGGTGTGTGCATTAAAAAATAAACATCATTCCTGCCAGTAGCCAGGAATACAGACATTTTTATGTGTTTACTTCTAGTATAAGAAAGAATAAGCATTTACCTGATTCCAGTTTCTATCCTTTGCAAAGACCTTGCCTAAGCTGCCTGGAGCAGATACAAATTGTCCATGACAAGCCCTACAAATACTATAGATTTGTGAGAAAAATAAAGAAAAATAAATATATAAATATATATATATATATATATATATATATATATATCTTTTTATTTTATCACCATATCATATCACAAATATTTACAATTCACTCTGAAACATTTTCTTCAGTTTAAATATATAAACCATAGTAATGAACCACACTAAATGAGTTTCTTATAATAATGCACACAGCAATTAATTCTTAAACTAGGGTAATAAATGGCAGTAAATATTAAAGTAGGGTACATGCCAGCAGGCAGGAATACAGTCTGGTAAGATACTCAATGGTTTGTTAAAGATTTGTCAAGCTGAGAAGTAAGCCATTTATAAATTATAAATATAAATTTGAAAGGGGAAGTTATTGGGGTATGTAGCAATTTTGAAGTTTGTTCATAAGATATGGGATCTTGGAGGAAAGAAGGGAGGGAGGGAGAGAGAGAGAGAGAGAGAGAGAGAGAGAGAGAGAGAGAGAGAGAGAGAGAGAGAGAGAG
>JANHMN010000005.1:77015432-77033492 GCA_030674055.1 Rhabdomys pumilio | reverse complement strand
TTAATATTTGCAGTAGAATACTAAATATAAATACTAAAATATTCTGTGTATTAAATAACAAAGCAATTAACATGTACTCTAGAAAACTTAGGAATAAGCCATAGAAAAGGGAACAAGATAAGAGAAGGATACTAATATTGGACTGACTTTTGTAGGAATTTAATAAAATTATTTTATTAGTTGCAAATTTATAAAATCAATATTAGAGCATTTATATATAATACTTATATATGTATATAGCTTAATAAAATCAGAAATTTAAGTTATTTTTGCTTCACATATCTTCAAGATGTTAAATTTAAATTTGCTAAAATATTTATTTGAATATATGCGTGTGTGTTTCTCAATGGCATAACATAGTTACTACATATACATGACACACTGTAATATTCACTACTATTCTAGATTTCTCTCAGATTATTTTTATCAGGAGGAATAAATATCATTGATATTTATAGGGCTCTCCTCTACCTATTCAAATTCTTTAATTTTTTACATACTTAAATCTCTCCAGTGTAGGATCAGAGTGATATTCCTAGGAATAATAATGCAAAGCCATAATATTCAATGAATGCTTATGAAATTAATAATATTAATTTTATTGAAAATATAATATGAATTTTATATTAATAAAGTAATATTAAATAATATTACTTTATTAAACAAATATTTCATTCCTTTTTGTTTCATATCAACTTGAATGTATAAGGAATGTACTTAGTAAGTCAGTTTATAAACTAATGACTTTGATATGCTTAAGACGAGATGCAGTAAAACCAGTCATATAGATGATAACCATTTGTCCTACCAACTTCAAACAATATTTTCAATATTTACAAAATTTGAAGAATGGTAGGTAATGAAGAATGAAAATTATCTTTCTGCGGTGGTACACAAACAAGAATAAGGTGTGTTGCTTTCCCACACAGAAAGACATGATGGTTATGACTATATCCTTAGAATTGTATATCAGAGATCCTACCCCTATCATTAAAAATATAGTCATGTAAATATTTCGAAATCATATTTATTTTCTATTAATAAAATTCTGTGAACCCCATTTTTTTGTGTACGTGGAATAGTCTTTCATATACTCTGTAAAGATCATAGTAAATTTCAGAATAATTATAAAATGTTTAGCTGGGGATTAAAAAATAGTAGATTTTTCACTCTGTCAAATTACATGTTAGACAGGTTATGATCGAGAAATTTTTTGTCATGGGGAAAAGAGCTATAGAAACCATGCTACCCAACTATTTAAGTAATTTATGTGATTCATTCAGGCATTGAATTTACTGATTATAAAGGGAAAATAATGCCCTAAAGAAATATTCAAATACTCTCTTGATAACATACACAAATCAACCAGGTAAAGGGTACTCTAATGTGTATGTATGTATGCATACATACATATATATACATATATATACACACACATACATATACATATATACACACATATATATACACATATACATATATATACACATATATACACATATACACACATATACACACATATACACACATATACACACATATACATATATACATATATACATATCTATGTATATTTACATATACATAGATATATATACAAAGATAGATAGATAGATAGATAGATAGATAGATAGATATGATAGTTTCCTCTATTAAATTTTAGAAGATTAGAAAAACAAATAACAAAAGCAATTTCTATAAATTTTATCACTAGGAGATAACTGTAATTTTTATTGGATATTTGATTTATTTACATTTCAGATGTTATCCCCTTTCCTCATGTCCCTTTCCCATAAACCCCTTATCCAATCCCTCTTCCATCTTTTTGCTTTTATACCATTTTAATTTTATGCAAGTATTAAGGTCAGTTCTAGTTGAGGAACTAGCTATACAATAGATGCAAATAGTGAAGGAACAAGCAAGACAACAAACACTGATAGTCAAAGAACAAGCAAGGCAGAAAATAAAGTTCTGTGATCACTCCCATGATTGCTATTTCTAAGGGCTTACCACAATGACCAAAATATCTGAGCCTACTTCCCTGTCCTAGCCCAAAGACATTTTCATGTCTGAAGCCTACTTCTTTGTTCTGGCATAAGATTTATATTACTGCCTGCAATTACTTCTTTGTTCCAGACTAAGATTTAGATTAATGCCTAAAATTACTTCTTTGTTCTAGCCTAATGTCAGATTCCTGACTACAACCCATTTCCTTGTCATTGGACAATGTCAGATTGCTTCCAAGCAGCCCATTTTCTTGTCCTTGGCCAATATCGGATTCATGCCAGGCAACCCCAAAAGCTCTCCACAGCACCCCCTTTTTTATTGTGTAAACAAGACAGCATGTTTTAGGTCATTCTGACAAGAATCCCTTCCTTATCCATCGTGGAATATGCATTAACAAAAGCAATGCACTTATGTCTTAGGTTGGTAAGGCTCTGTGAAGAATCTTGCCCGTCCTTGGCTTGCCAGTCTGTTAAATTAATAACTCTGTCTAGAAGTCCATTTTCAGTTTCAAGTCATGTACTTTGGCTGATAACATGTTGATGTTGTTAAAGACAAGCTTTAACATGATGGGCAGGAATAAAATTATTCCCAGGACAAAAAGGGCTAGCATGATCAAGCTATATATGCCGTTTTTGAAGCTTGACCAAAATGGAAATACTTACCTCAGGCCATGGATAATTTTATCAGCATTATTTGCAGCATCAAAGCTGAGCAGAGCACATTATTTAAATTCATAATCTCAGTATGGAAAGTTAAAACATCCAGAGAGGTGTTAGAATTATGCCAAATACACTACAAGTGTTTTTAAAGTTTTTTCTAATTATAATGACTATCATTGTAAAGTTTAGAAGGAACATTAATCCAATGTATTTAGCATGACACTTGAGATGGCTCCTTACTCTTAAGCTCTGAACCACCTTCCAATAATTTGAATAGGATAAAGAGCATCAATTCCACATTCCAAACACCTATCTAAATCCTCTTGTATACTCAACACATCAGTAACATTTTTTGCTAAATGATAAACAAAAATAGCTGTTTGAACTTCTTATGCCAAAGCAATTGCAGAAGCAGTGGTGCTAGCAATCAATGTAATTAAAGCTATTATATCAGCAATGATAAAGCTCACTACCCTCTTGCTTCTGGTCAAAGCCTAACTCATTTCTTCTAGTACTTGCAAGCTTTTTTTAGAAAACCATGGTTCTGTAATACTCAGGGTAGTAAGACAAAAGCTGGTTGACAGACCACTGTAACAGACATGCCAGGTTTCAACACACTAATACAATTAGAAAGTATATAATCAATGCAAATTACAATAAATACTGTAAAAGAGACAAAAGTAATTTAACTTAACAATTAAAAGACTTATCACATGCACTAACACTTGATTGAAATCCAGATCTTGTCCCAACTCTGTCTTTTGTTAACATAACATCAGAGAGAACTGAAGCTATCTTTCAAATATGTCTCTGAAAATGTCCAGATCCAGCCTTACAAATAAAGACTGTTATTTCCAACATTAGATTGATTTGTAGACTGGTACATGATTGAATCTGAATAATTGGTCACCTTTAAGAAAATTACCAGAGTAAGTATAACTTCTTTTTTTTATTCTCTATCCCACAAGGTATAAAAACTTGAGACAAAACAGTTCGTCCCATCTGGGATACAGGAAAGCAAAGGTGGGTCAGGAATATATGTCCAGTACAGCTTCCCAGTCACATTGTCAGGGTGCACAGCAAGCTCACAAATCAGCATCATTCCTTGTCTCAGTAACAGCATCTCTCACCAATCACTCTGGCAGCCACCATGCTCCTTCAGCATCCTACAGAAAAAAACGCAAACATGCCCTTTTCCTCATATTAGATACCTTGTCAGGATCATGCCATATGGCAATAAGTGGATCCTAAGTGTGCCTAGTTGAAGTGTGCCATAGACACTCAACAGAAAGTTCATTGGCATCCATTTTTTAAAAAAAAAAATTAAAAGAGTATGATTTAAATAAATTTGTCATATATGGATATATAACTCCCCGTTTTTTAGTTTATGAAGATATTGTTATAATTTATGAAGATATTATTCATGGGCCCCTGTAGGAGGAGCTAAAGTGGGAAGAGTAAGGAGAGGAAAAGGAGGAGCTAGAGAGGGCAGAGATATAGTAGGATGAAGAGCCCTGCAGATATGGAGAGCAGTCGCTGCTATCAACTTATATTTAGGTTAGTTAATTGGGAAACAACTCTAATTGTATGGGCATATTGCTATTGAGCATTACCAAATATAAAGCCTTTGATTAATACTTAAGCATTAGAGTCTCATTTTCCTACAGGGCCTGCGTGGAAGGCAGGGTGCTCTGGGCAATGCCCAGCCTTGTGGAAACAATGTGAAAGATTGGCAGAGCCATATCCCTCACTGGCATCTCATGGGTGGCAGGGCTGTTGTTTCTGGCTGGCCATTTCTGGCTGCATTGTGCACATGGCCTCTGGCTGTGGAACATGACAGCTGAGCTAGGTAGAGCCTCTGCAGCTTAGATAGTGGGTTTGACTGGCAGCTGTTTTAAATAATTACTTCAACAGGCCCCTTCCACAATATCTTGTCCTTAAGGATTATAAGGAATCCCCTTAATAAATTGTTGATGAAAAGTCTCAAACGCTCGACTAAAATTGCCCATTCCATTACATATTTTTTATTGTATATTTTATCTATTTACCTTTGAGATATTATCACCTTTCTCCATCCCCCCCAAATCCCTTATCCCATCCCCGCCACCTCCTACTTCTATGAGGGTGTGCCCCACCCGTCTACCCATTCTAACCTCCTTGTTCTCAAATTCCCTCACACTGGGGCATCCAGCCTTCATGGGACCAAGGCACTCCTCTCCCAGTAAAGGCCAACAAGGAGATAAGAATGGATTGATTTGCATCCTTCTACATGTTGACTTCCAGTTGAACCAGCACCATTTGCTGAAAATGCTGTCCTTTTCCCACTGGATGGTTTTAGCTCCTTTGTCAAAGATAAGATGATCATTGGTGTGTGGGCTCATTTCTGGATCTTCAATTCTATTCCATTGATCTTCCTGCCTGCCTCTGTACCAATAACATGCATTTTTTATTACTATTGCCCTGTAGTACAGTTTGAGGTCAGGGATAGTGATTCCCCCAGAAGTTCTTTTATTGCTGAGAATCGTTCTCTCTATCCTGGGTTTTTTTGTTATTGCAAATAAATTTGCAAATTGCTCTTTCTATCTCTATGAAGAATTGATTTGGAATTTTGATGGGGATTGCATTGAATCTATAGACTGCTTTTTGCAAGATGGCCATTTTTACTAAATTAATCCTGCCAATCCAGGAGCATGGGAGATCTTTCCGTCTTCTGAGATCTTCTTCTATTTCTTTCTTCAGAGACTTGAAGTTCTTGTCATACAGATCTTTCACTTGCTTGGTTAGGTTCACTCCAAGACATTTTATATTGTTTGTAACTATTGTAAAGGATGTCATTTCCCTAATTTCTTTCTCAGCCTGTTTATCTTTTGAGTATAGGAAGGCTACTGATTTGTTTGAGTTGATTTTATATCCAGCCACTTTACTGAAGTTGTTAATCAGGTTTAGGAGTTCTCTGGTGGAAATTTTAGGGTCACTTAAGTATACTATTATATCATCTGCAAATAGTGAAATTTTGACTTCTTCCTTTCCTATTTGTCTCCCTTTGACTTCCTTTTGTTGTCTAATCGCTCTAGCTAGGACTTCCAGTACTATATTGAATAGTACTGGATAAAAGTGGATAAAAGACCTTCTGTTAAAACCAGATACATTGAAACTAATAGAAGAGAAAGTGGGGAAGACTCTCGAATACCTAGGCTCAGGGGAAAAGTTGCTGAACAGAACACCAATGGCGTATGCTTTAAGATCAAGAATTGACAAATGGGACCTCATAAAACTGCAAAGCTTCTGTAAGGCAAAGGACATTGTCAATAAGACAAAACCGCAACCAACAGATTGAGAAAAATCTTAACCAATCCTACATCCAATAGAGGGCTAATATCCAAGATATACAAAGAACTCAAGAAATTATACTCAAGACAACTAAATAGCCTATTAAAAAAATGGGGTACAGAGCTAAACAAAGAATTCTCAACAGAGGAAACTTGAATGGCTGAGAAGCACCTTAAGAAATGCTCAACATCCTTAGTCATCAGGGAAATGCAAATCAAAACAACCCTGAGATACCATCTCACACCAGTCAGAATGGCTAAGATCAAAACTCAGGTGATAGTAGATGCTGGCGAGGATGTGAAGAAAGAGGAACACTCCTCCATTGTTGGTGGGTTGCAAGCTGGTACAACCATGCTAGAAGTCAGTCTGGCGGTTCCTCAGAAAACTGAACATAGCATTACCTGATGATCCAGCTATACCACTCCTGGGCATATACCCAGAAGATGTTCCAACATATAATAAGGACATATGCTCCACTATGTTCATAGCAGCCTTATTTATAATAGCTAGAAGCTGGAAAGAAGCAAGATGTCCCTCAACAGAGGAATGGACACAAAAAATGTGGTACATTTACACAATGGAGTATTACTCAGCTATTAAAGATAATGAATTTGAGAAATTTTTAGGTAAATGGATGGAACTAGAAATTATTATCCTGAGTGAGTTAACCCAATCACAAATACACGTGGTATTTACTCACTTATAAGCAGATGTTAGCCCAAAAGCTTGGAATAGTGAAGACTCAACTCACAGGCCACATGAAGCTCATGAAGAAGAAAGACCAAGTGGGGATGCCTCAGTTCTACTTAGAACAAGTAACAAAAATACTCAAGGGAAAAAATGTGGAAACAAAACATGGGACAGAAACTGAAGGAGGGGCCATCTGGAGACTATTCCAGCTGGTATCCATCCCATGTACTGTCACCTAAGCTAGACACTAATGTGGATAACTGGAAGTGCATGCTGTCAAGAACATGATATAGCTGTCTCCTTAAAGGTCTACCAAAGACTGACACATTCAGAGGATGATGCTCACAGCTAACTACTGATTTGATCAAGGGTTTCCCAATGGAGAAGTTAGAGAGAAGACTGAAAGAGCAGAAAGGGTTTGTGATTCGATGAGGAAAGCAACAATTCCAACCAACCAGAGCTCCCAGGGTCTAACCCACCAGCCTGGGAGCACATAGGGAAGGACCCATGACTCCAGCTGTATATGTAGGGGAAGATGGCCTTGTCAGGCTTAGGTGGGAGTGGAGATTCTTGGTCCCATGAAAACAAACACAGAGTGTGTGGGGGAATATGAAGATGGGGAGGAGGTAGTGGGGACGTGGGGTAGGTGGGGACACAGCCTCATAGAAGCATGAGGAGGGGGGATGGGATAGGAGGTTTCTGGGTGGTGGGAGGAAGTGGGGTAAGGGGATAAAATCTGAAATGTAAATATAATACCCAATAAAAAATTTTTAAATAAAAAAAAATAAAGCCAGACAAGGCCATCCTAAACTACCTATACCATGAGTTCTTCCCTGTGTGTTCCCAGGCTGGTGGTTTAGAACCTGGGAGCTCTGGTTGGTTGGTATTGTTGCTCTCCACATGGGGCTGACAGCACCTTCAGCTCCTTCAGTCTTCTCTCTAACTCCTCCATTGGGAACCCCATGATCATTTCAATGGTTAGCTGTGAGCATCTGCCTGTGTTTATGTAAAGCTCTGGCAGAGTCTCTCAGGAGACAAGTATACCAGGCACCTGTCAGCATGTAATTCCTGGAATCCACAATAGTGTCTGCCTTTGGTGACATCTGAGTTTTTTCCAGCTTCTGCCTACTATAAATAAGGCTGCTATGAACATAGTGAAACCTGTGTCCTTGTTATATGTTGGAGCATCTTTTGGGTATATGCCCAGGAGTGGTATAACTGGGTCCTCAGGTAATATAATGTCCAATTCTCTGAGAAACCACAAGACTGCTTTCCAGAGTGGTTGTACAATTTTTGAATACCACTAACAATGGAGGAATGTTCCTCTTTCTCCACATCTTCGCCAGCATCTGCTGTCATCTGAGTTTTTTATTTTAACCATTCTGACTGGTATGTGGTAGAATCTCAGGGTTGTTTTGATTTGCATTTCCCAGAAGATGAAGAATGTTGAACATATATTGAGGTGTTTCTCAGCCATTCAAGTTTCTTCAGTTGAGAATTCTTTGTTTAGCTCTGTACCCCATTTTTTAATAGGGTTAAGAGCTTTTTGCATTTTGTGTTTTCTTTGACAGTTGTGTCAATATTTTCCATGGTATCTTCTGCACATGAGGTTCTCTCTTCTATCTCTTGTATTCTGCTGATGATGCTTGCATCTATGACTCCTGATCTCTTTTCTAGGTTTTCTACCTCCAGGGTAGACATTCTTTGTGATTTCTTTATTCTTTCTACTTAGATTTTTATGTCCTGGATGGTTTTGTTCCATTCCTTCACCTGTTTGGTTGTGTTTTCTTACAATTCTTTAAGGAATTTTTGTGTTTCCTCTTTAAGGGCTTCTACCTGTTTAACTGTGTTTTGTATTTCTTTAAGGGAGTTGTTTATATCCTTCTTAAAGTCCTCTATCATCATCATGAGAAGTGATTTTAAATCAGAATCTTGCTTTTCCAGTGTGATGGGGTATCCAGGACTTGCTATGGTGGGAGAACTTGCTAGGTTCTGATGATTCCATGCAACTTTGGTTTCTGTTGCTTACGTTCCTGTGCTTGCCTTTTGCCATCTTGCTATCTCTAGTGCTACCTGCACTCACTGTCTCTGACTAGAGCCTGTCTCTCCTGTTATCTTGGTTATGTCAGGACTCCTCAGAGTCCAGCTGTTTCTGTGATGCTGTGATCCTGAGATCCTTGCTGTAAGAGCTCCTGGGAGTCCACCATCCTCTGTGTTTTGTGAGATTGAGTGCAGTTTTGACACTCAAGATCTGCTCAGTGCTCCTGCACAGACCAGAAGAAAGGCATAACTGCATTTTTTAAAATATTTAATTTTACATGAGACATAACTTTTTCCTTAAGTAGAACATCGGTGGATTTTAAAATCCCTTATTGACTACTAATTCTTATAATACTAAGATTGTCATTGTCTCAAACCTTCAAATTATTCAATCAATGTATAATATTGTTACAATTGTCACATATTTTAAGATATTTCTTTCTCAGTTAACAACCGACTTTCACTTAAAACTGAAAAAGTTTTATGCTTTAATGTAGTTAGTGATAAAAATAATATTTGCAAATTATTTTCTGAATCCTTAGTCGAGAGTTAATATGAGCACTAACATTTCAGTTAGAATTTAATTAAACTTGTCAAGCGGTAGATTCAATCTTCTCAGTATATAAATTCAAGTCAACAAACATTTTAATATTTTCTCTTTCTTTTCTATGGAATTTCAATCATTTCTTATAAAAGTACATTTTTAGACATTTTGGCATATATTCATGCTGAAATATTTTATTAGTACAGAAGAATTTATATGAGTAGGGTTTTATTCTTTGTCTTTCATTCCTCATTTAATATTTATGTGAATTTTTTTATATTTTTGTTTCTTTTCCTGCCTACATTAAATACCTTGTCTTGGCACCTGCTTTATGTTCTTCTAAAATCAAAACAGAATCCTAGATATGTTCAGTTGACATCAGTGACATCGTGGAGAGAGAGAGAGAGAAAGAGAGAGAGAAGAGAGAGAGAGAGAGAGAGAGAGAGAGAGAGAGAGAGAGAGAGAATGTGTTCCACAATTACATGCTAATAACACTTTGGTATTTCTTTCTCCATTGATACAAAACAGGTTTAAAATTGTAAACATCTAACTGAAGGCCAGGTCTTTAATGTTCAATAGTACAGCAGCTCCCTCTATAGGAGACTTGAAGCCATATACCAGTCTGCTAATTTAGAGAGCAGTCTTTTTGTGGTGAAGATTTTTCCTCAGCCTCTTCAGTGTCTGGTTGTTTTATTAGTTATCCATTGGTTTGGTTTGTTTTGGCTTATTATTTTTGCAGAATATATCATTAAAGTATTATTTTTTTAGAGTGAAAGGAGGAAATGAAGGAAAGAATTAGATACAAAATCTTTTAAGAGATAAATTCCTATCTGTAGTCAACTAAACTGTAAATAGAAAGTCATGTCTGTAAAATACATTTTTACCCATTTCTAATTTATGCAAGTATATGCTGACAATAGACTAGTTATAAATTCATTTACACATTTTTGCAGTCCAACAATGGATGTAATAAAAGCCAATATAACAGCAAAGCTTATGAATGGATTTAGGTTTCTGAGTACTTTGTTAAATGTGAGTTCTGTATCATGTACAGCATAGAAAATGAAATTGTGAAATATAAAAAAGTTTAAATGAGAAAGTAAACCACACTTACAGGTTACATCTCTAACACACATATAAATGTTTTGAAAATTAATGTCAAGAAATAATTTACTAGACAAAAATTACGTATTTAGCATGTGTTTATGTTTTGACAGAATAGCAATAAGATATTAATAACCATTCTTTCCTTATGTAAGTCAATCATTCTGAAATCTTGCATAGTAATTCAACTATCTTCATTAGGAGCACAGAAACCCAGTTTATTCACTATGGCATAGTTTAAATTAACGTTAATTGCCAATGACTGAGGTTCTAATGAATGAGGATTATTTGCATAATGTTATTGTGCTAGGGTACTCAAAGTAATTTTACTTTTCCAGGAAACCAAAGTAGTTTATTAGATAGTACTAGTAACCTGAATTATGTATTCAGCTTTCAACCTAGCCTAAGTACCTTATGAGAACCCATTTCAGAATTACTGCTATTTAGGCAACAATTACTCCATTTCTCATTACCTTAATAAGTAAAGAGATGATGAGATAGTCACATCACCATTTCGGGGTGTGCTAATTTAAAAAGTATAAAGTAAAACATCTATAAATTGATGTTAACTTTTCTGGGCCATGGCCACTGTCTGCTTTTCATTTGTGGAAGCAGCAGTGATACTGAAAGGGAGCACATTGTGTACCTGTCTTCTCAATTTCTCTTTATTGTGATTATGTGTGGATACAAATTAAAAAATGTTTCCTTATAGTTGAACATTCTAGAATTTAGAAAACCTTGTGGATAAGAATGTCCTTTCAAGTTATACTAAGTGATGCTGTTCAAGTCACTTGCCCTATCAGAACTATATTGATTTTATTTAATTTTATATATGTCTAATTTGAAAGAATAAAATTATCTAAAATTATATTATTTTATTTTCTTCAACTCAATGGTTTGAAGTGGAATGACCTTTGATTAAAATTTTCTGATTCTTACTTTAGGCTTTGCATTAATTTGATCTGTAAAACTCCAATTTAGGAAGCATAGCTAAAATAATAATTATTTTATGACTTTCACATATTTTCTAGAAGGGAGACAGATATAACAAATTAAGCTTTGTGTTTGGCTTTTAGAGTGCATTTTTCAGTTCATCCATATTCAAAATGGTAGAACCTAAAATACATAGTTAAACCTCCCCCTCAAAGAAGAAGAAACTCAAGTAAATAACTACAATTCACTTCCACAGATTCTTAGCATGGGCCATTTTCTACTTAAGGATGATACTATGGCATTCACAAAATCATGTGCTCCTTTTAAAAGAAAGGTGGTTCAGGAGACAATTTGTTCTATTGAAACTGCCTCTATTGAAGAAGAACAATGACCAAAGCTAACCAAAATCATAATTTTATCTCAAAATAATGCAATTGTTTATCTACATCTATTATTATAAACTATATATACCATTTAATTCTTGGGGAGTATGTAAAATTATGTGAATGTTTTATAGTTTGAGAAACAATCAAAAACAAATTTTAAGCAAATACTTAAACACTATTGATATTAATGAAAATATCAAGGCAATCTCTGATATTAATTATAATGGTTCAGAGATTATTATGAGCATATTTTAGTAATACCTCACTATCAATCAAGTAGCTTTTATATGATACTTGATTTTTTCATTATCTAAGCTAAATTGCAGTGATAAAAGAAAGCTAAGGTAAGGGTAGATAGTATAGCACAAAAAGAAATCTGCAATGATGCATAAATAAGAGTAAGATGTGTTTTTTCACACAGAGAAATATAAATGGTTATATCTCTAGATTTGCAAATCCAGAGTAAGATGAATAAGGAATCGTTTTACATTTTCTCAGATTCAGATTATTTTAACTAAGGATTTTAGTCAAGTAAACACTAAAAAAAAATGTACCCAAAGAAAGCAATTAATGCAAGCACATGTAAATAAAGCATGCAGTAACTTGGATTTAAAACCAAGGAAAAGTCAAGTATCCATTCCTGAAAGCATGCAGTTACACAGATGGGGATAATAGTAGGGAAGGGACTAAGTACAGAGTGAAGCAATTTGAACATATGGCATTCTTAAAGGTTCATATGAATTGGAGAGCAGGGAGCATTTGGGCTGTAAAGGAGGCTAACAGATCACCAACATAATTGGCTGGCTAATGAGATATCTTTGAACAAAGGAACTGTGAGCACCATACCTACAGGATATTATACACAATAAACAAATAATTCTGCAGTGCCCTGAGATGTCTCTTTCTACTTTTTAGGAGAATGAACTAATCCCTGGAAGCTATTACAATGCAGGAAATTATCACTGAGTGCTGAGAATAATTGTTGTAGCAGACTCACACTATGATGACTAGACTATACTAGAAACAAGATTGAAAAGGACAGATATTTATAGATTAAATACAATGTGTATCTCTTTACCATACATATTCAAATTTCATGACTACTTGCAAACACTAGCATAGGTTGTCTCTCTACCAAGTACTACATTAAATGTGATAGTCTCATTCAAACTGAAAACATCTTTAAAGAAAATTTTGTTTTATTTTTCAGAGTTAATAATTAAGATTTATAGAGACCTATTTATCTCAGGACCTTTATCTAATTCATATAAAAATGAATTTAAATTCTGCCAAGCTTCTCTTTCTCCCTCTAGAGCTTTATCAAATAATATTTGCAGGCCACACATTTATCATTCATCACTCTCATGTCCATGACCTTTACTTGATTATAATGGTTCTACCATCAAAACAAAACAAAACCTTTATCTCATTTAAGTATGCCAAGCAGTCATTTGTGCCGAAATTGGCATTACGTGAAATTATATTTTCATATTGAGGAAAATTTATACTCTAGCCTTGAAAATAGAAGCCAGAAATCCAATGAAGGCTTCAGAACCAGTCCTTCCAGGAGATTCTCAACAGGGCCTGGGTTTTTCATGTTGCAGTGCCTTGAGCTTTTATTCCTTGATAATTTGTATTTCCTTTCTCATTCTTAATATTCATATATTGTTAGGCTGGTGATAGAGCCCTGGACCCTGAGCATGCTAGGAAAGCATTCTACTACTAAGCTATACACCTGACCCTTCATTATAGTCTTTTGTACTTAAGTTCAATTTGTTATTGGTAGTATGCTTCCTTCAGTGAGTACTATCAACATTATACAAACTTTAAGGCCTTCAGAACCCGAGAAACTCTTCTAAGAGCAGTAAAAAAGAGTAATTGAAAAATTGAAGCAATTTGCTTTGAAAGACCAGTTTCCATGTTACTTTTTTCTTTTCTTTTTGTCCATTTCAAAGGTGTGATGTCACTAGTGAGAAATTCAGATCTACTTTGGTAATTAAAAAAATGAATGGTTCTTTGCTTCTTTGTTATTGACTGTGATTACTGAAGACAATATAAATGCTAATGGATATTCTACATTTTCTCATAGATTGAAAGATGAGAAACATTAAGTTATTAGTATACTATTTAAAAACTAAGATTATCTTATGAAATACATCACCCCTACATGTACATACTGGTTAGAGATATATTTGTATACGTATTTTTTTGCTGGTTCTCTATTTCTTTAGGAAGAGAGGGCACTCGGATGTTCTGAAAATATGGGTATCTGTATCACTTACAAAATGACCTGGTACATGGTAAGTGTAAATTATTTCATGACCAACTAACTGATTGACTGAATAAATGAATGGCATGTGCTTTGAGATCTAAAATACACTGATTAGTGAAAATCATCACTTAAAAAAGGATCCAATTGATCAAGCTGAGTCTTCCAGAAGTATTCATGCATTCACAAAATTATACTAATTTTTACTCAACACTCATCATTTCTATACACCAAGTTTCAGCCAGATGTTATTTAAAGTATCTGAATTATAGACCCTTGAAAGCTGGGTTCGTAATGGAAATGCTGACAGCCACTTAACCAGATAATAGCAGCAGTTCACTTGGTGTATATATATAGTGTCACTGCTAATATGGCTGTGCCATCTGTTCTATCTGAGAGTTAGAAAATATTTAAGCTTCAGACAAGTGCTTAAAATAATGGCTGGATATATCTGACCCTAAAAGATGAAGTGATAAAACAACACTTGTATTCTTTAATTGCATTGCTTTGGTGACTACCTAAGTAGGAATAGTGGGCCATGAAAAATATGATGGGAAAACAACATGTCACCTTGAAACCCATCAGGCATTTTTATTTTCAAGTCTATTTCAGCCAAGCAAGGTAGGAGAGCATTTTGCACTTATGATTTTTTTTAAAAAAATAGCCTAATAGTCAAATTATGGTTAAAATATGTTTTGTAAATGCTAATGACTTTGGCTAGTTTAACTCTTAATTTTAAAATAAGGGCCAGAGGACTCCAGATGGCTTTCTGGAACTCTCCAGGAATGAGATTCTCTAAGTGCTAACACTTGACAAGTTTTTATTGTTTTTCTTGCTGCTGCTGCTGCTGCTGCTGCTGCTGCTGCTGCTGCTGCTGCTGCTGCTGCTGCTGCTGCTGCTGCTGCTGCTGTTCTTGTTCCAGAAAGTAGGCTTCATAGACACTAAACATTACCAGAATGAATGAGTTCGATGTGTGTTATCAGGGCTTGACAGCCTGAGAGTCACTCCCTTATGCCTTTCTTGTTATATATCTAGAAGAAACATTCATTTAGTCTCTAAACTTCCCTGATGTTTGACAACAGAACATCCCAAGAAAAGAGCACCAAGGAATATCTCAAAGTCACAGGGCAAAAATCTTCTGAAAAGAGACCTAAGTATAATTTGACCTAAGTACAACTTTTTAGTTCAATGAATTGATATGACTTATTTATAGAGCAAGAGAGTGAGTGACTCCAAAATAGCTACATCACTGAGAGGCCCTCACCCATCACTTACCTTCTACACTGATCAATTATGTCAGCTAAAAATGACATTAATATGATTTTATTAGTGCTTATTTTCTAACCCAGCTGGCTAGGCAAGTGCTGTATCACTTAGCTACAAACCCACTCCAAATTATGCTAAAAATACTATACCTTGAGTATTAAAATGAAATAATTCAATGTGAAAAATACTCAGAAAGGTGTGTAAGAAGGGGAGAAACACTCAGCAAAACTTAAACACATTTGTGTGGTTAAAATTAACAACCAAAAAAATGGGAAATGTTTGATATTAAATAAGTACTGTTTTAAGTCATATAGTAATGAAAATACATAGAAATAGTTTTAGGGTTAGGATTATTTTTTCTTTATTGACAATGGCAAACAGATTGCAATGAGAAGGTTTATTAACTCAGTGTGTTTGTTCTTTTTGTGTGTGTGTATTTGTGTGACAGGAGTCATCCTCCTGCTATCTATAACAATCATAATCTGAAGAAATAATTCTAGCAAAATCTGCTCAGGAAAAGTCTAGTTCATAGTGTAGTAGCACAGCAACCTTTGCTTTCATTTTGAAATACATGATAGCTGACATAATGGACTTTCATATTTGAAAATGCACCACTTTGAAGGAAGAACTATTGTCCCTGA
Source organism: Rhabdomys pumilio (assembly GCA_030674055.1). Taxonomy (NCBI): domain Eukaryota; kingdom Metazoa; phylum Chordata; class Mammalia; order Rodentia; family Muridae; genus Rhabdomys; species Rhabdomys pumilio. The sequence continues at coordinate 77,017,623 of JANHMN010000005.1, read as the reverse complement.
ACTTTAGCAATTTGAAGTGTGACTTTTGATATCCCTAGGAACTTTTAAGTTTCCTACTTCATCTAACAACTGTTGCCTTTATTACCAAAGACAATTTGACCAGATACGAGGTTTTCTGTTTGATGTCTTAAATCCTTGAATTTGTAGCCTCATGAAAGAATATAGAAGTTTCACTGTTCTCCAAGTTTACTATTACAAACCACTGATCCTTTCACTCTCTCTATAGCCTGCCAAAGTATCTTATAGTGGAAGTCAAACAGTATGTATCTCTTTCATACTGGCTTCTTTCACTTAGCAATAACCCTTTATATGTTCTCTTTTTTTTTCTCATTGTTTAGTAGTTCACTTATCTTAATGAATAGCATCTCACTGTATAGATATAGCTCATTTATTTGTACAGTTGTAGAATGTTTCTTCTTAGTTTTATCACTTAGATCAAAAACATGATAAGAGTAGGGTTTTTGTGGACATGAAATTTTTTGTTGATTTAGATAAAGGATCTAGTTGTAGACCATATTGCAAAAATTACATTTATTTACATGAGAAATTATACAGCTGCCTTTCACAGTGGCAACATCATTATGCATTACTGCAAACATTGAATGGACAACTTTCTTACATCTTGTCAGCATGTGGTGTTGTCACTTTTCTAGATTTTAGCTATTCTAATCGATATGTAATAAGATCTTAGTACCATCTTAATTTGCACTTACAGAATGGTACATGCTGTGTAGAACCTTCAAATATGTTTATGTTCCAACAGTATATCTTATTTGGTGAGGTATCTGTTAACATTTTGGGCCCATTTTTAAAGATTTCTTTTTGTAGATCTCATACAACAGTATAGTATCTGATGCCTTTTAAAAATATTTTCTCCTAGTCAATCTATAGCTTCCCCCATTTTAACTTTTTATATTGTCTTTTATAAAGCAGATATTTGAATTTTAGATAAGTAGAGGTAATCATTTACTTTTTACACAGATTTTGTTTTTGACATCATATAGTAAAATCCATGGCAAAGTTGCATATTCCTCTTAATTTTCTCTTATAATAGAATCTATATCAGTTTGTATTTTAAATTTAGGTTTATACTAAGACAATCTTTGGGAACCATAGGAGTTTAACGTTGATTTTGTTTTTAAGTACCTCAGTATTCTAAAATCACTTGTTGAAATGATCATTCCATTTCTATGCAAAAGATCAGTTTGGAATATATATGCAGGTCTATTTGTGAGTCTTCTTTCCTGTTTACTTTATTCTCTGTCTTTATTTTTCTATATTGTCTTAGTTAATATACTATATAGTAATTATTAAAATTGGATTGCTTGTTTAATCCAAATTGTCTTCTCTTTACAATTAGTTGTGTCTTTTATTCCTACACACAAACTTTAGAATTATTCCATTGGTATCTGCAAATTATTGTGTCATTAATTTAGTAAAAGTTGTCTGGAATGTACAGATCAATGTGGTAAGAACTTATTCTTTGATAGTATTGAGTATTTGCATGCATGGCATCTGAATGATCTTCTATTAAGGCAGTACTGTTAATTAAAACAGATTATAGTCATCAATGTTTTATAGTTTTGAATATTTATATGTGTTCATGGCCTGAAATTTTTATTTCTCTAAGATAAAGTAAATAATATTTATAATTTTATAGTACACATCCCCATTGTTGATAAAAGCTAAAAACAAAACAAAAACTCAATAGACTTTTATATATTCATCATCAATAATGAGTTCTTAAAATATAGTACAGGAGAAATAAGAAAGCTAGGTTTAAGACTAATTAATTCTGCCTGTGTTGTCCCTGAGAGATTATTTTAAGTGTAACAGAACTTGACTTTGCCTTCTTTATAAATTAATCACTATTTTACTTGAGTACCACCTTTCAAATCCCTTTAAGATAAAATATTGTAGGAATATTATTCATATCTCAGTTCTTTTGCTTGTTACTATAAAATATCCTACAATGGCAACTTTAGGCAAATGGGTAAACTTTGGCTTACAATTTGAAATTACAGTCTATTAAGACAGGCAAGATGTGGCAGCAGGAGTTTGAGGCAGCAAATCACATTTTTCACTGACAGTCATGAAACAAAGAGAGGAAGAGAGAGAGGGGGAGAGAGAGAGAGAGGGAGAGAGAGAGAGAGAGAGAGAGAGAGAGAGAGAGAGAGAGAGAGAGAGAGAG
>JANHMN010000005.1:76995056-77009919 GCA_030674055.1 Rhabdomys pumilio | reverse complement strand
AGAGAGAGAGAGAGAGAGAGAGAGAGAGAGAGAGAGAGAGAGAGAGAAGAGGTGATAGTTTTCAAAATAACACAGTAATTTTTCCCTTGGAAATCAAGAATGTTATAATCAAATGCAGAAACAATACTGAGGAGATGAAATGTTTCATTAAGTGGCACTCTAGATATTAACAAGTAATGGGTCAATGTTGGTGCATTGAGGCTATTAGAGTTCAAACAAAACACAAAAGGTCAAAGCAACTGAACAAAGACACAGATTTAATTATGTACCTGTTTTACAGAGTGCAAATCTAAGCTCTTTTATGTTGCTAAGTTATTGACTTGGAGCATTGCCTTCTAACAGCCTGAAATCAAGCAAGTAGAGCCAAGAATATTTAGGTAGAGCTTTTAGAAAACTGAAGCAATGTTCAGAGCATGGATTTAAGGCTTAATTATTAAAGTTCATGTGAAACATATTTGTGCTAACAATGTATAAATCCCACAACTATATTTCTTTTTTTCCCCTTTGGAGGGCAATGTTTATTAGCAAAAGAATGGTCTTGGGGGCATTATTAGGCCTTGAGATGGGAGAAACAGAATTAAACAGAAACAGTATACTATATGGAAATATAAACATGGAAGGGGGCTTAAATCCTGGAGCAATGCTTCATTAAAAGTAAAAGGGGAGCCTGTGCCCTATAAGAAGAATGGGAGGATGACACACAGAGAAAAACCTCTGTCACAAGCACCCTTTAGAATACTTCCCTAAACAACACCCTCTATCCCACTGAGGTCTCTCTACACCAACTCCAATAGAAGGTAAAACTCTGACCCTTCATAACTTTTTAAGAATGGGAGTAAGTTTCAAATCAAAGAACATGAAGAAGCCAGGTGTCAAAACTTGTGAGCTGTCAAGTCACACCACAGACTGCTTCTTAATTCTTTGGCCCAGAGAGAGCTTCATGGATACATAGCCGGATTCAAGGTCTGGGATCTGGCTTAAAAGTGAAGTCCTGTGTTCTTTTTTATTTCTATTTTTGTTTTTTGACCCCACTCATCCACCCACTCCCACCTCCCTGCCCTCAAATTCCCCCACACTGAGGCATCCAGTTCTGCATATAAATGCTTGCATATTGTTTTCTAGAAGTTTCACCTATTTGGAAAAACAGCTTGTAGTTTCTCAAACCATCAAAAAGTTTTTTTAAATTGACTGACGAGTGCTCAAAGTCAAATATCACATGTGCTTTTCAAAATCTTATTTTATTTAACATTTTTTCCAAATTATAGTTGTCATTTATTCCTATATTAAGAAGAAAATATATAAACTAATGACAGTATCAAGATTAATTTTGTTAACTTCAGTTATTTGATAGAACAACTACAAAGAAATATTGAAACATGTATATTTTAAATTGATTTCTAGTTTTTCTCTTTTATTAAAGATATGAAAAACTATAATTTCAATGTTATAGACTGTCATAATAGAATCCTTTTCCTTTTAACTGTTTCATGTCACCTCCTCTATTTAATATATAAAAGTAATCAATGTAATCAGTTCTCATCAACTAAAGTGACAGGATTGGAGGTTTGATACCAAACCAAAAATTGCATATATGTCTATAGTCACATTGAACTTGAACACAGAATGTGACATTTATCAGCTGTGAACTTAGGAAAGTTAAACTGCTCTCATTCAGTTATATACCTGTATAGGAAAAAAATGAATATATTACAAAGCATGGTAAGAGTTATTTTGGCAATTCATAGACAGTTGTGAATTCCTGAATTAATGATTAATGTTATGTATAGATCTAAAATTATTGGGGCTAAAGAGATGGTTCAGTCATTAATAGCACTTATCCTCTTCCAAAAGACCTGGGATCAGTTTCCAGCACCCACATTTCAACTCACATCTACCTATAACTCTAGCTCTAGGACATCCATTGCCTTCTTAAAATCTTCACAGGCACTGCACACATGTGGTACAGGCAAACATGCAGACAAACACACCAATACACATAAAATGGCAGGAGTCTAGCATGGCTATCCTTTGAGACGTTCCACCCAGCAGTTGACTCAGACAGATACAGACACCCACAGCCAAACAGTGGATGGAGCTTGGGTACTCTAACGGAAGAACAGGGGGAAGGATTGCAGGCCCCAGTGGTAATAGTAAGTCCACGGGAAAACCAATACAGTCAACTAACCTGGATCCTTGGGGAACTCAAACTGGACTGACATGTCTGGCCTCGGTAGGAAAGGATGTGCCTAACAGTTCAGAGACTTTAAGTACCACACTGGGGGTATTATACATGGGGTCTCCCACCTGCTCAGAGGTAAAGGGGAGAAGGGAGAAGGAAGGATTATGGGAAGGGGTAGCAGGGAGGTAGGCAGGGAGTGGAACATAAAGTAAATAAGCAAAAAAAAAAAATGAAATGAAATAATAAATCAGTATTATAAAGATGATAAAGCATATACTCCCTTTAACACCCCAGAAAAAGGTCTTTCCTCCCCTTATTCAATTTTTGATAGTGTTTTATTATTCTTGGTCTACTGAAACAACTTTGATTGCTGCCTCCATAATATTATGTTTATTTGTGTCCTTGGACTTTTGTCAATTATACTTTCTTCAGAAACTCACTTTTTTTGTTTTTATAAATATAAATACTTAACTTTTAGACCCACCTAAATCCAGGATGATTTAATATTGCATGTAAATTACACGCCAGCAACATCATGCTTGGAGATTTTAGTGAATATAAATTTGAGGCTGGACAAAACTATTGAACTCACTACATTCAATTTCTTAAGTATAAACTGTATTGAACAGATTTACTTATCACCATGTTATTTAAAAGAGAATTGTTTTCTGTGAATTCTGACATAAAAGTCAAGATGAAATATATGATTTCCAGTGGAATGAATAATAAACAGTTTTCATTTTTCAGAACAAGATATGGAGGGTATTAAATTCCCTTGTGATTGTTTTTAGATTAGAGTAATATTTTAATGTTAACTATAATCACATTGCTTAGACTTTAAATTAGGAAGTATAACTCAAAGGAAAGTCAATATAATCTAAAATCTGCCAGGAAATTTGAGATAATATGCTGACTATGGACATTTGAAGACTATTGAATTTGAAATAATATTTTTGAATGTTTTATTTATGTTTTTGTGTTAGATGAAATATAAGTTAAAGTGCAGTGTAGACTACTTATATATCATGTTAAAAATAAAATAATTCTTTGCTAATTTTTCCTCTAAATAAAGAAATGAAATTAAATGTTTTATTCTGTCCCAATACAAGAGAAAAATACACAAAATTAATTAAGAATAAATATAGAGATCATGTTATTTTAGTTGCTAACATATGGAAGAACATACTTATAAAATAGTCACATATAATTAGACAGATGAAAATTCCAGTTTTTAATTAACAATTTAGAAAATATTAACTATTAAATGACTCAAGACAAAATAATTTTCTAGTGAATAAAAATATTTTTTTATTTCTTAAAATTTCTTTAAAAAGAAATAGACCATGAACACTACAAGGGCTTCTGTTATAATATTGATTCAATTTTATATTAGATTTTATAACCAATATCATCAAATTATTTTCATAAAATTCATTTCTATATTTCAGAAATACTACACGAATACTCTTTGAAACAAGATTGTGATAAAATAGAGTACATTTCAAATGTTGAATATACAAATTACTATAGTTAAGATCTGAATATTAGAATTTTCTGTCTTAAATACAAATTAAAAGAGAGTAAGAGAGAAAACAAAGAAGGAAAGAAAGAAAAACGAGAAAGAAATCAAACATCAGGAATTAAAACTACCTGACAAAAGTTTATGCTGAGCCTGAATTTTAAAACAACAGTAGAACTGATACCAATGTGACTGCAAGGACCCCAGGGCTGAATTGAGCCTCACAGATATGCTGCAGTGACAGGGTTGAAAATTGTAGTTTAATTTTGATTGAACTCAATACCATTTATTTTAAATGACTTTGAGTATGTAATGGTAGCTCTGGTTGTAAATAGCAAATGCTGAAATATTATGAATAAAAGGTTGTAGGGCCGTGAAAGGGGTCTTGGTTTTTGGTAGAAGTGCTGGCTGGAAGTAGCCCAGAGACCCTGCAAGGGACAGGCATTTATTCTGCCATGCTCCCAAAACCCAGGCTCCTAACACGTGGTGTGGAACTCCATTAACCTTCACTGTTCAGTCACATAGCATCCAGCCCCTCCCAAAGAGCACAGGTAGAGGGTGTGACTACAGGCTTCAGCCTCAAGAGATTTCCATATCCCATATTAATGAGTTACCTAAAGGCCACAGGGCATAGTTAATTAAGTATTCTTTTCCCAGTCCCTCCTTCCTTCTCCCTCCCTATTTAAGTCAGGCTCCCCCTGTCTTAAGGGGGGGGTGCACATCCAGATTTAACTACCACCCGCCATGTCAATAAAACTCTTGAAACTGGACATTCTCGTGTTATTGGGGCCTGCCGTCCTGTTGTTATTGTGGAGGACATCCCTGCATACCAGCCACCGGTTCCATCAGAAGGTAATAAAAAGTGGATAGGCTGACATATCCCATGTGAAAGCACACAAAAGTCAATGAAATACTAACACTGTGCTGCTGTTGTTTTGGGAATGAGAATGATCTCTGCCAGGCTCAAAGGTTTTAATTAATCAATTGGTAAAACTGTTTGGTAATGATTAGATGTGCCCTTGTTGGAGGAGGTATTTCAAAAGCCCACAACATTCACAATTATCGTTCTCTGATTCATGGTTTTTGTCTCAACATTTAAGCTTATATCTACTGCTCAGCACTGTGCCTGCTTTCCTTGAATCCATGCTGAGCATCCTAATGGTCATAAATTAACCCAATTAAATGTTTTATCTTATAAGCTGTGTTAGTCATGGTGTTTTGTCACAGAAACAGAAAAGAAATTAATGCAGTTACCCATGGCTGCTTTTCAAATATTTAAATTTCTCAAATATTTCAAAACATTATTAACAGAATGTATTTTTCATAAATTATATTAATATTTGTGTATAGCTTAATTTTTCTAAATCTTCCTCATATCTCAAAATTAAAAACAGTATTACAAAGTGTGTTAGTCTGAGATGGAATAATTTGTATGTTCCATGCGTTATAGAACTTTGTACAAAGATTAGTAAAACTAACCTTGAAATTTCTAATCGAAATATTAATCTGTTAATAAAATATATTATCTTTCCAAAAATTGAATAGAAATTTTACATATACAATCTGAATAACAAATAAGGAAATACATAATTGATGTAATTATAGGAAATATCGAGGGTTTTTTCTTTCTTTTTTCTTTTTCTTTTTATTTCTTTAGATTATCAAGGCTAGGTTTTCTTGGAAACTTTAGAAGTTGCATTGTAGACCAGTTGAACTCACAACTATCTCCCTGGCTCTACATCGTGAATGTTGAGACTAACAGTGTGCACTACCTCAACTGTCTGAAACTCAAATAGATTAGTTTTATATAAATTTTTATGTATAATATAGACAAGTTCTATGGAACTGTGATATTATAGCCCCAGTTCTCTTTTTACTTTTCATTTTAAGACAAAAACTCACTAATTTAAACTTTTTCAATACTTCTTATTCAGTCTCCTAATCATTTGTGATTATATATTTATGCCTTAAGCATAGACATAGACAAAAACATAGACATACACACATACATATATGTGTGTGTAATGTTTATAAATTTGATAATTTTAAAAGTACTTCATAACAGGAATATATAAATACATATAATGTTTTATAAGTTACTATATCAGAAACATATAAAACACCAAACCCAGACACTATTGCAGATGCCAAGAAGTGCTTGCTGACAGGAACCTGATATAGCTGTCTCCTGAGAGACTCTTTCAGAGCCTGGCAAATACAGAGGCAGATGCTCTCAGTCAACAATTGGATTGAGCATGGGTCTCCAATGGAGGAGTTAGAGAAGGAACTGAAGGAGCTGAAGGGATTTGCAACCCATAGGAAGAACAACAATATCAACCAACCAGACCTTTCAGAGCTTGCAGGGACTAAACCACCAACCAAAGAGTACACATGGAGGGACTCATGGCTCCAGTTTCATATGTAGCAGAGGATGGCCTTATCTGGCATCAATAAGAGGGGAGGCCCTTGGTTCTGTGAAAGCTTGATGCCCCAGTGTAAGGGAATGCCAGGGCAGGGAGGCAGGAGTGGGTAAGTGTGGGGGAAAACTCCCTCATAGAAGCAGGGGGAGGGGAAATGGGATAGGGGGACTCCGGGGGAGAAACCAGGAAAGGGGATAACATTTGAAATGTAAGTAAATAGAATATCCAATAACAATTGAGAAAAAAAGAATTCACACCTCTGTATCAGTGTATTTATGTAATTTCTTTTCTACACTTTTATTTTGTATGTATGTATGTATGATAATAAAATATTAGCATATAGATTAAGCTAGGCTAGAACTCAAAAAGATCTATTTGTTTCTACTTCCCAATTTCTGGGATTAAGGGTGTATGCCAGTATGCCTTGATGTTTTGCTTTTGAGAGGGACTTTTGACATGCAGTGTCTGAGTTGGCATCAAAGGCTCCATCTTCCAGTGTGCCATAACCTCCTTAATCCTGGCATTATAGGCATTCATTGCTACACCTGCATACGATTTCCTGAAAATGAATGTGGCTATAAATCATATCATTTTACAGGAAAAAACCACTATTTTCTATCTATAATTATTAAAATATTTAATAGTAGGAACTATGAAGGATAAAAAATCTTTATCAGGAAGAGAAATATATATATATATATATATATATATATATATATATATATATATATGCTTTTTTCTTCATGAATTATATATTATATTTTCATTAGTATTTCACTAGGTTATTGCCCTTGATTTTGTTTGTCTTTGTTTTAAATGGTTCAGCTTTCAACAACCCTATGCCTAAAAGTTTGCATATCTGCCTGGCTATTTTTGCTAAATAAAATCTCAGAAGTAAATTTGCTGTGCTAAATTGTCTAAATCGTGTTTTGGAAACTTGAACATCTTCCTTAATTGAATTTTTAAACTATCAATGATCTTGTTTATAATGACCTATTATAGCATAATTAAGGGGCATTCACCTCTATCTATATCACCTATATCAAATCTGAGCATTTTACAATTTTACTCTTTTTAATGCTTTGCTAAATATGTAAGGAAAATTAAATGGCAAGTAGATTTTTCTATTTTAGGGGAAAATGCCTTTCCCATTTCTTGTATGAACATCTGTCCTTATGGAATGACATCTTATTAGCCTAATATCTCAAGTTCTCTGGTTCCTTCAGTTATACTGTTTCAGAGGAGATATAGTACTTTCTCTGATTAGTGTACATCAATTATAAAATTATCAGTGGGTCATATGACCTAGGTCTGTTGTTTCTTTTCACTGGATACATTTTCACCCTGGGACTAAAGGCCACAACTGTCCACTACTTAACCAAGTAGACTAATCAAGCCTAACTGAGGATTCAGAGTTAAGTTAGGAGGTCATAGTAATTAGAAAGACTCAACACAATTAAATTCATTTTCAATAAGAAAGATAGTTTGCAATGCATATCACCATTATTTTGACTTCACTGTAGTTTTAAATTTCAGGAGTAAAGAGAAGAAAGTAGCAATTTGAGGAGCATCTCCTTTTGAAAAAAGCTCCAATTGAAAAAATTGGAGCATCTCCAAATTCTTTCAATTGGAATTTTATCAGTTTATAAATTGAACTTATTTTTCTTACTAGACAATTATATATCTGTAAATAATTTATATGTGCCTATTTTTATTGAGATAGTTTTTAAGTAATTTCATTTAGGTATTATATTTCATTAGGTATTCAGCCTTATTGCATTATAGTATTATTTTGATTCTCTGTAGATTTATGCAGATGTGTGTGTTAGTGTGTGTGTGTGTGTGTGTGTGTGTGTGTGTGTGTGTGTGTGTGTGTATGTGGAGAGAGAGAGAAAAGAGAGAAAGAGAGAAAGAAAGAAAGAAAGAGAGAGGGGGAAGAGAGAGAGAAAGATATTTTTCCCTCTCCTCCCTGTGATGGCTTTCTTCTCCCTCCCAAGTGTGACTGACATGTCCTTACTTTGGCCCTTCAGATTGTTAATCTTCTTGAGTTCTGTGAATTATGTCCTTGGTATTCTATGATTTTTGGCTAATATCCACTTATTAGTGAGTACATATCATGTTTGCCTTTTGGGTCTGAGTTACCTCACTCAGGATGATATTTCCTAGCTCCATACATTTGCCTGCAATACTCAGGATGTCCTCATTTTTAATAGCTGAATAGCATTCCATTGTGTGAAATGAACCATGTTTTCTGTATCCATTTTTCTGTCATGGAACATCTGGGTTTTCTTCCAGTTTCTGGCCATCACAAATAAGGCCACTATGGACATAGTGGAATATGTGCTCCTATGGCATGGTGGAGCATCTTTTGGTATATACCCAAATGTGGTATAGCTGGGTCTTCTGGTAGATCTATTTCCGATTTTCTGAGAATCCTCCAGATTGATTTCCAGAGTGGTTGTACAAGTTGCAAATCCCACCAACAATTGAGGAGCCTTCCTCTTTCTCCACATTCTCCGCAAATTTTGCTGTCACCTGAGTTTTTTCATCTTAGCCATTCTGATTGGTGTAAAGTGGAATCTCAGGGCTATTTTGATTTGCATTTATCTGATCACTAAGGATACTGAACACTTCTTTAAGTGCTTCTCAACCATTTGATATTCCTCTGTTGTGAATTTTCTGTTTAGTTCTATACCTCATTATTTTGATTGGGTTGTTTGGTTGTTTTGGAGTTTAGCTTCTTGAGTTCTTTATATATTTTGAATATTAGTTCACTATCAGATGTAGGATTGGTAAAGATCTTTTCCCAATATGTAAGTTGCTGTTTTGTGCTATTGACAGTGTCCTTTGCATTACAGAAGCCTTACAATTTTATGAGGTCCCATTTGTCAATTGTTGATCTTAGAGCCTAAGTCATTGGGCATCTGTTTAGGAAATTTTCCCCTGTGCCAATAAGTTTGAGGGTCTTTCCTGCTTTCTTTTCTATTAGATTCAATGTATATGGTTTTATATTGAGGTCTTTGATCCACTTGGACCTGAGCTTTGTGCAAGGTGACAAATATGGGTATATTTCCATTTTTCTACATATTGACTGTCAGGTCCACCAGCTCCATTTATGGTTTCCTTTTTCCATTGTACATTTTTGTATCATTGTCAAAGATCAAATGTCTATAAGTGTGTGGTTTTATTTCTGGATCTTCAGTTCTATTCCATTGATCAACCTGTCTGCCTCTGTACCAATACCATGTAGTTTTTATCACTATTTGTCTGTAGTATAGCTTGAGGTAAGGCATGGTGATTTCCCCAGTAGTAATTTTATTTTTAAGAATTGTTTTCACTATCCCATTTTTTCCATATGTAATTGAGAATTGTTCTTTCCATTTGTTTGAAGAATTGGGTTGTAAACTGAAGAATTTTGTTGAAATTGTGATGGGGATTGCATTGAATCTGTACACTGCTTTCGGCAGGATGGCCATTTTTACAATATTAATTCTACCAAACTATGATCATGGGAGATCTCTCCATTTTCTGAAGTCTTCTATTTTTTTCTTGAGAGAGTTAAAGTTCTTGTCATACAGATCTTTCATTTGTTTTGTTAGATATTTTAAATTATTTGTTACTATTTTGAAGGGTGTTGTTTCACTATTTTTCTACTCAGCCTGTTTATATCATTTGTATAAAGGAAGGATACCGATCTGTTTGAGTTAATTTTATATCCAGCCACTTTGCTGAAGTTGTTTATCAGCTGTAGAAGTTCTCTGGTAGAATTTTTGTGGTCTCTTGTGTATACTGTCATATGGTTTGCAAATAGTGATACTTTGAAATCTTTGCAAATTTGTATCCCCTTGATCTCCTTTTGTTGTCTCATTGCTCTAGCTAGAACTGTGAGTATCATATTGGATAGATACAGGGAGAGTGGGATTTTAGTGGGATTGCTTCAAGTATCTTTCCATTTAGTTTGATATTGACTGTTCATTTGCTATATATTGCTTTTATTATATTTAGGTATGGGCCTTGAATTCTTGATCTCTTCAATACTTTTAGCATGAAGGGGTGTTTTTTATTTATTTGTTTGTTGAAATTTTCAAACACTGTTTCAGCATCTAATGAGATGATCATGATATTTTTTTTCCTGTAACTTTGTTTATATAGTGGATTACATTAATGAATTTTTGTATATTGAACCAACATTGCATCCTTCGGATGAAGCCTACTTGATCATGGTAAATGACTGTTTTGATGTGTTCTTGGATTTGATTTGCTAGAATTTTATTGAGTATTTTTGCATCAATATCCTTAAGCAAAATTGGTCTAAAGTTCTATTTATTTGTTGAATCTTTATGTGGTTAAAGTATCAGAGTAATTGTAGCTTCATAGAATAAATTATAAAGTGTTCCTTCTGTATCTATTTAATGGAATCGTTTGAGGAGTGTTAGTGTTAACTCTTCTTTGAAGGTCTGGTAGAATTCTGCACTAAAGCTATCTGGCCCTGGGCTTATTATTTGGTTGGAAGGTTTTCAGTGTCTTCTATTTCCTTAGGGGACATAGGTTTGTTTAGATAGTTTACCTGCTCTTCATTTAACTTTGGTTCATGATATCTGTTTAGAAAATTATACATTTCATCTAGATTTTCCAGTTTTGTTGAATATAGGCTTTTGTACTAGGATCTGATGATCTTTGAAAAATTTTCTCCAGTTTCTGTTATGTCTCCATTTTCATTTCTGATTTTGTTAATTTGTATACTGTCTCTGTGCCCTCTAGTTAGTTTAGCTAAGGTTTTATCTATCTTGTTGATTTTCTCAAAGAACTAGCATTTGGTTGTGTTTCATTTTTTTTCTTTTATTGAATAATTTCTTTATTTACATTACAAATATTATGACTTTTGCAGGTCTTCATACTGGAAATCCCTATTCCATCCCCCTCCCATCCTGTCTCTAGGAGTGTGATCCCCCCACTCACCTATCCACTCCTGCCTTCCCTCCCTGGCAGTCCCTACAATGGAGCATCAAACCTCCTCAGGTCCAAGGGCCACTCCTCCCACTTATGTCCAACAAGTTACATGCTAGAAATAAAGATGTGAAACAGAATTCTTAAGTTGTTTTAAATGGAGACAAACCACCAACTGGGGTGAAAGTTATCTTTAGCATAATTTGGTAAAGAAATTAACAAGAAAATGTTCTATTGTGTAGAAGGTAGAAATTGGACATTAGGAATTTAGCTAAGATGATTTGTAATTAAAATCTTGGTATTTCCTGACTTCTTATAGTAAAATAGAAAAGATAATTATAAAGAAGAAATTAATAAACCTAAAGAAGCCTGAAACATAAACATTTTTGTACTCTCTGTCTACCTGTATTTCCATAAACAGGAAAGCATGTGTTAAGCACTAAAGGATTGACTTTATGTAACTGGTTGAAGTGTTCTAAGATGATATGACAACAAACAACTTAATTCCAAGTCAGAGATGACATGGAAAGAAGGCAAGCTCAGTAACTACTTGAATTTGACAATGCAGTTATTTGGCGATAAGCATATTCTATTCTTCAGGGGAGAAAAATTTTCACACTAGAGTGAAATCAGAGATTACCAGAGCTTTTTTCAATATAGCCTCTGCTCAGATCCTTGGGAGTGGTGTACAATCCTAATGAAATGTGTGGATATAGCTCTCAAGATCATATAATGCCTGATATGTTCACCATGATTCCATGGACGTGGCTACACATAGAAGTGTATGTGTAGCACAAATTGAAGTCAATAAGTAAGTAAATAAAAATAAGATGTGAAATTGAAGAGGGTTTAAGTAGGCAAAAATATATCTGGAAGAAGCTAAGGGGAACATTTGCAGTAAATATAATAAAATATGTGGAATTCTCAAAGAATTAATAAAAATATTTATCTTAAAAAGATGAGAGAAGTGGGTAACAGTTGTGAAGCAAGTTCAAAACCTAGTAATAAAAATTCCACTGGGTCTGGAATTTCATAATCTACTGGTTTGCTAGAATGCTTTCCAAGTTAAGGGGAATATCACTGCCAGAACTCACATGAAACAGTCAAACCCTACCTTTTCATTTTTAAAGTATTCTTTTTTTACTTTTTTCACTGCTCACATGACTGGGATAATAAAGTTGCTTTTACCCAAATATATAGTGCAATTTAAGCATATCTCCATCATACTCCATTATCTTCCCTTTCTTTCCCTCTTACCTTTTATTATTCCTTTTGTTCTAAACAATTTTCCCTTGATTTTTCAAGTCATATGTACATAAATAATTTTATGTATCCAGATAAAATCTAAGACTCACAAATGAGGCAAAATATGACATTTGTATTTTGAGATTGATTTTGTCACTCAATTTGATTATTTCCAATTACATTCACTTTCACAAAAAATTACATAATGTCATTCTTTATAGCTAAAAATTTCATATTAGGAATACAAGGCTTAGACCCAGTCCTTCTTTAACTTTTTTAACTGATTTGGGATGGTTAGCTTGTGAGTTAAGGGACTATAGCAAATTCATGGCTTTGAGTTTATTGTTCGGGTGTTTTCTATATTTTATTTAGAAATAGCTGAGAGGAGTTAACAGACAACAGTCCAGGTTACCTTACATAGATGGTTGGATTTCAAAACGTCAGAAATCCATAGAATTGACGTCACAAATATTTCTATATTTATGTTCATTTTCAGTAGAGACCTGTCTGCTCCTGACAGCTTCCTGTCTTGGATTCTAAGAAGAAATTGAGCATCCTTGGAGTTACTCCAGTTGTGGTGAGACAGCCAATAGGCAAGAATTGCCTCTCTCCATCTACAGACAAATTACTGTCCAGAAAAGGACACACTTGTAGAATAGTTGACTGATTATATCTGCCTTGACAGAGTAATCAGCCCTTAATAATTCTGCATCACTAAGGTCTGTCAGATGAGTTTGGGTAAGAAGGCTGAAGATTTGATGCTCCAACATTCAGTAGTATAGGGGCTGTCCAGGTGTTCAGCGGTCTCTATCAATTGGCTAAGTTTTAGAAGCTATGCTTAGTGCGTCCCATAACTTCAGTTAACTCAGTCATTCTGGATTTCTGGTGGGGTTGAAGACCTAAAGTCTCATAGCCAATCCTGGCTATTTACTTTGAGAGAAAAGATCTAAGTGGATGGTTTTCAGCTGACATTCATTCTAAAGCCAAGAAAAATTTAGCCAGGTTCAAAACTAAGTGTTTTAGTCAAGAGAGACGACAGAGGTTCTGGCTAGTCAACAAAAGGAGGGACTGGGTATTAAGACTATCTTGTACCTCACTGCTACAAATAGGAATAATTATGCTCTAATTGTATTTTGAGAGAAAAGTTTTATTTTAACAGGAAGGGTGATATGTAGGAGGAGCTAAGGGGGAAGGAGCACGGAGAGGAAAAGATGGAGTATGGAGAGGAGAAGATGAATTAGAGGAGAAGCTAGGTAATGAGAGAGAGAAAGAGAGAGAAAGAGAGAGGGGGCATGGAGGCAGAAGTTCACGTGTCTCCACTAGTCAAAGATAGTGTACATAGCTAGGTTGGGCATTGGGTTACACTTCTGATTGAGCATTACCATACTTATAAAGCCCTTGATTAACATTTTAAAAAATTGTATAAAAGCAAAATGGAAAAGGAGGCACAGGATAAGGGTTTTCTAGGGAGGGGAAATGGGGAAAGGGGATGGCATCTGAAATGTAAATAAAATATCCAATAAAAAATATAATAAATTTTCATCCATTCTTACATAGGCACTTAGATCTATCCATTCCATGCTTCTCTATTATGAATCATGTTACAATAAACATAGATGTGCAAGTACATCTATGATGTGGTGACAGGAAGTCATTCAAAACATCTCAGTCAACAAGTGACCAAATGAAATAAGACATTTCTCAAAAGATAAAGTACATAAAAATGGTTAATTATTGTGTTTAAAAAGTTTAATATCAATGATTATTAAAGAAATCCAAATTAACACTTTATTGCAATACTATTTCACCCCATTCATAATGACAGTCATTAAGAAAACAATTTAATGTTGGTGAGGAGTTGATCAAAAGGAAGCCTAAGTGGTAGGATGTAAACTAGTGTAGCCACTATGAAAATCAGAAGGGAAGTTCCTCACAAAACTAACAACAGTATCACATGACCATATCATGCGACCCAGAAATACTCATCCTGACATTTAACCACGTGGCATTTTTCCTTTTTAAAGTCAAAGTTATTATTGGATGTCATATTTGATTGTTTCTCATCGGTTCAAATAATCCAAGGTTTAAAAAATAAATTAATAATATATTGTTCAAAGTCTTTCTCATTTTGACTCTTATTGCTGTCAAGGTCAGCATTATTCAACCAGTTTTCACACAGATTTCAATTAACTTTTTCTTTACTCTCTGTAGCTAAATAATCCAAAAATCATTTTTGTTTCCTTACATAGAAGGGTTATTCTCTTCTCTTTTATGCTCATTGGTAGGATGGCATTCAAAAGATTTTCCACCTAACACAGGGAAAATTCAAACATTAATTTCTAAAATATTTAATTTTTGAATATACGTTTTCACTGGTGAACTGATTTTGATCCAAGGAGCTCAAAGAAAGACGGAAAAGTAGAAGTGACTTCATAAAAGTTGTCCTGTGACCTTTACAAACCAATGTATACAGAAAATATCTCTCTCTGGGACTTTTTTTTTCACAAATAATAATAATAATAATAATAATAATAATAATAATAATAATAATAA
>JANHMN010000005.1:76972741-76995046 GCA_030674055.1 Rhabdomys pumilio | reverse complement strand
AATAATAATAATAATAATAATAATAATAATAATAATAATAATAATAATAAAACTTAAAAGAAAAAAGCATAATTATATTGAAATGTCAAATCATTTAAGTTCAGACTACATTTTAAAGTACCTGACCTAAGTTTGAACTCACATAAACTAACAGGCTGGTACCTAGCATTAGTTTCCAAGTTATCCCCCAACAAAACCCATCCTACCTCCAGTCTCTAGGCTCAACTTCAACAAGACCAGTGTCTCCAGGTTATTACCTCAACAGATCTGCACCCCCGGGTTATAAGCCCACCTGCTGCCTAACAACCACCAATGCAGAGGAAAGCAGATATTAAGTTTATGATATGACTCTCCACATCAGTCAATTATGTTAAAGGCCATGGTAGTTCTCCAATTAAATGAACAAACAACCTTCTTGTAACCTTCTATAAAGCCTTGCTCTGGTGGATATTTGGGTCTCCCCACCACCAAAACAGTCCTGCATGATAATAGTGTGCTGGGATAGACCCTGGCTAGCTTAAATAAGAAGAACCTACTGTGATTGAATTGGATCAGCTACTGTGTTTTGGGATTACTAAAACTTCCCTCACACACACACACACACACACACACACACACACACACGCGCGCGCGCGCGCGCGCGCAACAATGCTAAAGAGAAAACATTTGTATACCAACAAAAATTAACTTATACTAAAATATTTTAACAATACAAAAGCATAAGTTATTGAATTAATCCTGTTTCTAACATTTTTCCTAGAACTTCATTTTGAATAGTATCAATAGTATAAATAATATAACTCTAAGTAAAATAAACCTTAAATTTAAGAAGCATTAGAAAATCTTTTTATTTTTTTGAAACAGGATCTTCCTATAGACCCAGGTTTGCCTGGAACTCAAGACGAACTCCTCTTCATACATACCCGGTAAAGTGTTACTATTTTATTTGTGAATTAATGTACATTTTATGCATATCTTCTTTGTATTTTAATTTCTGTGTTCAGAGCAGCAACTTTGGTTTGTATGTGCAAAAGTTAAACTACCATACCTTCAACATTTTGGTTGTAAGAAACCAATTCTGAATGAAGATAAGGAATCTATATGATAATAAATTTCTTGTTTTACTTATTTCATCTTTATGATATTTCACATCTTTTAAATACAAGCCAAGGGTATTTTCAGATGGTAAAGAATCTGTCAAATCATTGTCAGTCTTATGAGAGCATGATTTCTTTGACCTTGCAAGTGAGCAGCTGTGAATATAGTTTTGGTAGAAAATAGCTAAAAAGTTATTAAAGTTAAATTTGATACACCAACTGGCAATAGACAAAGCATTTATTCTTCAGAGAGATGGAAACTGAACTAAAAGAGAATGTTTCAGAGCTAAGCAAATGCAACTCAATCTGACTTTTACTTTCTGCATTGGCTTTGGGCTTAAGCACTCAATCAGGGATACAGCTCCCAGCAAGTCTCCCTGATGAATGGGAAGATAGTGTTAGGTGATTCAGGACAATTAGGAAAGCAAAATTATTTTTCTAGCTTTTGTTCAGTGGATGGTAACAATGTGATTTTTGTTCTCTCTTATTTGAGAAAGACTATTCAATCTCATGTGACAACTCTCATGTGGATTTAATGGTTTTTTTCTTCCCCAAAAAGTGAAATTCCATAATTTTCAGAAACAGCATTTATATTATTGTTTGAGAATTTCTTTTTTCTAATGCAAGAAAGGTTTATTTTTAAAGTTATTTGATTGAGGATGGAGATATATCTATATCATCTATCTCTATCATCTCTATCATCTTTATCATATTTTTCATCTCTATCATCTATATCTTTATATCTATATCTATCTACCTATATCTATATATCTATATTTATATCTATATATCTATATCTATATATAATATATATAAATATATAAGACAAATATATATACATATACATGTATGTATATATATGTATATGTGTGTATACGGATATATATATATATATTTGTCTTACAGAGGAGCATGGTTTAATTCATAATATCCACATGGTCCTTAACAACTATCTAACTAGAGTTCCATGGTATCCCACTCCATCTTCTTGCCTTTGTGAGCACCAGGCATGAACATGGTACACACACATATATGCAGAAAAAAACAGAAATCCACATAAAGTAAACATTAAATAAACCTTTAAACCTAAAATTAGATTATTTAATAGGGGCTGGAGAGATTGTTCAGTGCTTAGGAGCATTTGCTTCTCTTACAGAGGACCTGGATTGTATTCCCATTACCTACGAGGCTGCTAACAACCTCTTTTACTCTAATTCCAGGGTATCTGACACCCCTTTCTGGTCTCTTCAGGCACTGCAAACAGGTGGTATTCAAATAATTCATGCAGCAAAGCATTCATACACATAAATAAAAATGAATAAATCTTATTTAAAAAACAAACAAACAAACCTCCTTCCTGGACGAGATATGATTCCCTAGATGCAGAAGTCTCAGAAAGATTCCAGTGCAGGGAGAAGTGAACCCGGAAGCCCAAAGAAATGAGAAAACTAAGATGGTAAATGAGAAAGTCAGTAATATGCTAAAAGAGGATTACTGTTGTGAACCTCTGTAGATATATTGTATTAGATGATCTCTAAGGAATTGTGCAGATTAGAGCTCAGAAAGGTACCAATGAAGAGTGGGGAAGCTGGCACATTTATTTATCACTTCCATTCATCATCGACTGTGAGATATCCTTGGTTAATCCTTGGATGTCTTAACTATTCTGATTGTGGAGCTAACTAGAGGTTCCTGTACTATGGAAAGTCCACAGAGAAACAAAAAGATAAACTTTACAGGTGAAAACTGGATACCATGCAGATACTGTCTCATATGGCAGAAGTAAACAGAAGCCCTAGAAGAGATGTCTCAATGGATTAGTAGTATGTGCCAAATGATTCGAGTATAAACTGAAGAATTATCTTCTTGGAACGTTGCTAAAAAGTATTGTTAGGGTTTCCCCCTTCTCTCTATCCTAGTTTAAGATCTCACATCTATTATTATATGGATAATTGTAATTACTGAAACAATCTTTCTTGCCTTTCTTTTACTTTCACACTGCTTAAAACAATTTAATGTTTCTCCAGGGATTTCAGAATAAATTTCAAAATCTTGCTCATTTTCCCAGAGTCAATGTGGTTTCTCTTTCCAGAACCCCATTACTCCCTTCTTGTCACAGACATATGTGGTTTATTCATGTACACCAATATGCTTTATTTCTCAACTTCACCAGATGACATTCAGTTTCATCTTGCTTTTTAAAGTGGGTTTCCCAAATGCTGTGTCCTATTTAGTTGTTGTCTCTTGGAGGCCTGCTGTTTTTTTTAATAAAAGGAAACATAAAAGGAGTGGATTTTGGAGAGAGTGAAGGAGAAGAGCTGGGAGGAGTAGAGGGAGTGTAGACTATGTTTGGGCTGTATTGTATTTGAGGAAAATTTATTTTCAATAAAAAATTAAAAATAAGAGTTTCCATATCTAAGCAGCAATTTCTGCAAATGTACTTTATTTTCTATCTGATACTATTGTCTGATCTCATGATATTTTTCAATATCAATCCCTTTCTTTCTAAAAATTTCTCCGTAATCTGTGTTTTTTTACAATTATCTTTCATATCCTTCAGAAAATGTGTTATAACACTGTATTGTGAATACTCCATTAGCTGTTTCTCAAATTACCCTGTTAACTCAATGAATTCAAAAATTACTGTATTTTACACCATTTATTATGCTTGTGAGTGTGAAATTATGTCGTTTTCAATAATGCTGAAGGAATGGACATTAACAAAAGAAGACAATGTCCACTATCTCTAATGATCCCACAGACTAAGTCAGGGTATCTGTCCCTAAGGATCTTGCAGCCTGATGGCCTTATACTTTTTGAAAATTTAATTACATGCCAGATCAGTATATGCAATAACCATAAGTATCTCCCTATTGAGTTTATGTGACCTTAGAAAGCATGGCTGAGTCTGAAATATTCATGATAAAACAAATTTCTTTGGTCGCAGCTGTAGGCTTCTTTCTGGGTAATTATGGTCCTAATTTCTTCCAATAATTCCTGCTGAGTCCCTCTACATCTTCCATACCTCCAGGCTCCAAGTCTTTTGAATCTGATGAAAGTCTCACATTTAGCTCATAGGAGACCTAAGTGGCTTAGTATTCTATGGTCTTCTCCAATTTGTTTTGTAGAAACTTAAAATACAGCCTTAAAAAGGCAATGAGACAGCTGGAAAAAGGTTGCTTTCACCCTGTCTTTATTTAGCAGTTGCTTCGTAAAGCAGGAAAATAGCATCATTTTCATGATTCATCATCTCATTTCTTCTATAATAGTATCAAAAGGAAGTGAAATGTCAGTGGATTTATAGCAATAAAAGTTTGTTATAGGGGGTGCTATGAGCTCTTTTATTTGATTTGTGACTGAAAATGTTTTAAAGGAGAAGACTAATTCAACATATCAAATTTGTCAAAGCTAACTCAAGAATTAGTGAAAGAGCTTACCAAAATGACAGATTTTTTCCCTTTATCAACCTTTAGACAGGCTGTTCAGAGCCCTCTTTTCAACTATACCTTGCTGCTCTTCATTTTTGCATTTGTTTGTCTTGTCCCTGTAACATAAATGTGTTGTCCTGTCACTACTATTAGAATCCTCTTAGCCTCCTCTCAGTAATATTCTCTCCACCAGGTTCCCATCCCCACTCTTTTTTTTTTAAGCTATACATTTCTGGTTGCCCTGTGTGTAGACAGATTCCAATCTTTCTCCCATCTTTCCACAGTATCAAATTTACTAAAATAGTCACAAATAAAATAAAATTTCCTACCATTTTAATGTGTCTCATATTTTATTACTAAATTGTTGCCAATTGAGCCTATAAATATTACAATATTTCCTTTTCTCTAAAATTAAATATAAGTCATTAAATTAATATTTCCACCAAAATATCCATCCAAACATTGGACTAAAGGCATATACACTGGCACAGTGATACTGCTAGTAATGAACTTTTTCTTGGTATCTATTTTTTCCAGGTCATTCTTGGTATTGTTCCTTCTTCCTTGAACATTCTTCTACCTGTTGTCACAATAATGACCCCAGCTCTCTGACTATATATAACTCAGCCCTCCTCCATTATACATGTGAACCAAAGTACTTCCTGCCACCTCTAATCACTATATATGTATGTAATTTAAAATAATTAGCAGATGTACATTTCTATTTTTACTTCAAAGTCTCTTTCCTTTTTAAGTTTTCAGTAGGGCAGCCGTCCCTGTGTAATATTTTCTAATTTAAATGCAAATGGAAGTGGAAATAGTATAATTTATGTTATAAATATTTTTGGAACAAGTTTATTGTGGGATTATTAGGTTGATAAAAGTTAATGAATGAAATATAAACATAATAATAACATATGATATTAATTATGATATTTAGTTACAAATAAACTAAAAGCAACATACCACTACACTTTGTAAACACAATATATTGTAGACTATCATAAAGTTTGCAAAGCTAGCAGATAAACATATCATAAACTAGTATTTGAGAAACTTCAATTTAATAGCACATCTGTAAAATTCAATCCATATATATGCTGCTTATCCAGCTCAGCGGTCACTTTCCCCAATTCACCTCACATGCAACCTATTTTTCTGCCAGTCTATGAAAGCATGTCTCTGGGAAAAACAGTGTGATTACCTTCTGATCAGATGGACATATCTGCTTGTCTATTCTTCATCCTACTGCTATTCACATGCTCCACACAAACTATCTCTGAAAGAGAAATGGCATGCAGACTATAAACAACTCCCTTTTCTGGAAAATTTCCTCTCATGTTGCCTAGGGAGATTACACATTCAACTGGCCTGGTGACTTCTCACTAATAAATAGAGTTAGCTTTTACAAAAAGCTAACCAAGGTTAGAGAGCCACAAACACACACAGTTCAAGAATGTAAAAGAACATCATTTCCATTTTAATGTTTCACTCAAAATGTTCTTATACCAAAAATAAATAGAGATTAGTCCAGAATAGGATACAGGCTTGTCAGATGCTTCAAAAGAAAATAAAGCATCCAGAATTTTGTGGTTTAAAAGAAACATTTATAAGATGTGATAAATTTTTTTTGCATCATCTCTCCAATTAACAGGTTGGAGCAATAACTCATAATTACTTGTAATGAATTGCCATTGTATTTGTGTATGGGTTGTGTTCTGTATGCTTAGTTTATACAATTACTTATTCAGTAACATAGTAAAATGATTTTGACTATATTTTCTCCTGATTATACAAGGGAATCATCCCATGATATGAGTTTACATCTACTTTGACTTTTAACATGTATAGAATTTAGGAAGAAGTATGAATGTTTTAAAAAAGTTTTTTACTTTGAACCCCAGGTAACATGTTCATCAATTAAGTAAAATTTCTGCCAATTAACAGCTTAATAATATTTCCCTAATGCATCTAACAACAAATGCATGGGAAATATAGTACTCTGTCCTTAGTAACACAGATATAATGCAAGACTCACAGGGGACACATGTAGTAAGTCACAAGTAGTAAGAAACTTGTATATGAGGCTTTTCCTACATTATTCATGATAATAATTAGTGTATATATTAGTCACATCAAAATAATAAAAGAAATGTTTAATAATAAAATAATAGCTTCAATATATTGAAACTATGGCAATGTGATAACAGATGTCTATTAAGTACCTAGAGAGCAGGCATTGTATACCACTGGACTTACTAGATGGATGTCTGATTCACGTATTTGGAAGAATAGAGTAGAAAGGAACAAGATTTATTCTTTATACTGATATTGAAATTGAAAGCATACAATTCAAAATATATGACTTATTGTACTTCTGGAATTTTCAATTTAATAAGTTTAGGAAGTGGCTTGCTACAGACATGCAGAAAGAGTATAGTAGTCTATCCCTTATTTAAAACCCAGATGTCTTAGACCTTTAAAAATCTCTATGGTAAATGTTTTTTGTGCAAGTATTCACCAACAAAAGTTTATGAAGTAAGCCATTATATTAGCAACAATAAACTGCCCTTTGAAAAATAAAAATCTTTTAAAAATACATCATCATTGTTACTTGTCTTTATAATTTATATTGAATGTATTTAATACTTCATTTCATTGAAACAATTTATTTATTGTGATATAAACTAATATGGGATTGTAGATTTTATTTTACATATTACTGATATCATCATTGTTGTTGGAGAGAAAGTAATAATTTTGAGAAAACAATTTAAACTTCATAACATACTTTCCAATGCAATAAACTAAGCCTGACTGTACCTTCTAGATCTCATATCACCAAAAATGTGGTCAAAGAATAGTAAAGAGTAAAGTGAGGCCCAGAAGTTGAAGACACAAATATGTACAAGAAAATAGAGCAAGCTCAATGAACTACAGGAAAAAACTGCTTATACTGAAAACTAGTTTTACTTAGCCTTTTGCATAACTGTTGTCAATTTTCAGTCTTCAGATTATTTTTGTCCTGATTCACACAGGGTGAGGTAACACAGACCCAGAGAGACAAACATCACATGTTCTCTCAAATCTGAGCTCCAAATTTTAAGATATGAGCATATTTTGTGGAGTAACTGCAGAAACAAGGAAACTAAAAAGGGCTGGGTTTGAGAGGGAGCAATAGAATATAAAATATCAGGCTACAATGGGTGTAATGAGGGAAATGCAAAAATGGCTAGGCTGTAATTAGGGAGGCAGAGGAGTATAAATTCAAAAGAAGGAGGGAGGAGGGTAAAATAAATAAGGAACTCTAAAAGAGTCATAAGGAAATATACCATTGACTATTTCCCAAAATACCTCTAGTACACTTAAGTCTATATATATATATATATATATATATATATATATATATATATATACATACACATACACATACACATACACATACACATACACATACACATACTCCTCATCTAGACTGACAGTAATAGCTCCAGGGGCCAAAAGCCATCTAATAAAAACCCCAACACCAGGTATAAGAAGCCTTCTTTTGAGTTGTTGATCTGTGTTATCTAAGAGATTCATAAAACATTAGAGACTATTGCTATTGTATTGATTGCCTCCCAGCAAAGAAAGGTAAGTCCCTACAGTGTGCACTTCTAAAGTAAGGCCCAGAGGTTCCAGAGCTAGAACTAACTGAGTCCTCCTTCCCAAAGAGTAGCTTTCATTTTATCAGAAAGCAACACACAGTTTTCAAAGGAGAGAAGCAACCAACAATACTACCCAGTAATTATATTTTAAAAGGACAATGCACATTTTATATTAAGTGAGAGGAATTTAATTTAAGCTAGTTTCTAAAACAACTAATAGTTATATGCTGATTATCTGCCAGAGAATACCATAAACAGTAATGTCTAGAAAAATGGGATCCAAGTTCAAATTATCCCAATATCCTTGGAAACTTCAACAACTAGAAATAAGATACTTTTTATTTGATGAACATGTTTCCTAGTTATTGGAGAAGAGGGAAGTTCAAATGAGAAAATTACTCCATGAGATTGGATTGTAAGAAAGCCTTTAGGGGTATTTTCTTGATTTATGATTATTGTGGAAAAGTTCAACCAACTGCAGTTAGTGTCATGCCTAGGCAGGTAGTATTGTGTGGTACAATAAAGCAAACTGAATAAGTCATGAAGAGCCAGCTAGTGTGAAATACTCCTTCATGGTCTCTGCTTCAGTTCCTGCCTGCAAGTTCTGGTCTTGAGTTCTGCACTAACTTTCCTTCATGATGCTATACAGTGAAATAAGCTGTTATAAAGTTATAAATAAGCTGCTATAAAGCTGTATAAAGTGAAATAATGCTATAAAGTGAAGTAAGCTATAAAGTGAAATAAGCTACTATCTCCTCAAGTGACCTTTGGTGAAGTCTTTATCACAGTAGTAGAAAACAAACAGGAAAAATCCCCAAGTAGAAATGAGATAATATCTAGTAACCCAGTAACTTTTTAATTAATTAATTAATTAATTAATTCACTTTACATCTTGGTTGATGCCCTTCTCCCAGTTTCCCTCCAACACAGCCCCCATACTCCTAACCTCTTCTAAAAAGCTGAAGCCTTTGCCCCTGGTATCCTCCTACTCTGGCAAATCAAGTCTCTACAGGACTAGGCATATCTTCTCCCACTGAAGCTAGACAAGGCATCCCACTTACAAGAACATATTCCACAGACAGGCAACAGCTTTAGGGACAGTGCCCACTTCAGTTGTTTGGTGATCTACATGAAGATCAAGCTGCAAATCTTCTCCATATGTGCAGGGAGCCTAGGACTAGTGCTTATATTCTCTTTGATTGGTGGTTCAGTCTCTGAGAGCCCTTAAGGGGCCAGGTTTAGTTGACTCTGATTGAGTTGCTGTGGGGTTTCTATCCCCTTCATGGCCCTCAATCCTTCCCCCAAAAATCTTCTATAAGAGTCCACAAGCTCTGTACAGTGTTTGTCTGTAAGTGTTTGCGTCTGTTTTAGTCAGCTTCTGGGTGGAGCCTCTCAGAGGACAATTATGCTGGATTCCTGTCTGAAAGTATAACAAAATGGCATTAAAACGGCAGGGATTGGTGTTTGCCTATGGGATAGATCTCAAGTTGCGTCAGTTATTGGTTGGCCATTCCTTCAGTTTCTGCTCCATCTTTGTCCCTGCAGTTCTTGAAGACAGGACAACTTTTCAGTCAGAAGTTTTGCGGATGCACTGGTGTCCTTATCCCTCCTTAGCCTGATTGTCCTTCATAGCTACAGGAGGTAGCCTCTTCAGGTTCTTTACCTCCACTGTCAGCCTCCCCTCCCACATCCTAGGTCTCTGGTACATCCTAGAGATGCCTCTCTAAAGGCATCCCTAGAGATGTCTCTGCTATGAACATAGTTGAGCAAGTGTCCTTGTGGTATGGTGGAGCATCTTTTGAATGCCCAGGAGTAGTATAGCTGGTAGCCTAGTAACTTCACCATAGGTACATAAAATATATAAATTAATCCCTAGTAGCTGCAGACTTCCATTCATTCTCCTGGCCCTCTAGCCCTCTCTCCTGTCTCTGCCTCTACCTGTTCATTAACACTACCCAATTTCCTCTCCCGTCCAGGTCCCTCCCTCCATCTGATTCTTATGATTATTATGTTTCCTCTTTTAAGTGAGATTCAAGCATTCTCACTTGTGCCTTCAATTTTGTTTATCTTCTTACAGTCTGTGGAGAATATCGTGGATATTCCATACTTTATGGCTAATGTCTTCTTACAAGTGAGTGCATAGTATATATGTACTTTTGGGTATAGAATACCTTACTCAAGATGAAATTTCTAGTTCCATCTACTTGTCTGCAAAATTGATGATGTACTTGTTTTCAATAGCTGAGTAAGATTCCATTGTGTAAATGAATTGCATTTTCTGTATCAATTCTTCCATTAAAGGGACATCTGAGTTTTTTCCAGTTTCTGGCTATTATAAAAAAAAACTGCTATGAACATAGTTGAGCAAATATCCTTGTGGTATGGTGGAGCATCTTTTGAATATATGCTAGGAGCAGTATAGCTGGTATCCGAGTAACTTAACCATAGGTACATAAAATATGTAAATTAACTGGTTTAGAAATCAGATGGTATATGTACAATGACCTCCATGGTGATATATATTATAGAATAGGTATATGGTTTAAATGACATTCTCTAGATAGCTCATTTCAAATGTCAAGAGGAAATGCTAGAGACTTTATACAGTATTCTTTCAGAGTTTCTTTGAAAAATGATTTACACCAAATAAAACCCAAAAGGGCTGTTTCCTACCCCAGTGTATAGCAAGAAGAAACCAATCTAGAATGGTGTCCTGGTGGGATCAATACTACGAAGAATTCTTCTTATCATTGGGCAAGTTTCAGATAGTTTGCACCCAGCTTATTCAATAGGGTTGCCTCTTCTGACTGTACATTCAAGGTTCTGAGAAAGCCACCTAAAGTTATACCCAAAAGATGTGATGAAACTGTCATTGTAGAACGCCCAGAGGCCTTGTTCAGTTTCCTAGGAGCACAGAATACACTTCTGTATATGACATATCATGTTTCCAAACCCCAGTGGTTTCCAAGATGATGTCCAAAGGACTTGGTAATTTTTTTTTGTCTTCAATAAATGGGACCATAATAACCATTATTGTTTCTACCTGTCAAAAGACTCTAATTACTTTCGGGCAACAACTCTAGATATAAACCAAAATTATTATATAAAATTAATAACATTGAACTATCACAAATCCAATTCATTGGGATAAACAACATCACACTTAACTTCTTTTTTAAAAAGAGGTATTTATTTTATTTATATGAATACACTGTAGCTGTCTTTAGACACACCAGAAGAGGGCATCAGACTCCATTACAGATGGCTGTAAGCCATCATGTGGTTGCTGGGAATTGAACTCAGGACCTCTGGAAAAGCAGTTATTGCTCTTAACCGCTGAGCCATGTCTCTAGCCCCCACACTTAACTTCTAATCATTAGCTCAGTTCAACATTTTAAACAATTGACTGTTGACTGATTGTTTTCACTAGACCATATTGATCAATCACATAGTTCGCATCATCTTCTAATTATCAGGTTCAAAGAGGCACAAATGTAAGTAAAACTTTAAAAGATTTTTTTCTTCTGACTTTGTTTACAGTAAAATTGGTGATGCTTCAATCACCAAGACATTCCATTATTCTACATGATGCCAAAGTTTCATTTATCCATTTAGACTGCATTCACTACAAGTCTCTCCTAACACCATTCTCATTAATATTTATTTTGCTCTTTCCATGGTAAGAGTAATCAATCCATTGTTTTTAGTATAGACTTAGTTGAAAATTGAGTTTTTGAAAATGTTTCTTATTAACCTAGATATTCACAAACAAAAAGCAAGTAAGATAAATAATTCTGCTGATTATTGACAAATACTGAATTTATATGCTTGTGCATCTTAGATGGAGATATAAAAGGGAATATTCTATACGCATTCGTATATATGTATGCTCATGTATAATTACATTTTCTATAAAGTTTTTAACTATACAAACTCACTTTGTGTTTTAGATGAATTTGTGCCTAATATATGTTTATAAAAATATAATCTGAAATTCTCAGTAATCAGAAAAATATTATATTATTTCTCTAAAACCAATTTGTTTGGGAGTCATTACTTTTACCTTTATGTCACCATCATAAACAAGCACATTTTGCCAACACATCTGAAGAATTTGGGCTATTGTTACATGCAAAAAGTAAATGATCTAAACATTAAATATTAACCTTTACTTCACAAATAGGAAACCTTATTTGGCAATATTTTGGAAGCACATTTATAATAAACTACTGGGCAAAAATAACACTGCTGCACAGAAAAAAAGCAAAGATAAACACACTTTCTTGTAAAATAATAACATAAAGCAAATTCTCTGTTCTCCCTCCTCCCTCTTTAACAAAGTGCTGAATATCTGAGTACACTGACTATATTTAATACTTGGCATCTTTATTGTTCATATTTTTGTTGATCAGTTTAATTTACTTAAGCAGCTTAATAGCTTATTTGTCTCTAAAAATTTAAAAAAAAAAACCTTTCCCTTATGAATAATTCAAAACTTTGCTGGTTAAGAAATTGCCTTTTTGGCTCTTTCCACAGTCAACTGCTTTTTTCAGGCAGCAGATTCCAACCCTCTAGTTTTATCATGGATCTGACATCTAGGGAAAAAAATAAAACCCAAGATTTATTTTAAACAAACTTTCATTTTCTTTTCACAGGTGCCAGGATTTGCTTTTTCTTATTGTTCATCAGAAAACAATGTAGGTAATATTATCTATAAATGTGGTAGACTTCTTCTTGTGTGTTAAAGTTTAAAATGGAGCAAAGCAGAAATAGGGAGCTGTAAAATTTGGATAATATTATATCTATAGTTTTGTCCCATATATAAAAAGAACTGTTAAATTTCACAAAGTGGATTTTATCATCTTTAAAAATTTTTAATTTTGCATAGATGAAAAAGATTCTTTCAAATGTAATATTTTTATTTCTAAAATCTTTAAAGATACTTTTCTTTGAATGTCAAAGAATAGATAAATTTCTCAAAATTCATATTTTTATCATAAAATGGTTTGATTATTTGGATTACCAAGTTTATATCCAATTGACATTTGAAATGCTGGTACATACACACACACGCACACACACACATACATATGTATATATGTATATATATATGGTTTACTATTTTTTATAAAAGTAAATGAAATAATAATTTTATTTAACAAAATATATCATGTTTAAACTTTCAGTACTCTGATGTTGCTCCACTATCTAATTCAGTAACAATTTTCTTAAAAATAGATTTTAAAGTTTTCTATTTCCATTTTAATATATTTTATTTTATGCTTTTAAAGTGTATTTGTCATAGACCATCTCATGTTATTTTCAAGAATGAGATCAGTGATGGCACATTCTGCAAAAGAAATACTGGACTGAATGTCATATAATGGTATTGTCACAATTTAACTCATGAAGTTTCAGTAAAAAGAATGTAAAAATTCATATTTTAATTGTATTTTTAATCATTCCCCCACAATCCCTATATTTATATTCTACTGAGAAGAGGCTATATTTAGTAATGTAACCTACCTATATATCATTTTATGTTTGAATTAATTGCTTCTGACTTGCAGTAATATGTATCTTGTTCAATTCTTCCTCTAAAATATAACATCTTAATATCTTCCAGTTTCAGACAGAGGAGGCAGGTTCCAAGTAGATTTATTTGCTGCAAGGCAATTATGACAAAAACGTTCGTGAGAGAGTATTGTTTTCATTTCTATTTTGAAAAGGAAGGTTTATCTTTGTGTAATGTTTTATCACTTTGGTGAATATTCCATTTGATTCCATTTATACTATTATATGTAAAACAGAAGATAATCAGTTCCTCTGGGCACAACCCAAATGTTAATTCTAGAATCTGTTTTTTGATTGAAAATGCAAAGTTTTGGGGACACAGTTGTACAATACTTCCAAAAACATAATTAATGACATTAAGAGGTAATACTATGTATATGGCAAGTCTTCTTTTGAGAAATTTGGTTTAAATTTCTAAAGGTATTGCATTTTTAATTCCACTTTATGTTCTCTTTTATGATAAAATAATAGATGGAAGCTTCTGAAATATTAATATGTATATGTGTTCTGATAATTTTAACTATCAATTGATTAGGACAGGTTAAATGAAACACACCTTTAGGTATATACTTGAGACCACATCCAAATATGTAATTGAATATGAGTAGCACCATTTCATGGGTTCTAGTTTTGGGCTTCAAAAAAGCTGACTAAGTAACAGCACCCAACTTTCTTGTGTTTCCTGGTCTGCAAAAATATAAACAGGCAGCTTCTCTTTCCTCTAAAATAGTCTTCAAGCAGTCCTGACGCCATGTGGTCCTACCATTTAATCTATGAATCAATAATTCCTTCCTCACTTAACTTGCTTCTTGTTAGCCATTTAGTCATAACAATAAGACATGTATGTTATATGAATGCATATAACTGGGCTTCTGGTATCATATGGTCCAAAGGCTATTTTCTGTGTTTTGAAATAAAACAAACAACATTTTAAAAAAAGTCAAATCAAACAAATGCTATGTACAATTTTGTTGTAGGAGTAAAGTCAGGGTAAAGAACCAGGTTAACTTTCACAATATATTGACTTAAAACTCTATTACATGGGGGAAATATTTATACTTTTATAACACTAATTCAGCCAATTGAGGCAGCATTTGGAATAATAAGAATATAGGCTTATATGGAGAATGAGTTGTATAAAACAATGAAGAAAGTAGGGTACTTCATCGTACCTGAATTTTAATAAAGTAAAATAAAAATTATTTTTTATTTTTATTTGGAACAAATAATGTGGTGTTTGGTCTCCTATTACCTATCTTGCTGTGAGAGTATTTCCCAGGTTTACTAGTGTCCACAGTGATGGCATCAGTGGTGAGAACAATGAGGTCTGGGGGTCAATTGCTAATTTAGTTTGTATTTAAGTAGCACTGGTCTAGTTTCATAAATTCAGAGACTCAAGATCTACTGCCATTAGTGCTTTTCTTATGTTTTATTTCACACCTCTAACTGAGGTAGTATATGTAGTATATTCCAAAAGACATAGGTCTAAGGCTAGTGTCTAGTAGCTATTGGCCATAAATATTGGCACATCTTTAAAGTTTGAATGCTGTGAATATAAAGGACTCTTTCACCTACTTGTACTTATGTGACACAAACAATTTATTGCTATTAGCAAAGATAGTGATGTCCTAAAGCAAACTGCCCTTCTCCACTATGAGCATTAATAATGTTAGATTTAGTAATTATTTGGGTTTGTATTATTTATTCCTTATGGGCATTAAGATATAGTTGGAACTCCTATTAAATTTTCTTTTTGGATTTGGACTATTAATTAAAGTAATAGTTCATTTTGGAAGACAAGTTTAAGCATGTGGAATGGTCAAATTAGGAAACCATTTGTCTGTTTATTTTCTACAGTTTTCTTCTTCCTCCTTCTCCTTCCTTTTGGAGCTTATGTTAAGTTATGTTGTCAGGAGAAGCTTCTTAATCCATGTGCTGGCAAATAATTAGATGATTGTAAACAATATAATTAGTATTTGCTTTATTTTTATACAGTACTGGAAGAAAGATGATTATAAAAGTAGAATGATATTTACAGTTTTATGTCCTTCACATGTTTACATTTTAAAGAAATTGGGACATGCAACAGTAACTTTTAAAAAACAGTTACAAAGAAAATAGTACTCTGTAAACTGATGCAAATGTATTTATGTGATTGCATAATTTAAATTAATCCTCTGTTTGATAAAAATATATTAATTCTATTCTAATCCTGGAAGCCTAATCCAATTCTACTTTAATACTGCCTTTCTTGTGCAATTTTGTCTAAGTAGAAAATATATTTAAACCATTCTTTTCATTTTTATCAATAATATAACAATAAGTATTGCAATTCCTTAAAAAAAGACTTTTGGGTATGATCAGGGGTCTGTAGGAAGAACCGTGTTATTCTTTTAGTATATTATTTATTTTGTGTATGTGAGTGCATGCAACTTTTGAGAGTCATTAATCTCTTTGTAATATGTTATTCCTAGGTCATAAGACATGGCATTGTGCATGTTTATTCACTGAGCCAGCTTAACGGTCCTAAGAAAAGCATTTCATATTTTTTACTAATTGATATTTATTTGAGACCTACTATTTGTACATCATCATTTGAATAAAGTAAGTGTGTGTGTGTGTGTGTGTGTTTGTGTGTGTGTTGTAATGCAGTGCAGTTTAAAAAAAATCACATTAAAGACAGTTTGTATGTCTGCAAACATTATAGATTTTATATGTTGAAAATTTCATAAGGCTCTTTCTAAGTCATTTTGCACTTGTATAACCTCTAGTTATACTATTGTACTAAAGAAGAGTCAAGACTAGATAGCTCAGAGCCAGAGTGTAGAACCAAGCACTATTGGCAAATACAAATTTAATTAATTAATAAAGTTATCCCTAATGTTATACTGCTATAGTCACAAATCTGTGCCTTTTCTAGTCATCATCAGAGGGGCTTCCCTGGCAGCAGATAGGAACAGTTGCAGAGTCATACATCTAGACATTAAGCAGAGAGAGAGAATCTAAATTGGAGGTCTCTGTAAGATCCTGTCAGGCTGTGGGAGGGTATCTGGTTCTTTGGTAGGCATAGGCCTAAAACCTGAAATTCCAAGGGAGAAACAGCAGTTGTTCGACCACACCCCCAGAACCCAGGGTCCTAAAAGAAGGTCTAATTGCCTTTTAACTTGCTGGTACCATTCAGTCAGATAGGACACAGATAGAGGGTGTGGCTACAGGTCTCAGCCTAAAGAGATTTGCATACTAATGAGATACCTGAAGGCCAGAGGGAATCTTCACTCTCATCTATACCTATTATCCTTAGGTTTGGTCTTCTCATTGTGTCCTGGATTTCCTGGAAGTTTTGGGTTAGGAGCATTTTGCATTTTGCATTTTCTTTGACAGTTGTGTCAATGTTTTTCATGATATCTTCTGCACATAAGATTCTCTCTTCTATCTTCTGGATTCTGTTGGTGATGCTTATGTCTATGACTCCTGATCTCTTTCCTAGGTTTTCTATCTTCAGGGTAGTCTCCCTTTGAGATTTCTTTATTGTTTCCACTTCCATTTTTTAGATCCTGGATGGTTTTGTTTAAATTCTTCACCTATTTGGTTGTGTTTTCTTGCAATTCTTTAAGGGATTTTTGTGTTTCCTCTTTAAGGGCTTCTACCTGTTTACCTATGTTCTCCTGTATTTCTTTAAGGGAGTTATTTATGTCCTTCTTAAAGTCCTCTATCATCATCATGAGAAGTAATTTTAATTCTGAATCCTGCTTTTTTGGTGTGATGGGGTGTCCAGGACTTCCTACGGTGGGAGAACTGGGTTCTGATGATGTCAGGTAACTTTGGTTTCTGTTGTTTATGTTCTTGTGCTTGCCTTTTGCCATCTGGTTAACTCTAGTGCTACCTGCACTCACTGTTTCTGACTAGAGCCTGTCTTTCCAGTTATCCTGCTTGTGTCAGAACTCCTCAGAGTACAGATATCTCTGTGATCATCTGGTCCTGACCTGGGTAGAAGAAATCCTGGGACTCAGGCTACCTATGGGATCCTGAAATCCTGCTGCTCTGAGTGCAGTGATTGCTGTGATGCTCTGAGTGCAGTGGCTCCTCTAGGATGGCTCACCATATGGTATATTCATGGGGGCAGACCAGCTAAGTGTCTGTCCCAGCCAAATGGACCAAGAGAGGGGCAGAAGGGAAGTGGTATTCAGTAGTTATTATTATTTTTAAAAATCTTCCTCTACAGGAATATATATATATATATTCACAACATGGTGTTTTTTTTTCCAAAATTTTTCATATTAAAATTTTATTTTTTATTTATTAATCATTTAATTTGTTTACATTTCAAATGTTATTCCCTTTCCCAGTCTCCTCTCCAAGAACCCCTCATTCCCCTTCCCTTTGTCTCTAAGAGGGTGCTCCCCCACCCACATACCCACTCCTACCTCACCTCCCTGGCATGCCCCTACACTGGGACATCAAGCCTCCATAGAACCAAGCATTTCCACTCCCACTGATGCCAGATAATGACATCCTCGGCCACATATGTGCCGAGGTCCATGGACCAGTCCATGTATCTTGTTTGGTTGGTGGCTTAGTCTCTGGGATCTCTGAGAGTCTGTTTAGTTGATGCTGTTGTTCTTTCTATGGTGTTAGCAACCCCTTCATCTCCTTCAGTTTCCCTAATTCTTCCATTGAGGTCCCTGAGCTCAGTCCAATGGTTGGCTATGAGTTTCTACATCTGTCTTAGTCAGGTGCAAGCAGAGCCTCTCAGAAGATAGCCGTGCCAGGTTCTTTTCTGCAAGCACATCTTAGCAGCAGCAATAGTGTCTGGGTTTGGTGTCTGCTGGTGGAGTGGATTGCATGGTGGGGTGGTCTCTCAATGGTCTTTCCTTCAGCCTCTGCTCCATATTTGTCCCTGCATTTCTTTAGATAAGGACGATTCTAGATTAAAACTTTAAGATGGGTGAGTAGCCCCATCCCTCCACTGAGGGCCATGTCTATCTACTGGATATGGTCTCTTCAGATTCTGTCACCTTGCTTTGGATAGTTGGGTCCTGGGAGCCTCGTTTATCCCTGGTCTGTGAGTTGTATGAGTAGTTGTTTTGAGCTTTAGGGCTAATATCCACTTATCAGTAAGTACATGCCATGTATGTCCTTTTGAGTCTGGGTTGCCTCACTTGGGGTGATATTTTCTAGTTCCATCCATTTGCTTACAAAGTTTGTGAAGTTGTGGTTTTTAATAGTTGAGTAGTAGTTCATTAGATAAATGTACCATATGTTCTGTATTCATCCTTCAATTGAGAGACATATCAAATGTTTCCAGCTTCTTGTTACTATAAATAAAGCTGCTATTAACATAATGGAACATGTGTCCTTGTTATGTGTTAGAGCATCCTTTTGTGTATATGCCCAGTAGTGTTATAGCTGGGTCTTCAGGTAAAACTATTTCCAATTTTCTCAGGAACCACCATAATGATTTCCAAAGTGGTTTTTACCAGCTTGTAGTTCCACCAGGAATGGAGGAGTATTATTTCAACCTTCTTGTACCTGCATAGATTTACTTTGGACTGAATATATTGTCAGTTTTCAAGAAGGTTCTGTGGGGTATTGAGAAAAAGATACATTCTTTTGTGGTTGTTTGAAATATTCTATAGATACATGTTAAGTCTGTTTGAATCATGATCTCTGTTCTTTGTTTGCTTTTTATCTGGATGACCTGTCCAATGGTAAGAGTAGGGGGGGGTAAGGTTTCCCACTATTTCCTAAATTATTATTTATTTTATGTATATGGTTACACTGGAACTGCCTTTAGACATACCAGGTGAGGGCATCAGATCTCAATATAGATGGTTATGAGCCACCATATGGTTGCTGGGAATTGAACTCAGGACCTCTAGAAAAGCAGTCAAGGCTCTTAACTGTTGAGCCATTTCTCCAACCCCTGAGGTCTCCCATTATTAATGTTGGGGGTTGGACGTGTGATTTAAGCTTTAGTACAGTTTCTTTTATGAATGTGAGTGCTGTCCTTGCATTTGGGGCATAGATGTTCAGAACTGAGATGTCCTCTTAGTGGATTTTTTCTTTGTTAAGTATTGTTGCCTGTGCCATTGACTTGTCACCTCCTGACCTGCCCTGCCCTTGGGGGTTGGGGGTGAGGTGGCTCAGAACCAACAACATAGATTCCAGGAGCAGGTGAAAAACCTCTCAGCAAGGTCATTTGAACACTGCTGTAAGCTCCTTTAATACCCTCCACCCTCACCCCACTGGTATCTCTTTTAACCAGCAGCTCCCAATTGGTTGGCATTTCTTTACCAGCAATCCTTGGTCTCTCAGGTAGTCCTCAATTAGGTCCTCCTACAAGAAATGCTTTTGTGGCTGTGCAGCCCCCAGCAATTACATAGAAGTGGTCCAGCCATTCCTGCTACAGAGTATGAAGTATCTTTCCCTGTCTCTTTTTGTTACTTTCAGTTGGAAGCCTATTTTATTAGACATTAGAATGGCTACCCGAGCTTGTTTCTTAGTTCCCTTTGCTTGGAAAATGTTTCTCTGCCCTTTATACTGAGATAATGATGATCTTTGCTTCTGAGATGTGTTTCTTGTATACAGCAGAATGATAGAGTCTGTTGCCACATCCATTCTGTTAGCCTGTGTCTTTTTACTGGAGAATTGACTCTATTGATGTTGAGAGATATTCATGACCTATGATTATTTTGATGTTGGTTGTTATTGAGTGTGTATGTGTGAGTGTGTGTGTGTGTGTGTGTTCTATTGGTTTTAATGGTGTAATTTTTTTTTATTTTTCTGTTTCTTTAAGTATAGTAACCTCACTGAGTTGGAGTTTTCTTTCTAGTATCCTCTGTAGGGCTGGTTTAGTGGGAAGGTATTGTTTAAATTTGGTTTTGTCATGGAATATCTTGGTTTCTCCATCTGTGGTAATTAAAAGTTTTGCTGGGTATAGTAGTCCAGACTGACATCTGTGGTCTCTTAGGGTCTGGAATACCTCTGTCCAGGACCCTCTAGCTTTTAAAGTCTCAGATGAGAAGTAAAGAGTAATTCTGGTAGGTCTGTCTTTAAATTAGAGAAATTTTCTTCTATGATTTTATCAAAAATATTTTATGAGCCTTTGAGCTGGGAATCTTTTCTTCTTCCTCCTCTTTCTTCTCCTCCTCTTCCTCCTCTTTCTCCTCCCTCTTCCCTCCTCCTCCTTTTTCTATCCCTATTTTCCATATATTTGGTCTCTTTAAACTGCCCAGATTTCATACATGTTTTGCACACATTTTAGATTTTGCATTTTCTTTGGATGATATATTGATTTCTTCTATAGTATCTTCTACACCTGAGATTCTCTCTTCCATCTCTTGTATTCTGTTGGTGATGCTTATATCTGTAGTTCCTGTTTTCTTACTAGGTTTTCCATCTCCAGGATTCCCTCAGTTTGTGTTTTCTTTTTTCTTTTTTGCTCCCATTTTCCTTTTCAAGTTGTAGACAGTTTTAGTCTTATACTTTACCTGTTTGATTATATTTTCCTATATTTCTTTATACTTATTTATTTCTTCTTTTAATGCATGTACTGTTTGAATGTATTTTCCTGTGTTTCCTTAAGGTATTTCTTCATGTCCTGTTTAAAGGCCTCTATCATCTTTATAAAATTAGATTTAAGATACTCTTCTTGTACTTCAGTTTCATTAGGAAATTCACAGTTTGTTTTAGCAGGATCGCTGGGCTCCAGTGGTGTCATATTGGCCTGGGTCTTGCTGATTGTGTTTTTATGCTGTTCTTTAGGTATCTAGTTTTCTCTGGTGTTGCCTGGATAATCCTCATGGCAATAGGACTTCCCTGGAAAGTGGAGTAAGCCGTGAGCCAGACAGTGGAGTGCAGGATACCATTCTCTGTTGGCTGTGCCTCAGGAAAACCCCACTATGCAGGTTCTGTTCAAGGAAGACCTTACTCTGTAGATTGTGTCCCAGTCAGACTATGCTGAGGTGGCAGTCAAGTTCAATAAAATGGTGTTCTGGCAGGTTTCTAAGCTGGGTTTGTTTTGGGGCCCTGAAGGTTTCCATGGAGAGCAAGACACTGTTGAGGTCCTACAAGACTCCTCCAGATCTAATAGAAAGTCCATAGCTAGAAAATGGATTTCCATGGATTGTGGTCACCACTCAACTCTGCAGGCTGTGTGAAGTGGACAAACTGTGGTGGCAAAGATTTCCTACTAGGATAAGATGGGAGGTTGGACAGGGTTCCAAGCTGTTAAGTTTGGGGGGGTACAGAAGGTTTCCACAGGGAGGTAGGATGCACTTGGGATCCCACAAGGCTCCGCAATGTGTAACCCAAGCTAGCTTTTAACTCGTGATCCTCCTGCCTCTGCCTCCTTTAGCAAATCCTACTGGCATACACAACCACAGCCAGCAAGTACTTTTAAGGTAATTAAAATTTACTTTTTAAATGTCCATGATGTGTTTGTGTGTGGGCAGGAGGAATCAAATGTGAGATTTCTTCCTTGCCTGACAGTGCTCTTTTCTTTCCTCTCTGCAGAGAGAGAGAGAGAGAGAGAGAGAGAGAGAGAGAGAGAGAGAGAGA
>JANHMN010000005.1:76874548-76948235 GCA_030674055.1 Rhabdomys pumilio | reverse complement strand
CACACACACACACACACACACACACACACACACACACACACACATTCTGTCATATATATATATATATATATATATATATATATATATATATGACAGAATTAAAATTCCAAATTTGCAGAATACAGGCTCTGTCACTGGAAAGGTCATAGAACCTTGAAGAGAACCTACTGCTGCCATTTTCCTAAGCAACATTCTTAATCTCACAGATAAGTGTAGCTCCCAGGCCTTACCAAAGAAGCATAGGAACTAGTACAGAAGCAGCAGATAGGAACTAGTACAGAGATACACACCTGATTATACTGCAGAAAACAACTGACTATAGGCTACCCATCTCCAATTGACACATTTATAAAAAGCATTCTACATCTAAGGCTCAGGAAAGATTTTTGGAAGAAGGAATAGATACATCATAAGAGCTAAATAGCCAAAGCATCTGGTATATGAGATAGTACTAGCTGTATGTAACTAGGACCTGATCAATGACATTCTTGATTGACTTGTCAACATGAATGGGGCAAAATCTCATAAAATTCCTGTAGGCCCCACCAGTAGTTGAAGAACTACAGTCAAATAACAACTGCTGAGAAAGGGAGAATCAGGGACAAGCTTCCCAATAGCTTATACAATCTCAAATAATCAACTCTAAACATGTGTGCTACACTAAATGAACTTAGCATGTTGTATTTATAAATCTATACGTATATGTAGCAATAATAAATTTAAGATGCCATGAATTTAAGAAGTTTTAAACTGTTCAAAAGAGAAGATGAAGTTAGAATATGGAGGATGGGAATGATGTTAATATACAGTACTTATAAAAAAACTTAAAAACTGTATCTTATACAGCAATACATCAAAATGACCTAAGGCTTATGTCTATTGCAACCATGCTGTTTCCTTTAGATAAAAATATAAAATTAGAAAGAGAAATCAAGAGGATATTTGCATACATATGTAACTGCAACTACCAAGTAAATCTGAAACATAAAAGTGTTTACATATCAAATACAGTACGAGATTTGTTTTGTTGTTGTTGCTGACTATATATAATGTTACGCCATCAAGACAATATATTTTTCATTTAGAATAAAATATTTTCTACTGAGAAAATAATCATAGACTTTTTTATGTGACTACTAAGGCTAAATAATTTTGTTAAATTGTTTGTTTTGAAGATAAGGTTTACTGTTTCTTTTATTTATTCACTTTACATCCTGATTGATCACTGCCCTGCCTCCAAGTTCCTTCTCACATTCCTTCCCCCATCCTCCTTCCCATTCTTCTCTGAGAGGGTGGAGGAACCCTCTGGCTATCCAACCACCCTGGCACATCAAGTTCCTTCAGGGCTAGGCACATCCTCTTCTACTGAAGCCAGGAAAGGTAGCTCAGTTGGGGGAATGGATTCCTCTAACACACAATTATTTTTATTCATTAAGCTACTTCAAGTAATCTATTGGTTGCAATTTCTTTCCCTTTGGCCTTATTTTACCATCATATACTATATCTGCCAAAAAAATTAGTAACTACGTTCAAAGACCAAATTAGATTAGATTCACATTCAAGGAACAGAACTTGAGTTTTAAAACTTGAAAAGAAACCCTTCAAGAGTCATGTAATTACTAGGGTGTTATCAAAAAATTATTACTGCCACATATTCCTCATTTGGAAGGAAGGTTTTGCAATGCCACAGGGCAGTGCAAAGTTATAAATGGTGACATGCAAATGAGTCAGGAAAGCACATACTTTGGTGTTCTGCTGCCCCATTTGTTAATGGAAAATGCAACATCAGACGGCATGCCTTTCATGGAGAATGACATATCTAGGACATTGGCTGGGATTTATAGTCAACCATCTCTCTGCTGCCTCATTGGCTTTTAAAATTCATTTCAATTTCTACTTACCGAAGAGAAATCATAGTGTTTAGATTAGTGTATAGCCCTACCATGCTTCTGTTGGTTGCTTCTTTTACTTTTGATTATTTTTTTAATTTAACTAATTTATTTATGTGATACTTCCCAAGATCATGACTTGCAAAATAGTTGTGCCTTCCTTAGAACATCTCCACTACAAAACTCTTGCTAAGCAATTGATCTGTATTTGAAATTCTAACTTGACTTCAATACCATCTTTATTTTTTAATTAAAAAGACCAATTTTAGTTTTTCTTTCTTTCATTACCTAGAGGAAGTGTGTTTTTTTTAAGACTAAATAAAAGATGGCATGCTTCAGAGTAAATATCTAAAAGGTCTAAAAATTGAAAATCACTTTAGTGTTTCCTATATTAGAACATTCAGTTTTATCATTAGTCAGCATTTTAGCATTATTCAGGGTTAATAAGCAGAGGTGACATCTGAATTTTTTGACACTTCCAGCTTTTCTTCTGACCCAGTTTTAAAATTTCTTCTATGGTAATTAACTATTACTTTTTGCCTGTAAATAAAAAATCACTTGGATAGGCTGTCTGCTATTATTATTAGCCTGGTAGAATCAAATATCTTACTATAGTTTTATCTGTAGAAAATAATGATGTCACAAATTATTTGTCCTGAATCAAAATAATTAAAATATGAAACAATAATTTTTATTTTATTTACATGTGCTAACTTTTTTGAAAAGCTCTAGGACCATGCACTATGCAAATATATATATATATGTGTGTGTGTGTGTGTGTGTGTGTGTGTGTGTGTATGTGTGTGTGTGTGTGTGTATGTTTATTTGCCAATGAGGCACTATGCAATATATATATATATATATATATATATATATATATATATATATATATATAATTGTTTGAGTGCTTAATTGTTATATTTCTGAACATGGTACCACAGTAAACTTTTAATAATAATTACTTAAAATGTAAAGTCAAGTTCTGTTAATCATTAAATAATATTGAAACAAATATGGAAGCCCTTCTATGTACTCCTGATAGAAGTAATATTTGAAAAGAGGTTAGTAGGAAAGAATCATGTTAAGTCAAGAGCAGTTAATAATGAGAAGACAGAGGTTCTGTCAAGTCAAATTTCTTTCTTTCTTTCTTTCTTTCTTTCTTTCTTTCTTTCTTTCTTTCTTTTTTTTCCAGACAGGGTTTCTCTGTGTAGCCCTGGCTGTCCTGGAAGTCACTCTGTAGACCAGGCTGGCCTCAAACTCAGAAATCCGCCTGCCTCTGCCTCCCAAGTGCTGGGGTTGAAGGCATGCACCACCACTACCTGACTCAAGTCAAATTTCTATTCAGGAACTTGCTGATGAACAGAAATAGCTTTTATGGAGAGGGAAAGGAGATACACTAAGACAATGGACCCAAGTTTCCATGTTAATGAGGTCTTTCTCATCCATGAGTTAGTCTCTTTCTCTCTTGCCCACAGTGTAAGAATCTGTGACCCCTTGTGGCTAATTTCAAACAGATACATTACTTTCCTGCAACTTCATTCACACGTTCTATGTTAGTCGTTGCATTGAACTGAAGATGACAAAGGGATCTAACAAAAATCAATAAAAGTTTTCAATGCCTAGATCATTTAGCCCTCAGTAGGACCTCTCTAGAATTTCAAATTCTAAGGGGAAAAATGAGGCCTCTTAAAAGGGTTAGAGAAAGCACAGGCAGAAATCATTCTGTCCAAGATAAATTCACCCCCTAAAAGCTGCCCTGTACAAACCACAGACAAAATGCATTTGGTACTAAATGTCTACTTTCTATAAATATAGTGCTAACATACTGCCTATCTTTTTAACTCTCAGAAACATTTTGTTCTCTTCTCACTTTTTAAAACCTATAAACCATTACTGTATCTATAGTTTGTGCTACAAATTCTAAAAAATCTTGTATTATAGTAATCAAATATTTCTTCTAGCACAAAACATAAAACAGAAGGACATTTTTCTATGTCAGAGAGGAGAGGTGTTGGAATAGCTATATTTTATCACTGTATTCAAGAACCCATCTGTTCTTGTTGCCAGATAGTATTAGTTATTTTGCACCAAAACAACATGTTCTTTTAAAGTAGTTGATTTGTTCTAGTACACTGTTATCTTCCCTGCTAAACAGATTGAATCAGCAAGTATTACTAGGGTCCTAAGAATTTGCATCTGTAACAAGTTCTTGTTTGTGCTGATATTGGACCAATTTTTTAAAAACTGAAATATGGATGAAAATAAAATGGAAAGAGATGAAAGTAACAATATGAAGGTATAGATTTTTTTTAAAGATTATTTTTATTTTTACTTACATGTACATGTGAGGTTCTGCATGTGCATATGAAATGTGTGTGCAGGTGTCCACAGAAGCCAGAAAAGTGTATCAGATCTCCTGTAGCTACAGCTGTGGGTAGTTGTAGGCAACCCAATGTGGGTGTTGGGAACCAAACTTGGGTTTTCTGAAAAAGCAGCAGTTGTTCTTAACCATTGAGCAATCAGCCGCAAGACATATATTTTTTAAATAAATAGTGAAATTAGAAAAAAAAAAAGTTTTAGAGAAACCTTCACCATGTTGCTGCTTCTACCCAAAATAATTGAGCAACACTTTATATGGGACTGTTGTGCCAGGAAGAATTTTTGAACCCCAAAAGACAACCAAGGAGCAGATTCTGATGCAATTGCACTAGAGTCTCTTTATTTAACCTCAAGCTTGAGAGACACCACCATCTGGGAGGGCACAGCTTATGTTCAGCTGTAGGTAAAGTTCTCAAGCTTTTTGTCTTTTAATATGGAGTCCAGTCTCAAAACAGAGTAGGTGTGACCTCTCAAGACAAGATGGTTTTAAATTTCTATTAAAGTTGAGACAATAATGAAAATAAAACCTTGCAATACAGCCTGATATGAAAGAGCTTTCACAATGGAGATGAGGAATAAACAATACAAATTGTTCTTTCTTATTTTTCTGATACTGATTCTATAAATCTCTCTCTCTCTCTCACTCTCTCTCTCTCTCTCTCTCTCTCTCTCTCTCTCTCTGTGTGTGTGTGTGTGTGTGTGTGTGTGTGTGTGTGTGTGTTTAGGAAAAGACATAATTACTTACTTCTGTTGACAATTT
Organism: Rhabdomys pumilio; assembly: GCA_030674055.1. NCBI lineage: Eukaryota > Metazoa > Chordata > Mammalia > Rodentia > Muridae > Rhabdomys > Rhabdomys pumilio. The sequence continues at coordinate 76,943,207 of JANHMN010000005.1, read as the reverse complement.
TAGCATTATCAACTCTGTGGCTATTTCTTGGTTCCCCATCATCAAGAAAGGTAGGATAGATCCAAAGGTGTGGGCCTGATTTCTCATCACATATCTCCTTAATTTTCCTCATCTTTCCTTCCTGCCTCAGAAAGTATTATTTTAGAATTTCTCCCTCATGTATAAAGGGAATTTTCCCCAGAAAGATACAGATCACTGACCAATTTAATCTTAGAGACATCCTGATCTTATCCTGTGCCTGATGAGGTTTGTTTTATGGTTTTCTTACAATAATATAGGGAATAAGCACATTTCATACAATTCTGAGGAGAGGAGGCAAACAAATTGTTTTTGAGTGGTTTCATGGATTAAGAGCATAAAAACTGTCATTTCTCATCCCCATATGTGTCCCTATTTCTATTTCACTTTCATTTTATATCATTCTTTTTGCTACATTAAATTTTGGGTCAGATCCTTGCTTAACTCTATGTACAAATATGTTACCCATGTAAGATAAGTTCATCTAAAGCTGGTGATTTTACACTTTCAAGATTTCTAAGGTAAAAATCAATAATTGATGTTAAGTATTTGCAATTATTTCTTCACTTATAAATTAGTAGCCAGTTTTTTTCACAGTGTCCTTTCTCAGTGAAAGCTAGAAGTCTTCAGAGTCTGACTGAAACCAGCCAATTTTGCCTTACTAGCTTATCTTTTTTGATAAGAATTGAAGACAGAAACTGGTTAGATAGTATCAGGACAGGAATGCTGAAAATGAGCACTCCTAATTCTTGTCTTTGTCTTTGAACAGAAGCTGGCAATGGTTGGCAATGGTTTGGTTCTGTCTTGGCCAAAAAAGGGCTATTGTTCCAGATCTGGTTTCTTGCTACCCTTTACCCCATTTACATAAATTGATACACACAGGATCCCTGAACCTGTGGTTCTCAAAGACCCTACTTTTGCAGCATCATTCTTATTTGAATCAGTCTCCCTTAAAGATACGTTGCATTCTAGAAAAATTAAGTTTCATCAATACATACCTTTCATTGAAACTTAAGCCCAAAGTAACAGCTATTTTCTGGTAGTTGATTGAACTTTTGGTCTATTTTGGAAAAATGATCAATCAGGACAATTTGTAAAGGCCCTCTAACCATGTGCATATCTTGCTGCTCCTCATTCTTTATTCTTTAATTTTTGGAGCCAAGGGGCTGGATCTGGTCTATTTCATCTGTTTGTTATCACAAAATTAGGCTTTTTGTCTAGCACTCTGGTTATTCTGTTATTTAGACATAAATTTCATGTTCATACATTCCTTGTTTCAGGTAAAATAAGAGCTTATTCCATAAAAGATTAGCATTTTAAAATAGTCAATTTTAGGGAGGAGACTTGCGGAACACCAAGAGCATCTTACCTTCCAGTGGAAACATTCAAGGGCCCCATCTTTGAACCCTGCCTGACCATCCATACTAGTTAGATCTGCTTGCCACACCAGTTGGTCTGCCTGGGACAACCAATAGAGGTTAGTGGTGAGCTCAATTCCTGGAAACCTATTGTTTATCTCTGGCCTGGCTTCCCCCTGTCTGAAGAAGCCTTCCAGGACCCCAAGAGCATCCTGCCTACCTCACACACATAAACCTTCAGAGGCCCTAAAACTAACCATCTTGAAAACTTGCGAGACCATCCATTCTAGTTGGAACTTCCTACCAACCCAACTGGTCTGCTTGGGATAGCCTACAGAGCTGGACCCACCCAACACTCTAGCTGGATCTAATGGTGAAATAACTTGCAGAGTAGGGTTCACCCTGGACACAGCCTGCAGAGGGGCCTGCATGAGGCACAGCCAACATAGGAGTTTAGGTTTCCTAATCTCAATTGTCTGGCCCATGTCTTACCCTACCTTCCCAAGAAATACTGTTTGCCATCAGGAATATCAAGCCAACATCAGAGAAAACCAGATGCCTAAAAGACAGCATAAAAAATACAAATAAGACCTAAGATAATATGGCACCACAAGAGTCCAGATATCCTGCTATAACAAACCCCAAATTTCCTAATGAAACTGAAGCACAAGAAGAGAATCTTAAATCCAGTCTTATAAAGATGATAGAATTCTTTAAAGAGAATATCAATAAATCCCTTAAGGAAATACAGGAAAATACAGTCAGACAGGTAGAGGCAGTAAAAGAGGAAGCAAATAAGTATAAAGAAATACAGGAAAATTTAATTAAACAGGATTAGAATAATAAAGGATAGGAATAAAAGTGTCCAAGACCTGAAAAGGGAAATAAAATCAATAAAGAAAACACAAACTGAGGCAATCAGGGTGATGGAAAACCTAAGAAAGAGGTTAGGAGCTACAAATATAAGAATCACCAACAGAACACGGATGAAAAATGAAAGAGAGAATCTCAGGTATAGAAGATACAATAAAAGAAATCAATATATCAGTCAAAGAAAATGCAAAACCTAAAAAAGTCTGTGATACAAAACATCCAGGAAATTTGGGACACTTAAAAATAATCCTAAGAATAATAGGTATACAAGAAGAAGATTTCCAGCTCAAAGGCCCAGAAAACATCTTCAAGAATATCAAAGAAAAATATTCCCTAACCTACAGAAAGTAATGCCTATAAAGATGCAAAAAGCTTACAGAACACCAAACAAACTGGAGTAGAAAAGAAAATACTCTCATCACATAATAATCACAACACTAAATATACAGAAAAAAGGAAGAATTTTAAAAGCAGCAAGGCAAAAAGGCCACGTTAAAAAAAAAAAAAAAAAAGAGACTTATCTGAATTACATCTGATTTCTCATCTAAGACTCTAAAAGCTAGATGGGACTCGACAGAGGTCTTCCAGTTGCTAAGAGACCACAGATTTCAGCCCAGACTACTATACCCAACAAAACATTCAATCACCATAGATGGAAAAACTAAGATATTCCATGACAAAACCAAATTCAAGCAATACATTTCTGTTAATCCAGTGCTACAGAGAATACTAGAAGAAAAATTCCTGCCCAGTGAGACTAACTATACTCAAGAAAACACAAGAAATAAATAATTTAACACCATTAAAACAAATTGAAGAGAAAGAAACAAACTCAAGTACCACAAACATCAAAATTACACGAAGTAACAATCATTGGTCATTAATATCTCTCAACATCAATAGACTAAATTTTCCAATAAAAAGTCACAGGATAACAGGATGGATGCATGGACAGAAACCATCGTTCTGCTATCTACAGGAAACACAACTAAGCAAAAATTATAGTGATTATCTTAATATAAAGGGCTAGTAAAATCTTTTCTAAGTAAACATACACAAGAAACAACCTGGAATAGCCATTCTAATATTTAATAAAACAGACTAGACTTCTAACAAAAAGTAAGCAAAAGAGACAGGAAGGACACTAAATACTCAGAGGAAAAAGCCATCAAAAACTTACAGTGGAACATGGAGAGCATCTTAAACAAATGGCACTGCTCTGCATGTCTACATGTAGAAGAAATGCAAATACATCCATATTTACCAACCCACATAAAACTCAATTCCAAATGGGTCAATGACCTCAATTTAAAACCAGATACACTAAATCTAATAGAAGAAAAAGTGGGAAACAGCCTTCAAAGCATTGACACAGGAAAAAATTTCCTGAACAGAATACCAATCCCTTAGGTGCTAAGGTCAAGAATTAATAAATAAGGCCTTGGGAAACAGAAAAGCTTCAGTAAGGCAAAGGCCACTGTCAACAGGTCAAAATGGGAGCTTACAGATTGGGATTACATCTTCACTAATGCTTCATCTGAGAGAGGGTTGCCAATATCCAAAATATATAAGGAACTCAAGAAGTTAGGCTCCAAAAAACCAAATAACACAATCAAAAATGGGGTACAGAACTAAAAAGAGAATTCTCAACAGAGGGATCTTGAATGCCAGAGAAGCACTAAACAGGAATGCTCGATATTTTTAGTCATCATCGAATTTCAAATCAAAATGAACCTAAGATTCTACCTTACACCAATCAAAATGGCTAATATTAAATACTCGGGTGACAGCACATACTGGAAAGGATGTGGAGAAAGAGGAACACTCCTCCATTGTTCATGGGAGGGCAGATTTCTAAAAGTACTCTGGAAAGCAATCTGGCAATTTCTCAGAAAATTAGAAATAGTTCTGAAGACCCAACTGTGCCACTCCTGTGCATATACCCAAAATATGCTTCACCATACCCCACAAACACATTCTCCACTTTGTTCCTAGCAGCTTTTTATATAATAGACAAAAACTAGAATAAACCCAGATGTTCCTCAATGGAAAAATGGATACAGAAAATGTGGTTCATTCATACAATATAATACTATTCAGCTATTTAAAAATGAGGACATCATTAAGTTTTTAGGCAAATAGAAACTAGAAAATATCATCCTGAGTGAGGTACCTGGACCCCAAAGGGCATGCATGGTATGTAATCACTGATAAGTGGATATTAGCCAAAGTTTCAGAATACTAATTGTCCCGGACCACTCTGTCCCACGCTTTGGGGACATTGCGTCCCACTCGAGCTGCTGCTCTGTTCTGAGGGTCAGAGTCTAGCAAGAGAGAGAGAGTGGGGATGAAGGGGAAAAGACACGAAGAATGGAGACAAACCAGAGTGTGTGATCATGTCTCATTTCTCGTTTATTGTCTCCTCTCTTGAAAGGAAATCCTGGGTATTTATAAGCACAAGCAGGGAAACACAGCAGAAGACACTTTACCACGTACGCCTTACAGCTGGGGGCACTAAAGAGCAAAACAAGATATGTGGGATAAATAAGATGTTTATCAGAGTGTGCTTCAGCTGTTGTAGGCTGTTGAAAACAAGTTTCTTGTCAGGGTATAGGGCTTGAGATGGCTGCAAAGTTGATAGTCGCTTTCTGCTAGAAGTCGGCTCCCAACAACTAATGATACATCCTACAGATCCAAAGAAGTTAAACAAGTAGGAAGACTCAAGTGAGGATGCTTCAATCCCATTCAGAAGGGGAAACAAAATAATCATGGGAAGCAGAGGGAGGGAGGGATCTGAGTTATAGGGGAAATGAGAGGAATAGTGGTGGCAGGATCAGGGGTGTGGAGAGATAGGTTTGAGTCCCAGAGAGCCAGCAGAGTGAATGGAAACATTCACCTACCAGGGGTGGGGTTGGGGTGAAATGATCCTCTAGAAAGTTCCGGAGGTACAGGGTGAGAGAGGCTACCAGGAGTCAATGTAGTTGATCTTAGAAGAAATGCCAATCAGTGGGGATATGGAACCTGAAGAGACCACCTCCAGTACCCATATAGGACCCCCAGTGGAGCGATGGGACAACCACCCATCTACAAAACTTCTGGTCCAAAATTGATCCTGTCTAAAAGAAATACAAATACAAGATGGAGCAGACACTGAAGGACTTGCACTGTTCTGTTCACTTAACCTTTATTCTGAAAAGTTAAGGCATGGAAAGAATGTCCATGAATAAAAGAACAGTAAAATAAAATCTACATTTGCATACAGTGGCATATTATTAAGCTTTTGAAAAAAAGAAGTGTTTACACTTGTGACAGCATAAGTTGACATAGAGGAAAAGATGCTAAGTGAACTGAGCCATATACAGGAAGACAAATACTGTCTGGTCTTACATGATCTAAAAGAAGCAGACCTGTAGAAGCAAAAGGAAAGCCACAGTAAAGAAGGCATGGGAGATAGAGAAATTGTAAGGCAATAACAAAGGAGCTCAAATTTCAGTTATGCAAAATATATAAGACCTGGAAATCCCCCATATTGCTTAGCACCATAACAAACAATGATACATTGTATCTTTAAATTTTTCTAGGAGGGTAGATGTTATATCAAAATAATAATAGTAGTAATGAGAATAAAATAAGGAAATCTTGATCAATTATGGATATGTTATGACTTCATACACATATATTTATTCTTTAAATAATACAGATATTTACATTAAATATGTATAGCTTTTTGCGATATCACTCTAAGTTACAAGATTGCTTTTAAAAGCACAATATCTTGTTAACATTAAAGCAAGATATTTACACATTAAGAGCTCACTCCTAAATCAGTAGTAGACTCCCCATTTCACTTTACCATTGACAAGTGGAGTTAAAATTCTGCAGACTCTAATTTATTAAAATTTACTACTGAAGTGGGAATGACAGGGATTTCTTTCTACTTCTCAGTATGGGATTACAGTTTTATTAGAATGCTTGCCCTGTGAGCTCAGCAAGAAGCATGTTATAATTAGATGAGTATTACAATGGAGACCTTGTTAATGGGATTTTTGAGAAATAGTAAAAAGGAAAACCTATAAGAGTACCTCTATTAGACTCCGTATAAGTAAGGGAAACCTGTCTTAGGGGACCACTAAAGAAATTGTCATAAATTAGTTAACTGAAGGTCAAAAGAAAAATTAAGACATGATATGCCTTGAGAAACACTGTGAAAGTAATCACTACAAGTAAGAAACTGATGGTCAGAGGTGCCTCTGCATGGTTCTAATATGAAAGTGAAGGTTGCTATTAGGATAGCAGAGATTCTATCTTTATTTTGGTACAAATTTAAGGCCACTTATCAACACTATCAAAATAGATTTTTCTCTAAATTCTAATTATGAAATAATGAAACATCCTATAAAGAAAATATTTTCCTACAATGTATTTAATATTATTTTGCTTTGAGACTAAATAAACAATGTAATGCGTATTTTAAGCATTTATACTTTCTGGATATATACAAAATATGCTAATTGCTTTAAAAGTCAGAATATAAACAAAATATAGAACATAATCTTTCATAATCCACAATTGAGGATAATTTGGACTTATTTTTAATCATTATACATTTGAATTTATATGTATAATATTAATGTACCTATTTTGTATGGCTAGTTTTCTTTTTTTTTTAACTTATTTTTTATTGGATATTTTATTTACATTTCAGATGCCATCCCCTTTCCCCATTTCCCCTCCCTAGAAAACCCCTATCCCGTGCCCCCTTTTCTATTTTGCTTTTATACAATTTTTTGAAATGTTAATCAAAGGCTTTATAAGTATGGTAATGCTCAATCAGAAGTGTAAGTCAATATCCAACCTAGCTATGTAAACTATCTTTGACTGGTGGAGACACGTGAACTTCTGCCTCCATGCTCCCCCCTCTTTCTCTCTCTTTCTCTCTCTCATTACCTAGCTTCTCATCTACTTCATCTTCTCCTCTCCTTACTCCATCTTTTCCTCTCGGTGCTCCTTCCCCCTTAGCTCCTCCTACAATCACCTTTCCTATTAAAATAAAACTTTTCTCTCAAAATACAATTAGAGCATAGTTATTCCTATTTGTTCCAGTGAGGTACAAAATAGTCTTAATACCCAGTCCATCCTTTTGTTGACTAACCAGAACCTCTGTCGTCTCTCTTGACTAAAACACTTAATTTTGAACCTGGCTTTTTCTTGGCTTTAGAATAAATGTCAGCTGAAAACCATCCACTCAGATCTTTTCTATCAAGGTAAATAGCCAGGATTGGCTATGAAACTATAGGTCTTCAACCCCGTCAGAAATCCAGAATGATTGAGTTAACTGAAGTTATGGGAAGCACTAAGCGTAGCTTCTAAAACTTAGCCAATTTATAGAGACCACTGAATACCTGGACAGCCCCTATACTATCCATCAATTTTATGGAATATTTAAATTTAGTTGGTCATTTTATTTCTGTGGTTTACTTTTTTTCACTATCTTGGAAAGATCACATGAAGCAGCCTTAAAAATAATTACAGATACTTTCATCTAATCAGTTTGAACTTCCTCCAAAGGAAGTTAAAGAAAATGAAGTCTTTTTCCCCAGCATAACTCTGTTCTTCCCGTGTTAGGATTAAAAAGATAATCCTATTCTCAAGGAAGAATAAAGACAGATAATATAAGATGTGCCACATTAGTTGAAGCTTCATTTTCAGTGCCTGGTTTTGATGCCTCTACATGTCTTTCAGGGATGTGAGGGCAGGAAGAGTAAAAAAGGGTGACTTTAACCTTTTATCAGATTTTTCATATCTGCATGAGAAAATTAACTTACTAGAGTTAGACTCTCAGCTCATACATGGTTGTGTATAGTAGACTTTTCTTGGGTGGACACAACATATGTGTCTGTGTCTATTCACCATAAAAGGGAAACTTAAGCAGACCAAAGTGATGACTGCATGCATGTCCAGCTTTGTGAACCAATGAACTTGGTTCAGAATTACTAAAAGGAGCAGAGATACCTCAAAATTGGTTGTACCAGCAGCAAGCCTCCATTAACACACATCATGACTCAGAAATTTGCCACTCTGGAGTTCTCTACACAGCTTACAAACAATTCAACACTCAGTATGAGTATGTTTTCTCAGTGCAATTAGGCTATCAAAGTTCTGCAGTCCTCAGCAATTGTTTATCCCTTTCACACTGCTAGATAGAGGCCTTTTTATCTTAGATTTGTGAGCTTTGCTTTACTCCCTAACACTCATGACCATCTTCCTCTCTCCCAGAGAGAATGTTTTAATTTAGAAGAACAAAACATGGTGAACCTCAAATTTTCAATGCCTACCCGAAGATAAAATTAGTTGCATGTGAATTTAATGGTTTCTTAATGCTTACATTTGAGTGATTGCTGTCAGAGCACTTAAAATATGTTTTTTTTTCTGTTCAATATTTGGTATTATTTACAGCGTTGGAAAACATGGTGTTGCTGCAACATAGACAGTATGTGGTTTTTTTCTACTTGTTTGAGAAGAAAACTGGCAACTAAGTTACCACCTATGAGAGTAAATATATGTTGCAGGAGTGCTATACATGTTTGTGCTCTAAACAGCAAGATAGAAGGTTGCTAATTATTTTATACTACTGTTTATGTCCCAAAGTATATCTTTTCCTACTTCATTTGTGACTGCATGTCACTTAGGGAGTTGTTTGCATAGGAGTTATAGGTAAACACTAAAAGATAAGCATCTTATTGTTGCTTTTTTTGAGACTAGGTCTCACTTCAGTGGCCTAGAACTTGCTGTGTAGATCAGGCTGTCCTCAAACTCACAGTGATAACTGCTTCTGCTTCATGAGTACTAGGATTACAGGCATCCCTCACCATTTCTAGCTCATACTTTTATCATTTTTAATGTTCAATTTAAAAATACATGACAAAAGACATCACATAGGGTTATATATATTACCTCTACCTATATGCATACATTGAATTGGTCTTAACTTTTATTTATTTACTTTTATTATTTTCATTAAATTATTTTATTTACATTACAAAAGTTGCCCTCTCCTTCCAGGTCCCTGCTCCCTGAGTACTTCACCCTCCCACCCCCAGCACTGAGAGTGTACTCCCTCACCTGACCACTCACTCCCACCTCTTCCTACCAGCATCCCTCTTCCCAAGGGCATCAAGTTTCCATACAATTAAGCACATTCTCTCCCACTGAGGCCATAAAAGGTAGTTCTCTGCAACACATGTGCCTGGGGCCACAAACCAGACCAAACATATATGCTCTTTGGTTTTTGGCTTAATCTCTGGGAGCTCTATGGGGTCAGGTTAGTTGATATTGTGGTTCTTCCTACGAGGTTGCAAAACCCTTCAGCTCCTTCAGTTCTTCCCTTAACTCTTCCATTGGGATCCCCGACCTCAGTCCAATGAATGGCTGTATCTGCCTTTATCTTCGTCAGTTGATGATATAGCCTTTCAGAGATCAGCCACTCTAGGCTCTTGTTTGCACGTATAATGAATATGGCCTTAGTAATAGTGATGGGATTTGGTGTGCATGCATGGGCTGGATCCCAAATTTGGCAAGTCACTAGGTGGCCTTTCTTTCAGTCTCTTCTCCATTTTTGTTACTGCATTTATTTAGACAGGAACAATGTGGGTAAAAATTTTTGAAGATGGGTGGGTGAACCCCTGCCTTAACTGGGGGCCATGTCTAACTACTGGAGGTGCTCTCTTCAGGTTCCATCTCCCCACTGTTGGGCATTTCAGCTGATATCATCACCACTGAGTCCTGGAAGCCTTTTATATCTCAGGTCTCTGGGACTTTCTAGAGGGTTCCCCTGCTCCCTAACCCCCAATGCCGCATATTTTCATTCATTCTCCTGGCCCTCTGGGTGTCGCTTTTCTCTCCCCATACCTGATCCTGACTCTCATTTTTCACTCCTCTCTTCCCTCTCCAAACAAGTTTCCTCCCTCCCTCTGCCTCCCATTATTATACTGTTCTCTTTTCTAAGTGGGATTGACATCCTCACTTGGGCCTTCCTTCTGTTTAACTTCTTTGGATCTGTGGGGTGTATCATGGGTATTCTAAAAATTTTTGGTTAATATCCACTCATGCATGCCCTATGGGGTCTGGGTTACCTTACTCAGGAAGATATTTTCTAGTTCCATCCACTTTCCTGAAAATTTCATGATGCCTTCATTATTTTTTCTTTTTGTTATCTTTTTTGGATGAGTAAAAGATATTTTTATTTTAAATATACATATATAAGCACAGGGTAGATATAATTTCTATGACTGCTTTAAGGGGAGATTCTCTGGTTAATCTAAGGCATGCATACCCTGCTTTACCCAAATGTTCATGGGGAAAAGGCAGAAAGAGAAAAGGTGGGCTCTGTTTTCTTTGATTCTTTCCTAAACAACTCCAATAGAAGTCTCCCTTATGTCTTTCTGTAGTAGCATAGGTTAGGAGATAAAAAGTGACCAGAGAGAATCTTCTGTATATCTTTTTTTGTTTGTCTCTTCTTCTCCTTCTCTGTCTCTGTCTCTTTGTCTCTCCATGTTTGTCTCCTTGTCTCTGTCTGTTTTTGTCTCTCTGTCTCTCTTCCTCTTTGTGTGTGCATGGGGGTGTGTGTGCATGCATGTGTATGAGTGTGTATTTGTGTGTGTGTTTGTGTGATTCTCTCTTTTGGTCTCTTTCCCTCTCCCTTTCCCCTCTCCCCCTCCTCCCTTCCCTTCCCCTTTCCCATTCTTCCTCTTCCTCTTTTTCTCTGTCTCTCTCTGTCTCTTCCTCTTTCTCTCTCTCTCTCTCTCTCTCTCTCTCTCTCTCTCTCTCTCTCTCTCAGAAAAAAATACAAAATAGAAAAGGAAGGCAGTGCTACTACTAATTAAATAATCTCCTTGCCTTGAAAAATATAAATATCCCCAATTTATTCACTTCGGGATGCACTTTTATAAGGGTGTAGAAAGTGATCTGGAACCTAAATCTTAGACTAGAACACAGAAGTAATTTCAGGCAGGAATCCAAATCTTAGGCTAGAACAAGGAAATAGGCTTCGGACATGAAAATGAATTTGGGTTAGGTCAGAGAAGTTGGCTCATATATTTTGGTCATCCTGATAAGGCCTTAGAAACAGTGATCCTGAGAGTGTTCACATAATTGTGTTTAATGCCTTGCTTGTTCTTTGACTATTTGTGTTTATTGTCTTGCTTGTTTCTTGACTATTTGCATCTATTGTATTACTAAACTGTCAACCTAGAATGATGAATACATTCATGTAATTAAAATGTTATAAAAGCAAAAAGGAGAAGGGGAGATGGGATAGAGGGTTCTAGGGAGGGGAAATGGGGAAAGCAAATGACATTTGAAATGTAAATACATAAAATATCCAATAAAAATTGTTGAAGAAAAAAGAGAAAGAAAGTGATCTGGAGAGAAGCTTGAGTTCTTTAGCCACTGCCTGTAAGGAGAGAACCAGGGGCAGCGGGGTCTGTGTTCAATCAGAGAAGATGTACCTAACCCTCAAGAGACTGAAGGCCCTAGGGAATTTAGAGTTCAGGTGGGGTAGGGAGTGCAGGGTGGGGACAGCCTCGTGGAGACAAGGGTGTGGGTTGCAGGTATGGGATGCAGAATAGTCAGAGGTTACATAGGGGGTGGGGGAATAAAATCTGGAGTATAAAAAAGAAAAACAAAGAAAAAAATTAATTATACACATTTCTCTGGCCTGCTTGCAGGATACAGAACTAATTTGGCATTTTGTAGGCTTGATGTTGTAGCTGCTAATGTAGTAGTTGTTGTGTAACTATATTGAATCTGTATTCAAATTTACAATCATTGTAAGCATTTATATAAAACCTATCTTAAAGTGTTTATGTGATTTTAATTTTGCTTTTTCAATAATAAGTTAGGTAATGCATCATTCTGTTGTCAGTTCAGAAGTACAAATACTTCAGATAAATCAAAAGTGCTCCCTAATACCTTCACTTTTAATAGCTGAGTAGTATTCTATTATGTAAATAGACCACATTTTCTGTATCCATTCTTCCATTGAGGAACATCTGGGTTGTTTCCAGCTTCTAGCTATTATAAATAATATGTTCTGACTGCTATAAACATAGTGAAGAATGTGTTTCTGAGGTTTTGTGGAACATGCTTTAGGTATATGCCCAGGAGTGCTATACATAGATGTTCTGATAGATCTATTTCCAAGTTTCTGAGGCTGAAGAAGGCTTATTTTTTTCCCAGTCTGCTTTTATGCCGTTTTAAGTATATGCAAATAATAATGTCAGTTCTAGGTCAAGGAACAAACAGGGCAATAAATACAAATAATCAAGCAACAAGCAAGGCAATAAATAAAGTCCAGTAAATACTGTTTCTAGGGGCTTATCAGCATGACCAAGACAAAAGGAATGCTACACATTCCTTGACTGAGCCTGCTCTGGGCTTTGCATTAGCCCAAATGTATATTCTTAATCTGAGCCTATTTTCTGAGTCCTAGTCCAAAGTCAAATTCCTACCAAATTCTTATAAATCAGCCCGAAAAGTTCTCTACAGAGGGCCTTGAGTGGGAGAGGGAACAAAAAGGGGAAGGGGGGAATATGATCAGGTATGGGGAGAGGACAAGACTGAAGCCTTGAGGGCCAGCAGAAAGAATGGAAACAGGCAACCTTGAAAGGTAGGAGGTGGGGACTTCAAGGAGATCTGAGAGGTGGGAGACTCTCAGGACTCAAAAGGAGGGACCTTAGATGAAGTGTTCTACAGTGGGGAGGGGAAACTTGTAGAGTCCATCTCCAGTAGAGGTACAGGACATCAAGTTTAGGGATAAGGTTGCCATCCCATAGTCAAAAGCTCTGACCCAAAATTGTTCCTGTCTAAATGAACTGCAGGAATAAAAATGGAGAAGAGCCCGAGAGAAAGGATGTTCAATGACAGACCCAAATTTGGATCCAGCTCAAGGGGACAGACACCCCAGGGGCTGACAGTGTTACTGATGCTGTGGTGTGCTTGTACACAGGAGCCTAGCATGGCTTCCCTCCTAGAGTCCCAACATGTAGCTGAAAGGGTCAGATGCAGATACTAGCTCCCAACCAATGGAAGAAGCAGGAGACCACTGTGGTTGAATTGGGGAAAAACTGGAAGAAGCTGAGAAGGAGGGTGGCCCTCTGTATCCCTGAGATATCTCCGACACTGAACCACCAAACAGGTAGCATATACCAGCTGATATGAGGCTCCTGATACATATAAAGCAGAGGACTGTCTGGCCTCAGTGAGAGAAGATACACCTAACTGTAGAGAGACTTGAGGCCCCAGGAAATGCGGAGGTCTGTTGGGGTGGGGGTGGGGTGGGGACATTCTCTTGGAGATGGTGGGGGAGGTATAGGATGGGGAGTATTCAGAGGACAGACCTGGAGGGGGATGAAGAGTAGACTATAAAATTGAATTAATGAATAAAAAAAATTTAAATGGGACTTTTCAGCCAGTTGTAGGAGATGTAATCTTTGAGTCCTAGCACTAAGAAGCAGAAAACAAAACATAAATAAATAAATAAATTAATTAATTAATTAATTAAAAAAAACAAAATTAACTTCTTTAGAAGTTAACATAGTAAAGACATGTTACCATTCTTTTAAATGTTACTGGGTGGTTATATATTCCAAAGCTGTCTTGATGTTCTTTTCATAAATGATCATTTGACATCTGTTTTGGTTTATTAAACTACTGACTACCGCCAGAATTATATGATTATACCATTGGATAAGGTATCTACTTTTCTTCTGTTCCCTCATAACCTGGTAATACCTAATATTTTCTGAAAAGCTAATTAGCTTAAATTGTGAATACAAACAGGGATTCTGGAATAGGATTTTTGGTTTCAGATTCTGGCTCTGCTAGTAACTCTTATGAGCATCTTCCTAATAGTCACTTTGTTAACACAGACCACACAATACTCTTTATCATAAAATAATTTTACTTACTTCTTTTTTTCTTTTTTATGTGTGAATCTTTTTTTAATTATAAAATCATAATTTTTACTTATTAACACAGGGGTTATAAACATAAAAATTCAAGATGTGGGGAAGGGGATGACACAGGAACATAGGTGTTCAGGGGGAGTACAAATATCTTTCAGATCAGGGTATCAGCTGGGTGAAGGTTCAGGGGACAGGTCACTATGATTCTGCCTAAGATTCACTTGTCCTTATCTAAGTTCGTACTATCCACCAAGGCTGCCTATTTACAAGGTCTATGACTACTCAGGCTGGTAAATTACCTACTTCTTATGGTGTTCATGAATATAAAGTAAGGTAAATATTTAGATTCTATAGTTCATACTCACCATATATATGATTATACTCATCATATATTGTTTTTGAGACATGAAGAACAATACTGAAACACAGTCCATTTGTATAATTCTGGATCCTGCCCTGTGTACCACTGGTCACACACACATGTTGACAGGCATGAGAGATTCCTCTCATTCAGTTTCATCCCTCATTCTGTTTCCCATTCAGTTATAAAAAAACATGTTTTATCTGAACAAATGCTAGTTGGCATTGGCCTCCAAATTTTCAGAAATGATCATAGCTGTATAGCAGTGAGTTTAATGATGGCAGCAGGAAGAAACACATTTAATTTGGTACCCAGATTCTGTCATTCAGATACCAAAGGAGATTTTTTGTAACTTTGCCCTTTGATATCTGGGAGCTAAGCTAATAAACCTAATGCATCCCTTAAACATTTGTCTTACTTTAAGTTTACTCATAGTTACATGCCATTTCAGAAACTATTCCAGGAAACATAGAAAAGGAAAGTGAAGAAAATGATAAAAATTGACAATATGTTAATTAACAGATTATCATTATGGGCCTCTAGGAATAATCTTTTGGGGTTGATGTCTCTATAGATAACTAAGATGTTAGGAAATTTGACCAGGTGTAATTTCTATCATTTGAGGACTGAGACCAAGCTAGTTTGCAGCAAGCATTTTTGCCCACTGGCAAGAAAACCTTGAAATAGAAAAAAGAAGACTTTTCAAACCTTTGATGGTAGGAGCTGTCAAACTGTATGGGAATCATCTACCATAGCTTCCAGACTCCATATGAACCAAGGGAATATAGCATAGGATATCAACAACATCTCTTCCATATATTTTATTCTGTTAATTATTTTTATAAATATAATGTTTGTACACATTTTATAACATATAATCTAAAAGATATAAAAATATTAATGAGGCTTATTTTATTCCACACATTTTGACACTTAAACTTTGTCCCTCCAGAGGTAATTATTTTCAGCTCTTAGTATTGACTTAATTTATTTAATTCCACATTGGTAAGTAATATAAACATTTTGATATCTTAGTTTTATAACTCATATTTGTTCTGCTTTACATCAATTAAGAATAGTGTATTGTTTTGAAAATAGTTTCCAGGAAGAAGGAATATCATTTGATCATACAATTAATTGCTGAATTGAATAATTATAGCATTGTAGCTCAAATATCATTTTTCATAATATCAAAGATAGTTTTTAATTGTTTCCTAGTTTCCAGATGTTAGCATTGGGAGTTTCTGTGTCATTATAAGCACCATATCTTTGTCATGTCTCTGTTCACCTGTTTTTTTGCTTTCTTAGAAAACATTCTTTGTTAGAGAGTTTATGGTTTCCCCCTTAATGCTTACATGCTAGTATTTTCTGAATCATGTACTTGGTATGGTCTTTAGTATTTTCTAATCTGGCCCATTGTGCCTATTGATCTCTATGTTTGTGCCTTTGATTTCTGGAAATATATTTGTTTTTGTTGTGTTTTTTATTCTTTGGGGGAAATTTGATTTCTATATATTTTTCTCTTCTCCATTCCTTCTGTATAATTTTCCTGGATTAAATATAAACTTGATGGTTTGAGACTTTTCTTTTTTATCTTATTTTTCAGATCTTACCTATGTTCCTATTTATTGACTTTATTGAATCTGTATTATGGTAGTGGTAGTTTTAATTTCAAAGAAAGTACTATTTAACCTATTCTTCTTAATATCTTATTTTCCACTATCATTTATGTCATACCTCCAATGAATACTATCACAGCAACCTTTTCTTTTATTTCCCTTAGTGCTCTATTACCATTTATTAGAATTTCTATTATATTCATGATTTTATATATTGCAATATTTTTCTCCCTATATTTCATTTTCTTCATTTCACATTAGAAGCTTTACTCAGTATTTTAATCTTGAGATGTCAACTCACATCAAGAAGAGATTAATTACACAAGCAACTGCTTCAGCTCAAAATTGATTTTGCTTAAGGATGACCAAAGAGTAGATGAACAACCAGAGAAAGAGTTCTATGTTGTACTACTGAATGCCAAAAAACTTTTCCCTAGGAATACACTATCTTGTATCATCCTGAAGTATATGACTTCTATGCTATATTTTTCCAAGAAGAATGTCCAGCTTTTCATTTTTAATCTTTTAGTTACTTTGGTTTCTTTTGGGACTTGATAGACAAGGCATTATCATGTATTTCAAGTCAATTTACAACTTGTTATATAGACAAAGTTAGCCTGGCTCAATCTCCCAATTCCTAGCATCACAGATGGGTGCTGCCATATCCTTTTTAAATGATTCTTAAAAGATAGTTTCATCTAAAACAACAAATAGGTCTGAAGAGATGGATTCAGCCATTAAAATCATATACTTCTCTTGCAGGAGACCCAGATCCAGTTTCCAGTGCCCATATTAGGTGGATCACTCCTACCTGTAACCATAGTTCTAAGAGATACATCTGCTTCTAAACTCTGCTGGCACATGGGGGCATTCCGGAGTGTGTGTGTATATATATATATATATATATATACATACATATATATTATAATATATATAATATATATATGTAATATATTATATATGTATATTATATATATATAATCTTTTTGAGTACCTATGAGTTAAATGATGTTAGATCAAATGTCAACTATGAATCATGCAGTTATATAGAACATGCCAGAAAGAAATAAAAAAATATCAGGAATTAGTTCTAATCATGATATGTAAAATTGTTTTGTTTTTCTTTAAAATTAGGTATAAAATGGTATATTTGGGACTAAATTCATTTTTAACCATATATAAATATACATATACACATACATATACACATATACTTGTGTATATGCATATGTATACATATGTGTGTATGTATATGTATGTATATAATCATATATATGAAAAGACAAGAAAAATCATATAGAAACACTGGTTTTTAAAATATTTGACATACAACAAAAAGTTCAGTGATCTTAGAGAAGTGAGTAACAAATGGGAGTTTCTGCTTTTATTTCGGTTTATAGGTGAGAAGATCCAGATGTATCTTCCATGACTCCCTAATATTTGTCATGAAGGTGTGAATACAGGGGATATAAGTTATCTGAGCTTTTAAGAAAGAGTAGTAGAATGGGAGTTTCATAGAAAGAAGTAGGCTTCCAAATAAATGCAAGAGGCATAAAAATCTCCAAATAGGCATGATTAGAGAAAAAGTTCTCCAGAATTTGTTAGAATCAGGATATCAAAAAACACAAAGTAAACAAATAACCCTAAAATATCACAAGAAAAATGACAACTTATATAAAAAGGAATAAATATTCTAATTACTCCAGAGTTTAGAGCACAAAATAAAATATTTCAAGATCTGAAATTAAGTAACCTTGATTCTAAGAATGCCATACCTTGGAAATCTTTCAAAACTGATGAAGAAAGAAAGGTAATTCATGATAAACACACCTTAAAGCAATTCATGAAATCCAAGCCAACATTTCAAAAATATTCTCAGTGAACTACTTTATAAGGAGGATGAAAGATAGCCTAACCACAGATAAACAAATTAGACAGGAAAAGGAACAACTGAGTCCAACACAAAAACTCAGAAAACCATCAAAATCAATATGCAAGCAGAAAAAGAAATACAAATAATCTAGTAAAATATAATATCACATGGCAAAACCATAGAAAATAAGAAACCCTTTTATATGATGAACTCAAATGTAAATGGCCATAACTCATAACTAAAAGATACAGATTAATATACCGTATTTTTTTTTTAAAAAAGAGCCTAGCATATGCTGTATCCAAGAAACAAACTTTAAGAGTAAAGATACATGTTTTTAACTGTTCTACTGCTGTGAAAAGAAACCATAACCAAAGCAACTCTTATAAAACAGAGGATTTAACTGGGGCTTGCTTACAGTTTGAGAAGTTTAGTCCCTTATCATCAGGGTAGGAAGCTGACAGGCATGGCACTACAGCAGGAGCTGAGAACTATTCATCCTTATATACAGGGAACACACAGGTAGATAGATAGATAGATAGATAGATAGATAGATAGATAGATAGATAGATAGATAGATAGATAGATAGATAGATAAATAGAGACTCGGCTTTTGAAACCTCCCTCAAAGCTGAACATCAGTGACATATATTCTCCAACAAATTTTATACCACTTAATCCTTCCCAAATTGATTTTCATGGTGGTTGGACCAGTTTGCAATCCCACCAGCAATGGAGGAGCGTTCCTCTTTCTCCACATGCTATCCTGCATGTGCTATCTCTTCAGCTTTTGATCTTAGTCATTCTGAATGGTGTAAGATGAAACCTTAAGATTGTTTTGATTTTCATTTCCTTGGTGACTAAGAACTGAACATTTATTTAAGTGCTTCTCGACATTTTAAGATTCCTCCTTTGAGAATTCTCTGCTTAGCTCTGTAAACCATTTTTAATTGGGTTATTTGGGTTGTTGGTATCTACAACCTTGAGTTCTTTAAAATTTTTGGAAATGATCCCTCTGTCAGATGTAAGGTTTGTAAAAATCCTTCCCCGATCTGTAGGCTGATGTTTTTTCCTACTGACAGTATTCTTTGCCTTACAGAAGCTTTTTATTGTCATTAGGTTCTATTTATCCATTGTTGATCCACTGTTGTTCTGTTCAGGAAACTGTCTCCTTTACAAATACATCCAAGGATATTCCACACTTTTCCTTCTATGAGATTTAGTGTATCCAGTTTTATGTTGAGGTTCATCCACTTGGATGTGAGTTTTGTACAGATGGATCTATTTGCCTTCGTCTACATGTAGACATCCAATTAGACCAGTGCCATTTGTCGAAATTGTTTGCTTCTTTTTCCATTGTATTTTGGCTTCTTAATAAAAATTCAACTATCCATAGATGTATGAGTTTATTTCTAAGTCTTGGATTTGATTCTACTGATCAACTTTGCTGTTTCTGTACCAGCACATAGCAGGTTTTATCACAAGTGCTCTGTAGTACAGCTTGAGGTCATTGATGGTGATTTCTTCCAAAGTACTTTTATTCTTCAGGATTGTTTTGGCTATTCTGGATTTTTTGTTTTTACTTATGAAGTAGAAAACTGGCCTTTCAAAGTCTATAAAATTTTGTGTTGGAATTTTGATGGGGATTGCACTGAATGGCCTTTGATAAGATGGACAATTTTGATATGTTAATACTACAAATCCATGAACATGGGAGCACTTTCCATTTTATGAGATCCTTGTCAATTTTTTTTTCTTCAGAGACTTGAAGATCTTGATATAAAGATCTTTCACTTTCTTGGTTAGAGTTACAGTAAGGTGTTTTATGTTATACGTGGTTATTGTAAAGGGTGTATTCACCGTAACTTCTTTGTCTTTGTATAAAGAAGGGCTACTGATTTCTGTGAGTTAATTTTGTATCCACAACTTTGGTAAAGGTTTTAATCACCTATAGGAGTTCTCTGGGAGAATTTATGGATTCACTTATATATACTAGCATATCATCTGCAAATAGCCATCTACTCTAGTAGGTTGATCTACATTAGTTATTGTATTGCTCTGGCTAGAACTTCAAGTACTATTTTGAATAGATAGGGAAAGAGTAGGCAGCCTTGACTTGTCCCTGATTTTAGTGAAAATGCTTTAATTTCTTTCCATTTAGTTTGATGTTGGTTGTTGGCTTGCTGTATATTGCTTTTACTATGTTTAGGTATGTGCCTTGTGTCCCTGATATCTCTAAAACTTTTAACATAAAGGGATGTTGGATTTTGTCAATGGCTTTTTAGACATCTAATGGGATGATCATGTGGCTGATCTTTCTTTTAGTTTGTATACATGGCAGATTAGGTGAATTGAATTTTTGTATACTGTGCCATCCCTAGAATAAAGCCTACTTGGTCATGATTGATGATGTGTTTTTCAGGTGTCCCTGAATTCTGTTTGAGAGTATTTTTATTGACTATTTTTGCATCAAAGTTCATAAGAGAAATTGGTCTGAAGTTCTCTTTCTATGTTGAGTCTTTGTGTGGTTTAGGTACTAGGGTGACTATGGTTTCATAGAATGAGGCATAGTCTCATGGGCAGTGTTCCTTCTGTTTCTGTTTTGTGGAATAGTTTGAGGAGTATTGGCTCTTCTTTGAAAGTGTGGTATATTCTGCACTAAAACCATCTGACCCTGGACTTTTATTGCTTGGGAGACTTTTAATGGCTGCTTCTGTTCCTTTAGGGGTTATGGGGTTGTTTAAATACTTTACCTGTTCTTGATTTAACATTTATATGTAGGACATGTCTGGAAATTTTTCTGTTTTATTAAGATTTTCTAGTTTTGTGGAGTAAAGGCTTTTGAAGTAAAGCCTAATGATTCTCTCAATTTCCTAGTTGTCTGTTATCTCGCTTTTCACTTCTGATTTTGTTTACTTGAATACTCAGTCTCTGTCTTTTGGTTAGTTTCGCTAAGGATTTGTATATCTTGTTGATTTTTTTAAAGAACCAGCTGTTGGTTCCATTGATTTTTTGTGTTGTTTTCCTTGTTTCTAACTGGTTTTTTTCAACCCTGATTTTGATTATTTCCTGCCTTCTACTCCTCTTTGGCATGCTTGCATCTTTTGTTTCTAGAGCATTCAGGTGCACTTTTAAATTGCTGGTATAAGAATTTTTTAATTTCTTTATGGGGGCACTAAATGCTATGAACTTTCCTCTTAGCACTGCTTTAATTTTCTTTAATTTCTTTATGTATTTCCTCCCTGACCCAGAAATCACTGAGTAGATAGTTCTTCAGTTTCCATGAGTGTATATTCTTTCAGGTGTTTCTGTTGCTGTTGAAGGACAGCTTTAATCCATGGTAGTCTGACAAGAAACAAAGCCTTATTTCAATATTTTTGTATCTGCTGAGTCTTGTTTTGTAGCTGACTATGTGGTCAAGTTTGGAGAAGAATCCATGAAGTACTGAGAAGATATATTCTTTTGTGTTGGCTGAAATACTGTATTGATTTCTGTTATGTCCATTTGATGCATAATGTCTATTAGTTCAATTATTTCTCTGTTTAATTTTTGATTGAATGTTCTGCCAATTGTTGAGTGTGGGGTGTTGAATTCTCCCACTATTTATTGTATGGGGTTTGATGTGGAATTTATGCTTTAGCAGCATTTCTTTTACAAATGTGGGTTCCTTTGTTTTGGAGGCATTTATGTTCAGAATTGAGATATTATATTTATAGATTTTTTTCCTTGATGAGTATGAATTGCTCTTCCCTGTCTCTTTTGGTAACTTTTGTTTGAAAGTCTGTGAGAATGACTACTCTAGCTTGCTTCTTGGGTCCTTTTGCTTGGATAACTTTTTTTCCAGCCCTTTACACTGAGGTAATGTCTGTCTTTATGGCTGAGGTTTGTTTCTTGTATGCTGAAGCAAAATGATAGAGTCTGATTTGCCTCCATTCTGATAACCTGTGTATTTTTATTGGGAAATTGAGTCCTTTGATATTGGGAGATATCAATGACCAATGATTGTTATTTCCTGTTATTTCTATGTTGTGTGCTTTCCTTGGTTTTGCTGGTATGGAATTACTTATTTCCTGTATTTTAATGGATGTAGTTATCCTCCTTGTATTGGAATTTTCCCTATAGAATTTTCTGTAGGGCTGGATTTGTGGAAAGATATTGTTTGAATTTGGAATTCTCTTCAAATATCTTATTTTCTCTATGTAGGGTGATTGAGACTTTTACTGTGTATAGTAGTCTATGCTGTTTTCTGTGGGTCATTTGGAAGTTTCAACATATCTATCTTGGCCATTATAGCTTTCAGATACTTTGTTAAGAAGTAGGGTGTAACTCGGACAGATCTGCCTATGTATGTTACTTGGCCTTTTTCATTTATCTCTTAATATTCTTTGTTCTTTTAATTTTTGTGTTTTGATTATAATGTGGTGGTAGGGTTTCCTTTTGTTTTTGTTTTTGTTTTTATTTTTGTTTTTTTCCAGACAGGGTTTCTCTGTGTAGCCCTGGCTGTCCTGGAACTCACTCTGTAGACCAGGCTAGCCTCTAACTCAGAAATCTGCCTCTGCCTCCCAGGTATTGGGATTAAAGGTGTGCACCACCACCACCCAACTGGGGTTCCTTTTCTTGTCTACTCTAATTGGTGTTTTACAACATTCTTGTGCCTTTATAAGCATGCTGTACTTTAGGTTAGGAAATTTTTCTTCTATGACTTAATCAAAAGTATTTTGAGGGACTTTGAGATGGGAACATTCTTCCTTTATTCCATTTATCCTTAGGCTTGGTCTTTTTATGATATCCTAGATTTTCTGGATGTTTTGTGTCATGGACTTTTTGGATTTTGCATTTTCTTTGACGGATATATTGATTTCTTCTATTGTATCTTCTACAACTGAAATTATCTCTTCTATCTTTTGTACTCTGTTGGTGATGCTTGTGTCTATTGTTTCTGTTCTCTTCTCCGTGTTTTCCATCTCCAGGATTCTCTCAGTTTGTGTTTTCTTAATTGCTTCTATTTCCACTTTCAGGTCTTACATTTATGTCACCTGTTTAATTGTATTTTTCTTTATATCTTTAAGGAATTTATTTGTTTTCTCTTTAAAGACCTCTACCTGTTTGATTGTATTTTCCTATATTTCAAGGGATTTATTCATTTGTATCTTTAAAGGCCTATATCATCTTTATAAGTTTGTTTTTCAAGTAATATTCTTGTGTTTCAGTTGTGTTAGGATATCCAGAGATTGCTTTAGAAAGATAGCTGTGCTCTGAAAGTGTAATTTTGCTCTGGCTCTTGTTTATTGTGTTCTTTTGAGGGCCTTTTAGGCATATAAATAGCTTTTGTCCCTGTATATTGCCATTGCAGTATGTATTAGCATGAGGGTTAACCTCTATGGTTATGGTGTGACAGGCTTCTGATAGGTGGTATCCTTAGGCTGAATGGTACAAGATCAGCAGGTCTGTAGGGGCCATGATATTCAGATCTGTATGGTTTAGGAGTCACTGGTCTTTATGGATCAGAAACTACAAGTCTGATGAAGGTCTGTAGAGAGTTGGCAGGAGAATGAAGGTCCCCCTGGCATATTGGCTGCTCAGGGTAGGTTGGCTTACCCATGAGAACTCAGTAAGTAGGAAAGATGGGTGGGGGAAGGGAAGCTTACCTGTATGGTTCAGGATCTGCAGGACTGATGAAGGTGGGAGGAGAGGTTGCCAAAGAATTGTGGTCTACCTTTGATTACAGGCTGCTCAGGGGAGTTTGACTTGCCCAACAGGACTCAGCAAGAAGGCCAGATGGATGAAGAAGAGAAGCTTACCTGTACTTTTTATGATCCCCTGTTCTGATAAAAGTGGTTAGAAAGATTGGAATACTATTTTTAAAAGTATGATCTAATGGTTCTTTATATTTCCTCAGTGTCTGTTGCTATATTTCCCCTTTGGTTTTGAACTTTGTTAACTTGGATAGTCTCTCTCTCTGATTTATAGTTAGTTTCAATAAGGATTATTCTATCTTGTCGAATTCCCAGAGAACAAACTATGTATTTCATTGATTCTGTGTATTTTTCTCTTTGTTTTTATTTCATTAATTTCAGACATCACATTTTTATTGGATATTATATTTACATTTCAGATTTTATCCCCTTACCTCATTACCCCTACCACCCAGGAAACTCCTAGTCCACCCCCTCCCCCTGCTTCTATGAGGATGTGCCTCCACCTACCCCCACTCCAACCTCCCTACCCTCGAATTCCCCACCACTCGGTGTTTAGCCTTCATGGGACCAAGGGGCTCCTCTCCCACCTATGCCTGACAAGGCCATCCTCCCCTACATATACAGATGGAGTCATGAGTCCCTCCCTATGTGCTTCCAGGCTGGTGGTTTAGACACTGGGGAGCTCTGGTTGGTTAGTATTGTTGTTCTCCTCATGGAGCAATCAACCCTTTCAGTTCCTCTAGTCTTCTCTCTACCTTCTCCATCGGGAACCCCTTGATCAGATCAGTGGTTACCTGTGAGTATCTGCCTCTGAATATGGCAGACTCTGGCAGACCTCTAAGGAGACAGCTATATCAGGCTCTTGTCAGCATGCACTTCCTAATATCCACATCGTCATCTATCTTTGGTGACGACATATGAGATGGATACCCAGGTGGAATGGTCTCCAGACAACCCCTCCTTCAGTTTCTGTCCCACAATTTGTCTCCATATTTGCTCCCTGGAGTATTTTGTTACTCCTTCTAAGTAGGACCAAGGCATCCATACTTGATTTTCCTTCTTCATGAGGTCTGTTGGTTGAATCCTGGCTATTTCAAGCTTTTGGGCTAATACTCACTTATCAGTGAGTAAATATCATGTGTGTTCTTTTGTGATTGGGTTACCTCGATCAGGATGATATTTTTAGTTCCATCCATTTACCTAAGAATTTCTCAAATGCATTATTTTTAATAGCAGAGTAATACTCCATTGTGTAAATGTACCACAGTTTTTGTATCCATTCCTCTGTTGAAAAACATATGGGTTCTTTCCAGCTTCTGGCTATTATAAATAAGGCTGCTATGAACAGAGTGGAGCATGTGTCCTTATTATATGTTGGAACATCTTCTGGGTATATGCCCAGGAGTGGTATAGCTGGGTCCTTAGGTAATGCTATGTCCAATTTTCTGAAGAACAGCCAGACTGATTTCTAGAGTGACTGTACCAACTTGCAATCCCACCATCAATGGAGGAATGTTCCTCTTTCTTCACATCCTCACCAGTATCTACTATCACATGAGTTTTTGATCTTAGCCATTGTGATTGGTGTGAGGTGGTATCTCAGGGTTGTTTTGATTTACATTTCCCTGATGACTAAGGATGTTAAGTATTTCTTAAGGTGCTTCTCAGCCATTCGAGTTTCCTCTGTTTAGAATTCTTTGTTTAGCTCTGTACCTCATTTTTAACAGGGTTATTTGGTTGTCTGGAGTATAATTTCTTGAGTTCTTTGTATATCTTGGATATTAGCCCTCTATCAGATGTAGGATTTGTAATGATCTTTTCCCAATCTGTTGATTGCTGTTTGGTCTCATTAACAGTGTCCTTTGCCTTACATAAGCTTTGCAGTTTTATGAGGTCCCATTTGTCAATTCTTGATCTTAGAGCATAAGCCATTGGTGTTCTGTTCAGGAACTTTTTCCTGTGCCTAGGTATTTGAGGGTCCTCCCTACCTTCTCTTCATTTAGTTTCAGTGTATCTGGTTTTATATGAAGGTCCTTTATCCACTTGGACTTGAGCTTTGTATAAGGGCATAAGAATGAATTGATTTCCATTCTTCTACCTGCTGCCCTCCAGTTGAGCCAGCACCATTTGTTGAAAATGCTGTTCTTTTTCCCCTGGATAGTTTTAGCTCCTTTGTCAAAATCAAGTGACAATAGGTGTGTGGGTTCATTTCTGGATCTTCAATTCTATTCCATTTATATTCCTGCCTGTCTCTGTACCAATACCATGCAGTTTTTATAACTACTGCTCTGTAGTACAGTTTGAGGTTAGGAATGACGATTCCCCCAAAATTTCTTTTATTGTTGACAATAGTTCTCGCTGTCCTGAGTTTTTTGGTATTCCAAATGAATTTGCAAATTGCTCTTTCTTTCTCTATGAAGAATTGATTTGGAATTTTGATGGGGATTGCATTGAATCTTTAGATTGCTTTTGGCAAGATGGCCATTTTTACTAAATTAATCCCACCAATCCAAGAGCATGGGAGATCTTTCCATCTTCTGAGATCTTCTTCAATATCTTTCTTCAGAGACTTGAAGTTCTTGTCACACAGGTCTTTCACTTGCTTGGTTAGATTCACTCCAAGATATTTTATATTATTTGTGGCTATTGTGAAGGGTGTCATTTTCCTAATTTCTTTCTTAGCCTGTTTATCCTTTGAGTAGAGGAAGGCTACTAACTTGTTTGAGTTGATTTTATATCCAGCTACTTTGCTGAAGTTCTTTATCAGGTTTAGGAGTACTCTGGTGGAAGTTTTAGGGTCACTTAAATATATTATCATATCATCTGCAAATACTGAAACTTTGACTTCTTCCTTTCCTATTTGTATTATTTGGCTTCCTTTTGTTGTCTAATTGCTCTGGCTAGGACTTCCAACACTATATTGAATAGGTAGTGTGAGAGTGGGTAGCCTTGTCTAGTCCCCATCTTAGTGGGATTGCTTCAAGTTTCTCTCCATTTAGTTTGATGTTGACTACTGGCTTGTTGTATATTGCTTTTACTATGTTTAGGTATGGGCCTTGAATTCCTGATCTTTCCAAGACTTTTAACATGAAAGGATGTTGAATTTTGTCAACTGCTTTCTCAGCATCTAGTGAGATGATCAAATGCTTTTTTTTTTCCTTTGAGTTTGTTTATATAGTGGATTACATTGATGGATTTCTGAATATTGAACCATTTCTGCATTCCTGATATATAAAGCCTACTTGATCATGATGAATGTTTGCTTTGATGTGTTCTTAGATTCTGTTTGCAAGAATTTTATTGAGTATTTTTGCATCAATATTAATAAGAGAGATTGGTCTGGGGTTCTCTTTCATGGTTGGATCTTTTTGAGGTTTAGGTGTAAGCATAATTGTAGCTTCATAGAATGAATTGGGTAGTGTTCCTTCTGTTTCTATTCTGTGAAATAGTTTGAAGAGAATTGGTATTAGGTCTGAAAGGTCTGATAGAATTCTGTACTAAAACCATCTGGTCCCGAACTTTTTTTGTTGTGGAGACTTTTAGTGAGTGCTTCTATTTCCTTAGGGGTTACGGGACTGTTTATATGGTTTATCTGTTCCTAATTTCATTTTGGTACCTTGTATCTGTCTAGAAAATTGTCCATTTCATCCAGATTTTCCAATTTTGTTGAGAATAGGCCTTTGTAGTAGGTTCTGATGATTTTTTTTTAATTTCCTCAATTTCTGTTGTTATGTCTCCCTTTTCAGTTCTGATTTTATTAATTTGGATACTGTCTCTGTGCCCTTTTCTTGGTCTGGCTAAGGGTTTATCTATCTTGTTGATTTTCTCAAAGAACCAGCTCCTGGTTTGGTTGATTTTTGTATAGTTCTTTCTGTTTCTACTTGGTTGACTTCAGCCTGACTTTGATTATTTCCTGCAGTCTACTCCTCTTGGGTATATTTGCTTCTTTTTGTTCTAATGCTTTCAGGTGTGTTGTCAAATTATTAGTGTATGCTCTTTCCAGTTTCTTTTCGTAGGCACTTAGAGCTATGAGTTTTCCTCTTAGTACTGCTTTCATGGTGTCCCACAAGTTTTGGTATGATGTGTCCTCATTTTCATTAAATTCTAAAAAGTCTTTAATTTCTTTATTTTTTCCTTTACCAAGTCATCATTGCATAGAGTATTGTTCAGTTTCCAAGTGTTTTTGGGCTTCCCATTGTTTTTGTCAATATTAAAGACCAGCCTTAGTCCACAGTGGTCTGATAGGGTGCAAGGGATTATTTCAATCTTTTTGTATCTGTTGAGGCCTGTTTTGTGACCAATTATATGGTCTATTTTGGAGAAGGTACCATGGGGTGCTGAGGAAAAGGTATATTCTTTTGTTTTAGGATGAAATGTTCTATAGATATCAGTTAAATCCATTTGATCCATAACTTCTGTTAGTTTCATTGTGTCTCTGTTTAGTTTCTGTTTCCATGATCTGTCCATTGCTGAGTGTAGGGTGTTAAAATCCCCCACTATTATTGTGTGAGGTGCAATGTATGTTTTGAGTTTAGTAAAGTTTCTTTTATGTATGTGGGTGCCCTTGCATTTGTGGCATAGATATTCAGAATTGAGAGTTCATCCTGGTACATTTTTTTCCATTGATGAGTATGAAGTGTCCTTTTTTATTTTTTTGATTACTTTTGGTTGAAAATAAATTTTATTTGATATTAGAGTTGCTACTCCAGCTTGTTTCTTGGGACCATTTGCCTGGAATATTGTTTTCCATCCTTTTACTCTGAGGTCTTGTCTGTCTTTGTCACAGAGGTGCACTTCCTGTATGCAGCAAAATTCTGGGACCTGTTTATGTATCCAGTCTGATAGTCTACGTCTTTTTATTCAAGAATAGAGTCCATTGATATTAAGAGATATTAAGGAAAAATGATTGTTGCTTCCTGTTAATTTTTTTATTAAAGGTGGAATTATTTTTGTGTAACCATCTTCTTTTGGGGTTGTAGGAAGATTACTTTCTTGCTTTTTCTAGGTTGTAGTTTCCCTCCTCGTGTTGGAGTTTCCATCAATTATCCTTTGAAGTGCTGGATTTGTGGGAAGATATTGTATAAATTTGGTTTTTCATGGAATATCTTGGTTTTTCCATCAATAGTGATTGAGAGTTTTGCTGGGTATAGTAGTCTGGGTTGGCATTTGTGTTCTCTTAGGGTCTGTATAATATCAGTCCAGGATCTTCTGGCTTTTATAGACTCTGTTGAGAAGTCTGATGTAATTCTTATAGGTCTGCCTTTATATGTTACTTTACCTTTTTCCCTTACTGCTTTTAGTATTTTTCTTCATTTTGTATATTTGATGTTTTAATTATTATGTGACGGGAGGTATTTCTTTTCTGGTCTAGTCTATTTGGAATACTGTAGGCTTCTTGTACATTTATGGACATCTCTTTCTTTAGGTTAGGAACATTTTCCTCTATAATTTTGTTGAAGATATTTACTGGCACTTTCAGCTTGGAGGCTCACCCTCATCTATACCTATTATCCTTAGGTTTGGCCTTCTCATCGTGTCCTGGATTTCCTGGATGTTTTGGGTTAGAAGCTTTTTGCATTTTGCATTTTTCTTTGACAGTTGTGTCAATGTTTTCCATGGTATCTTCTGCACAAGAGATTCTCTTTTCTACCTCTTGTATTCTGTTGGTGATGCTTGAGTCTATGACTCCTGATCTCTTTCCTAGGTTTTCTATCTCCAGGGTAGTCTACATTTGAGTTTTTTTATTGTTTCTACTTCCATTTTTAGATCCTGGATGGTTTTGTTTAATTCTTTCACCTGTTTGGTTGTGTTTTCTTGCAATTCTTCAAGGGATTTTTGTGTTTCCTCTTTAAGGGCTTCTACCTGTTTACCTGTGTTCTCCTCAAATTATTTGAGAGTGTTATTTTTGTTCTTTTTAAAGTCCTTTATCATCATCATGACAAGTGATTTTAATTCTGAATCCTGCTTTTCTGGTGTGATGGAATGTTCAGGGCTTACTATAGTGGGAGAACTGGGTTCTGATGATGACAAGTAACTTTGATTTCTGATGTTTACATTCTTGAGCTTGCCTTTTGACATCTGGTTAACTCTAGTGCTACCTGCACTCACTGGTTCTGACTGGAGCCTGCCTTTCCAGTTATCTTACTTGTGTCAGAACTCCTCAGGGTTCTGATGTCTCTGTGATCCTGTGATCCTGAGCTCTAGCTTCTCTGAGTACATTGGCTTCTCTAGGTTGTCTCACGATATGGTGTCTCCATGGTAGCAGACCAGCTAGGTGTCCACTGCTCTGAGTGTAGTGGCTCCTCTAGGATGTCTCAGGATATGGTGTCCACTGCTCTGAGTTCAGTTGCTCCTCTAGGATGTCTAGGGATAAGGTGTCTTCACGGGAGCAGACCAGCTGTGTGTCTGCCCCAGCCATAAGAACCAGTCGAGGGGCAGAAGAAAGTGGTATTCCACAGGTGTGGGGTTTGGGTGCCTGGTGGGTCCTAAGTGCTCCCTGCTCCCAGTTGTAGCTGTGGGGCACAGGGCAGTGGGCAACTCTTCTTACCTGCCTCTCTAGGACGTCTTGGGATACATTTTCCACATGGGAGCAGACCAGCTGGGTGTCTGCTCCAGCCACAGGGCCTGGGCGAGGGGTGGAAGGGCCAGACATAACATTTATTACTACCTAACTTTTACTCTCCTTGGATGATCTTGCTTTTTTTGTTCTAGAGTTTTGAGGCATGCCATTAAGTTGCTTGTACAAGATCTCTCCATTTTTTTTACATAGGTGCTTAATGTTAAGGACTTTCCTCTTAGCACTGTTTTCATTGTGTACCAAAAGTTTGGTATATTGTACATTCATTGTCATTGAATTCTAGGAAATCTTTCATTTCTTTCTTAATTTCTGACTTTTGACAGTGGTCACCGAGTATATTTTAGTTCAGTTTCTATGAGTTTGAAGACTGTTTATTTCTGTTGACTTTTAAATCCAGCTTCAAACCATGGATGTCTGATAGGGCAGAGAATTATTTCAACTTCTTGTATCTATTTAGACTTTCTTTGTGACTAAGAATGTTGTCAATTTGGGGAAATGTTCTGTGAGGTGCTGAGAAGGAGGTATATTCTTTTGTGTTTGGGTGAAATGTTTTGTGGATATATGTTAGGTTTATCTGGCTTTAAATGTCTGTTTGCTCCAGTATTTGTCTGCTTACTTTGTGCTGGATAATGACCTGTCCACTGATGTGAGCAGGATACTGAGGTTTCCTGCTATCAATGTGTGAATGACAGTGTGTGATTTAAGCTTTAGTAGTGTTTCGATTAAAATGTGGGTGCTTTTGTGTTTTTGTCATGGATGTTAAGAATTGAAAAATCATCACGGTTGTTATATCTTATGATGAAAATAAAGTGCCTTTGCCATCTCTTTTGGTTAACTTTGGTTTTAAGTCTATTTTTTTAAATATTAGAATGGTTACATAAACTTGTTTCTTAGATCCATTTGAATGGAAGATGTTTTTTAAAACCTATACTTTAATATAATGTCTATCTTTAAGGTTGAAGTTCATTTCTTGTGTGCAACACAAAGGTGGATCCTGTTTTTTGCATCAATTTTGTTAATCCATGTCTTCCTATTAGAGAATAGATATCATTGATATTCACAGATATCAATGACCAATTACTGTACATTTTTTGGCTTTTGGGTTTGTTTTTATTTGGTAGTGATCACCATGTTTGTGTGTGTGTGTGTGTGTGTGTGTGTGTGTGTGTGTGTGTGTGTGCGCGTGTGTGTGTGCGCGTGCGCGCACGCATACACTCATGCTTCATTTCTTTTTGTTTTGCTAGTGTGAGATTATTTATGGCTATGTTTTCTTTGGTGTAGTTAACCTCTTTGGGTTGGAGTTTTATTTCTAGTATCTTCTGTAGGAGTCAATTGGTAGATAGATGTTTTAAACGAAATACATTGTTTTCTCAATATAAAGTGATTAAAGTTTTGGTGTGTATAGTAGTCTGTGAAAGTTTCTGTAGTCTTAGTCTCCAAGATATATAATTATCTCCTCATGGCTTTTTGACACCCCATTTGAGTAGTCTGGTCTAAGTCTAATGGGTGTGCATTTATAAGTTACTTGCTTTTTTGTCTTGCATATTTGATGATGATGATGATTTGTATGTTTAGTATTTTGCTTATTATGTGATGAAGATACATTAATTACTGGTCCAATCTATTTGGTGTTCTGTAAGTTTCTTTTACCTTTATAGGGATTTCCTACTTTAGGTTAGCAAGATTTTTTTCTATTACATTGTCAAAATTTTTTCTTTGATCTTTGAGCTGGGAATATTCTTCTTTTATTCCTATTATTTTTAGGCTTGGTCTTTTCATAATGTCTCATATTTCTTGGATGATTTGTGTCAGGAATTTTTTTATTTAACATTTTCTATTAAATATCTATTTCTTCTATTGTATCTTCAATGCCTCACGTTCTCCCTTCTTCCACTTGTATTCTGTTGGAGATGGTTGCATCACCTGTTTGTTTTCCTAGATTTTTTTCATTTCCAGAATTCCCTGTTTGTGCTTTTCCTTTATTGTTTTGAGTTTTGTTATCAGATCTTAAATTGTCTTATTCATTTATTCAACTTTTTGCTTTTCCCCTGGACTTCTTTAAGATATTATTCATATCTACCAATTGTTTTTCCTGGCTTTCTTTGAGTAATATATTAATTTCTTCCAATTGTTTGTTTGTTTGTGTTTTTCTTTATTTGTTTTAGGAAATTTTTCATCTCCTCTTTAAAGACCTCTATCATGTTTATAAAGTTGCATTTAATTACACTTTCTTATTCTTCAGCTGTATTGGAATATTGAGGGTTTGCTATAGTAGGATAGCTAAGCTCTGGTGCTGACATACTGCCCTGAATGTTATTGTGTTCTTACACTGGTGTCTAGGTATCTGGGTTTGTGGTGATTATTGGTGTAGGTGCCAATTTCTGAGTTTCATTTTGGCATGTTTTGTTTGTTAGATTTTTTTGATATTTGGTTTTAAGATGGCTGCTTTGTTCTTGGTTTTCATTTCTTCTCTAATATGGTAGCCAGAGTGTCCTGTGGTTGAGTAGAGGGTCTCAGTTTGAATTGGGCACTAGACATCTGATGGCCAGGATGGCAAACAGAAATAATTCTAGCAAGTTCAAGGCAAAATAGTGCCATAATTAAAAACAAAAAGAAGAAGTTGAAATAATTTATACATGTCAATTCTCAATCTTAGCAAATTTTTACTCCCTTCCTCTTTGACCCAGTTCTTCTCAATAACAAAGTTCATCATTAGGCAAAGAAAAACATTTGAGGAAATGGAAGCTGAAACTGTCTGAACAGAATGGAGTGATAGAGCCGACATTTTCCCTTTCAGAAAAAGATTGTTCCTGAATATATAGAAATGTGATTCAGAGTACAAGATGAACACGAGTATGTCTTGTAGCAAAACACAATTATATGTCTCTGATTCTGGGGATGGCATCTTATCTGTAGATGATGTATTTTTGCTTATTATCACTAGCCTTTCATTGACATACAGTTTGAAGAGTAGACTAGGATAAAATAATGGTAATTAAATTTCTTTTTGGTTAAGGGCCTAAGCACCGCATTTCTGATGAGTGAAAATACATCTGAAAAACAAAATAAGATATCAAAAACATATATAATATTTTCTATGCTTCCATTATAAGGTAATAGAGGCAGGTCCCTTTTATAGTGTCTATTACATAAACACAATCTTTTTAGGAAGAATTTTGGGTGAATCACAAGATTCTGCTGGAACTAAGGCAGGCTCAGAGACTCAAGTGTTCCTTGAGAGAGGTTTGTTAGTTCAATAAGAGGATTGGGAAGTATCAGGGCCTTCTTCCCCAGTAATATTAATGACTTTGGACCCTCTCTTATCCTCTGTCAGTCATTTAACCCCCAGTAATCTGCTCTCTTATGATTTTTTTCAGAATTGTGATTGTGGCAACATTCCCAGCCAAGGTAGTGAGGGATAGTTACCTCTGGTCAAAGGACAAAAAGCCAAGATCTGCACAAGGACATGGCTAAGCAAGACAAAGTCAGAGATCAATATGGATGACATACTTAATAAAGTAATATTCATTGGTGGAAGACAAGTGGTGGAAAAACATAGGCGCAGGACAAATTTCATCCAAATAACATTAAACATCTCCAGTGTGTGTGCCTGCTTGTTCACTCAGAATCAGATGGATCCCAGATTATGGAGTACAAGATACATCTTACCATGCCCTACCACAAACAACAAGGGGATGTAATCATTTGATCTGAAGCTAAGAACTACAGTATGGCAATACATTTCCAGGAACCAAATGACTGTTAAGAGATTTGGGAAGTTATCTGCCAAGTTCAAGGTAAAGATCCAAGTGTAGAAGTCACACAAGAACTTAGTGATGATCTAGAAAATTTTGAAGATCTGTCTCCAAGCTGGAATCAGGATGAGAAGTCAAGCTGTGAATACCATATACTTGAAAACATTGCAGATTTACTTACTTTTGTCAGTGAAGCACCAAGCCACAAAGAAAGCCTGGCCCTGGTCTTTGAAAAAGAAAGTTACATTAAACAATTTCTACAGCTGTTCAAAACTTGTGAAAAGCATCAGAACATGGAAGGCTTACACTATTTGAATAGCAACATTAAAGGAATGCTGTTTCTAGACGATTCACATTTGTTTAACATTATGTTTTCTGATGAATTCATAATGGATGTGGTAGGATGCCTTGAATATAGTCCTGGTTTAGATTAGCTAAAGCAGCACAGAGAATTCTTGACTCAAAATGTAAAATTCAAGAAAATCATGCCCATAACACATTCCCAGCTTAGGCAAAAAATACAGCAGACCTACAGAATGTAATACGTTCATGATATTGTGTTTCCCACACCATCTATATTTGAAGCAAATCTTCTTTTTGATCTTCCTACTATAATTTTTTCAATAAAATTGAAATAATTACCATGCTGCAGAAAAATAAAAAAAAATTCTAAAAGTTCTTGCTCAGTTAAAAGAAAACAGTATAAGTGATGAGAGAAGGTGTGAATTGTTATTATTCTTCAAAGAATTCTGTGCATTTGCTAAGACATTACAGTCTTAAAAGAAAAATATGTTACTGAAAAAATGATAAAGGTAGGAATCATGAATGAAAGGTAGGTTGTGAACATGCATAATTATGAAATACAAGTAGCTTCTCTAGAACTATTCTCTAGAACTATTCTCTAGAACTAGTAGAATGTAGTCCATGCCTAATCAGAGCATATGCAATGGAAGAAGCTCAGGACAGTAAAGATAATGATGACCTTATCCTTAATATAATGATAAACAAATGATCTGTGATTCTGATCCTGAATTTTCATGAGACATCATTTTGACAACAGTTCTATGTGCTCTTCTTGATCCAGAAAATACACATGTCACAGCTAAAGGATGTGAAAGATGGAAATTTCTGAATTTTTTCTAAACACATTGCGTGAGGAACCTCATAGCACCAATTTTGTCCACCACAGTAGAAAACGATAGTGATGACAATAGGGCTAACATCTGTCCTGATAAATATAAAAATGCACAATTACTTGAAGCAGTTTTAGAAACACTCAGATATTGTATACAATGCCACTCCAAATACAAGAAAAATTATATTACAAGCAACAACTTGCTCAGCAGAATCTTGGTGCTGATGACTTCAAAGCACACTTTTCTGAATTTGTGTGCTGTCCAGTTTATGAGAAAAATGATTGGCCTTAAAGACAAAATTTACAATCATTACATAATTAAGAAAAATCTTTTTGAACCAGTTGTAAATGCTTTTGTGCATAAAGAAACTTGGTATAATATGTTAAATTTAGCTATTGTTAAACAATGTGAATTTATAAGAGAAAAAAATACATTGTCTCTCATTGCAAACATTATGTCTGCCTAGACTTTTACCTTCATAACTTTGATATGTCTACAATATATTTTCTGGTATATTATGTAAATTCCTTCTTAGTTGTCTCTTCTTCTTTTTCTCCTCTTCATATTTAGTTAGTTTTCTGCTCTTTAAATGTCTGGACATACTGAATTGATTCAAAAGACATAAAAAAAAACTTTCCATAATGTTTGTCTCTTAAGGGTAGATTCTGTTAATTATTAACAATTACTAATTAAACTCTTGCCGTCCCTCTCAGGCATGAATACCTATTGGATGTCCGGCTATCTCTAGCCAGTACTATACAAAAAACAAGCCATCTTTTCACAGCACCGTGTGTGTGTGTGTAAAAATAAATATCTTTGTAAGAATCAACTACTCATGGAAGAAATACTTCCTTTTGGCTTATGGCTCTAAAACAAGGAGCCCATAAATGGTAGGGGAGGCATGGCAGCAGATGGCCAAGTAAAAAGCTGGTAATCACATTTTATCCATATACACTAAGGAGAGGGGTGGCTAGGGGGAGATGGAAAGGGACAGAGGGATGGAGAAAGGGAGACAGCTGGGAAGAGGGAGGAGAGGGAGAGAGAGAATTGGAATTAAGGAGAGACTATATACTTTAAATGCCAACCCTCACAGATTTACTTCTCTTAGTAAATTCCTTAATTTTAAAGTTTCCATACCCTTGCCAAATAGAGTGCTACCACCCATGGGCCAAGTGTTCAAATACTTGAACCGATGATGTGGGGACAGTTTTCATTTAAACCACCATAATTTGCCTTCTGTCACCATAGGCCTCTAGCTATGTCCAATGATGTGGTGTGACAAAACTTTTCCTGGGGAGATCAAATATATATGCTTATTCACCTCAGACATGGGACCCACAACAGACCAAAGTACAGATACCACCAAAGTCCGACTTGGTGAACCAATGAGTTTTATTTGGGTTATTTACAAAAATATGGGTAAGCAGAAATGACACAAAGACAGCTGTATCACCAAAGCCCATCCCAGAAAGAGTGACAGATCACAAAAGCTGGAAACATGGGGCACATTGCACAGCCTGCAGGCAACCCAACAGATTGGGGAGTGTCATTTTTATACAAATCATTTGGTCCAAACCTCTTTCAGGCAGCTTGGCTGGTTTCACCTTCTTGCAGGCAGCTGACCTGGTGTCAGAG
The DNA here is from genome assembly GCA_030674055.1 of Rhabdomys pumilio. Taxonomy (NCBI): domain Eukaryota; kingdom Metazoa; phylum Chordata; class Mammalia; order Rodentia; family Muridae; genus Rhabdomys; species Rhabdomys pumilio. The sequence goes on along the minus strand of JANHMN010000005.1, from coordinate 76,906,340 downwards.
ACTTCTTTGCAGGTTGTCTTCTCTGAAAGTGACTCTTAACAGCATCTTATTGTGCATTGATTTTATTCTTTACATACACTACAACCTGACCACAGTTTCCCCTACTTCCACTATTCCCAGCACCCTTCCCCATTTCCCCTCTGCCCTAAATCCACTTCTCCATTTCACTTAAAAAAATAAATTAAGCCTCACAGGGATATCGACCGAAAATGACATAGCAAGTTTCAATAAAGCAACACCGATTTCCTCACATCAAGGTTAGACAAAGCAACCAAATAGAAAGAAAAGGGTCCTTCACAAAGGCAAAGTGTCAAAGATATCTGCACAGAATTCTGTGTAGATATATATGTATGCCCTCTAGACGAAGCACAGACAAAGGGCATACAAACAGCCATGAGCTGCAACATGGTCCACAGAAACCAAGACTGATTTAGTTAGCATCACAGAACACTGAAATTGCCATGGCCTCCAGTGGTAACAAGGCCCACAGACATCAACACAACCATTAGGCACGAAATAATCCATGGACACTATCATTGCTCTTGCAGAGGTGGCCTGTGATGACACCTCAGGCCATGTTGCTGTTCCATTGTTCATTCTCCAACTGAGGGCCACGTTGGAGTCCTTGGTCTTATTTCAGTGAGAGGCTATATGGATGTTGATGGCCCTTGATATGTTCAAAGGCCGTATGGATAGTCATTGTCTATTCTACCACCTAAAGACATGTTGAGGTCAAAGGACTAAGCTGCCATCAGAAGCCATGGTGATGTGCATGGTCTAGGCTGTTTCCTGAGGCCCTGTTGATATTTGAGGTCTATGTTACTGCCAGAATCCATGTTGGTATCCATGGCCTTGCTGCATCAAGGGCAGTGTTGATGTCCATGGCCCATGTTACCACCAAAGGCTATGAGGATGTCCATTGTCTGTGGTACTACCTAAAGACATGTTGGTTTCTGTGGACTATGCTGTCACAAGAAACCATGTCTAAGACTATGATTCATGATGCCACTGCCTATAAAGGGAACAGAAGTTTCTTTTGCAGTGGTATCAGTGACTGCTGATTCACATTTGAGAATGAGAGATATAGAAGGCTTCTTTGTCAACTTCTCTTTTGCATACCAACCTACAAAAGAAATAGTCTAGATAGGTAACCATTAAAGAAAAACTCTTAAAAACAGTAACTGGAATGCTGAAATACAGCTTTTCAGAGTTGACAGATTTCTGTGGGAGACAGGGGTGGGATTAGAAAAGACCTCAGTTAACTGTAAAGGGCTGGACACTTGGAGTTAGACCATGGTCCACTGAGTATATGAGTAATGCAAATTTAATATAGTATTGTTTTTCTTTTCTTTTTCTCTTTTTTTATTTTTCTTCTTTGATATTGGGGGGTATCACAATTGTTGGGGTGGACTTGGGAGGACTGGGAAGTGAATGCGATTAAATTAAATTTCCAAATAATAAAATACTATATTAAAAAAATAATCAGAGGTAATCCCACTTCTGCTATTTTGTGTGCCACAAGATCACTAACCATAACACATATGCAGATAACCCAGCTGAGACCCATACAGGGCCCAAGATTGTTGCTGCAGTGTATGTGAGCCCCTCTGAGTCCTGTTTAGTCTCTTCTGTGTTCTGTGATCTTCTGGTGTCTTCAAGCCCTCTGGCTCCAAGAATCCTTCCTCCCCTTTTTTATCTGGGTTCCACAGGCTTTGCCTAGTGTTTGGCTGCTGGACAATGTCTCTCTGATGAAAATTGAGCTGGGCACAGCTCTATGAGTATTAGAAAAATATCATTACAAAGCATTGCATTGATCTTTTTTGTTTTAAAATTTTGCCAGTCATATTTGTTTCTATCACAATGTAGGATGAATTTTTCTAGTTAAATGTATTTTCCTGCAAGTTTTATGATTTTTTTTTTTTTTTTGGTTTTTTGAGACAGGGTTTCTCTGTGTAGCTCAGGCTGTCCTGGAACTCACTCTGTAGACCAGGCTGGGCTCGAACTCAGAAATCCTCCTGCCTCTGCCTCTCAAGTGCTGGGATTAAAGGCATGTGCCACCACCGCCCAGCTTCATGATATTTTTTATCAGTTGAGTAATACACCATTGTGTAGATGTACCACATTTTCTTTTTATGTTCTTTGGTTGAGAGCCATCTAAGTCATTTCCAGGGTCTGGCTGTCATGAATAAAGCTGCTACAAGGATAGTTGATCAAGTGTCCTTGTGCTTGGATGGAGTGTCACTTGGGCATATGCCCAGGAATAGTATAGCTGGGTATTGAGGTAGAACTATTCCCCATTTTCTGAGAGCTACCATAATGATTTTCAAGGTGGCTGTACAAGTTTTTATTCCAACCTACAATGGAGGAGTATTTCCCTTGCTCCATATCCTCATCAGCATGAGCTCTCACTTGAGTTTTTGAATTTATCCATTCTGAAGGGTATAAGATGCATCTCAGTTTTGATTTACATTTTCCTGAGGACTAAAGGCATTGAATACTTCTATTAGTGCTTCAAGCTCTGAGAGATTCCTCTGTCACTAATTTCTCTGTTTAGCTCTGTACCCCATTTTTAAAATTGAGTTAATTGGTCTGATGGTGTGTAAATTCTTCATTTCTTTATATAATTTGGATATTAGCCCTCTGTCAGATGTAAGGTCGGTGAAGTTATTTTTCCATTCTCTATGCTGTTATTTTGTCCTTTTGATGGTATCCTTCATCTTACTGAAGCTTTTCAGTTTCATGAGGTCCCATTTATTAATTATTGCTCTTAGTGCCTGAGCTGTTGTTGTACTGTTCAAGAAGTTGTCTCCTGTGCCAATAAGTTCAAAGTTATCCCCCAATTTCTCTTCTATTAGATTTAGTTGGTTTGGTTTTAGGTTTAAGTACTCAATCCACTTCAACTTGAGTTTTGTACAGGGTGATAAATACGGATTTATTTGCATTATTTTACACACACTGACATCCAATTAGGCCAAGACCATTTATTGAAACTTCTTTCCTTTTTTTCGTTGCAAATTTCTGGCTTATTTATCAAAAATCAGGTAACCATAAGTGTTCAAATGTCTGGGAATTTGATTCGATTCCAATAGTTAACCTGTCTATATTTATGCAAATATGGTGTAGTTTTTATTACTGAAGTTCTGTAGTACAACTTAAAATTGAAGATGGTTATAACTCCAGAAGTTCATTTATTGTACAGTATTGCTTTGGCTATTCTAGGCATTTTGGTTTTCTATATGAAGGTGACTATTGTCCTTTCAAATTCTTTAAAGTACACTATTGTGGATGCCAAGTAGCTCTGGCTGACAGGAGCCTGATATAGCTGTCCCCTGAGAGGCTTTACTATGAGGAAATATCTATCTTTATTGCTTAGGTTTATTTCTTGAATGCAGCAGAATGATGGAATCTGTATTCACATCCATTCTGTTGGCCTGTCTTTCTTTGTTGTTGGGCTCATATACATTTACATTCCCACCTCACCCACCAGGGTGAACAGGAGGAAGAGGAAGTGAAGGAAAGGCAAAGCCTACAGCAAAGTTTTATAATCTTGAACACAAGGAGAAAGGAGGAAGTGGAAAGGAGGGGAAGAAGATACAAATCACATAATACATACAACAGGGTGGAATGGATAGGGATGGAACAGGCATGAACCTGAGGTGTGGGATGGGTCACTGTGGGTGTGGAGCAATGGAATCATCCCACATTCTTTTCTCTCTTTGATGCTGTTTCCATAGTTAACAAACTGAGAAGCCCTCTCAGAAGATGGGATAGGAGAAGAGGGTCAGGGCCTCAGTTGGCCCCCCAGTTGTAGCTGTTGTAGGCAAACCTGTTGGTCTGGGGCTTCTGTGGGATGAAACTGGTCTGGCTACATTGCCTGCTGCCCATCTGCAGGGGAATGGGAGAGTTATAGGGGAGGAAAAACGTGTCTAGTTAGTGGGACCAATCTGTAACATCTTCAAGTGGAAATGTGCAAATAGTCGTGCTCTCTAATTTAGTTTACTTAGAACCCACTATGAGGCTTACTTTTCAAGCACAGAAAATTTGGTCTACATAGCCTCTTTTACAGAGTGACACAATTTTAACCTTAAAGTAGAGGAAAATGAAAAGTGGAAAAACAAACTTTGGAGATAAGATGGTGAGTTGGTTCTATTCTTGTTCAGTTGTCTTCCCCACTACCCACTGCCCTGGTCTAAAAATCAAAAAAGCAACTATGAGAATTCTGGCCTTTTCAAAGTGAGTGATCACAAGGTGATTACATTCTCACTCATCTCTGTGAATTCCAAAACATAGAAAGCTATCTTTGAGAGCAAAAAAGCCCTATTTTAGTTAACCAGCCACCCATGTTGGGGATCTTAAGAGGTCTCTTTTACCACCCTTCAGATTCATCCACCACTACACAATAATTAATGTGAAAGCAATTCAAAGTCACAAAGACCTGAGGCATCAGGCTCCAGATGCTGCCCCAAGAATCTTTTCCATTCTAATAACCAAGTGTTTTCCAGAGTTGGAAAGGGTAGAAAGATAAAGAGGGTGTTGATGGGGGAAGGAAGAGAGAGAATGGGGAGGCCAGAGAGCTTCGAATAGTGTTTCTGTTTGTGTATCCTGATTTGTGATTGGGTAGGATATGCAAGTTATCTGAGGCTGTGGAGGTTCAATGGGGACTAAAAAAGGTTGGTTCAAGCATATTATCATTCAGTTTCATTACCTGCTCCTCTTGCTGGAGCTGGCAACAGAGAATCATCTGCAAATACGGTGGCTGAGACAGAATCAGGATATATGAAAAATAAAGGGACAAACTATTGACAACAGAACTCCACTGTTAGAAGGAACGTCAGGGAAGGGTGAAGGCTGGGAGAGATTAGAGGGAAGATGTGACCCAGGTCTGACAGGGTGGTGTTGTAGATATTTAAATCTCCAACCCAAATAGGACCAGTCAACGAAAACACAACTCAGTAATTACGAATATAATATGTAAGCCTAGATTGGGCAGATACCCCTACAGTACTCTGTTCCCCAGCTATGAGACCCTTATAACTTGAGGGTTTTCCAGACCCTGCATCTGTCCTTCTACCGTTTGCTTCCCAGTGGTCCTCCTCTATTGTCCTCCATCGTCTTCTCTCTCCTCTCTTCTCCCCAGTTGTCCTCTCTCTCTTCTCTCCCCAGTCATCATCATCTCCTTCGTCTCTGGTCTCTGTCATCTTTCTCCTCCATTGTCTACCTCCAGTAGTCTCTACTTCCCTGCTCTCTACTCACCAGCCTTTATATCTCCACCCCTCCTTCCTCTGCCCAATCACTGGCTTCAGCCTTTATTTTACAAATTAAGATGGGCAAAAGGTTCACTGGAAATCACCTGTGTAATGATTCACACCTCCTCTGCAGCCCTTCACAGAAAAGGGGAATTAGTATCAAAATAAAAGGCTGGGGCTATCCACAACAGGATGGGGATAACTGTGCCATGGGACATGGAGGAGAAAGGTACCAAAGGAACTGGACAAAAGGGTTTCAATCTGGCCCATTCTTTCATGTTTCCTTTGCTAACAGCTCATGTTATGTGCACTTGTGTCTATGCGCTGTGTGCCCCTGGCTGGCACTGGTGAGGGCTGGGTGAAGGTGGTGGTAAGGAAGGTTAAGAAAAGGAAAACGGAGGTAGCTTTAAGGGATAGAAGGGAAATAAAAGGGGGGAAGTACTGTTACCTGGCCATCCTGCTACAGGTGATGGTGTAGGATCTGAGAGTGTGGCTGCTGATGTGGGGTCAGAATATGAATAAAGAGGGCAGGTGAGTAGGCAGCAGCTATGACTGGATTGATGGCAGCTTTAATTCCTAGGGCTGAAGGCAAATTGAAGGAGGCAGCAGGAGTACCAGAATTAATCCCTTGTTTTTCAAAGGACTGCTGGGTTTTGGAGTACACAGAACCCGAGATACCTGGCGTGCCTGTGTTACTGGAGGTGGCTGATACACCAGTGTTGTATCCAGGAAACTCATATCCACTTGGCTGTCGGAAAGGCCTGGTAGAGGCATTCCCACTGACAGTCACACTATGCTGCTTAGAAAAGGTAGGAGCCCTAAGAAACACAGAAGATCCATACTGGAAGGTGCTGGGGAGGCCTGGGACCACTGTGTAGTATGACACGCAGGCTGGTGTAACTATAGCCAGGAGGCAGTGCCTTAGGGGTGTCTGCTGTGTGGTGTGGTAACTATGTGTCTTGTTCTTCTGGGGTTCAGCCAAGGTTGTGGCAGGGGTGGAGAGAAGCTATGGCTGAACTTGGTGAGGTCACCAGAATAAGAGTTATTGGCCAGGCTACCATCCCTCCCAGTAAGTGGCTTGGTGAGTATGGGAAACGGGATACTGTAGTAATCCAATGGAAACCTTGTCTGGAGCATCTGTAAATCATCATAACTATATACTTGTGGTGGGTATGCATGTAACAGCCCTGGAGTCATAATATATGGTTTAGGCAACAATGGTGGGACTCCAGGAGGAAGGTTGGGAGGAGATTTTCTTGAAGTTGTAGCAACTGAGCTTTGAGTTGCAGCTGTGACATTAGACTTGCTGCCCAGGCTAAGGCCCAAACTACTGCCACTATTCAGCCTGGAGGAGACACTGAACACTGGGGGAGGTGCAGAGACAGTGCTGGAAGTGGTAGAGAATGTGCTGGAGGAAGAATGTAGATTCACCACACTCTCCACACTTGTATGCAAAAGAGTGGATGTCGAAGTAGGCCCAGAAGATGTTGATGAAGAAAGGATATTCTGGTGTGTAGATAATGCACTGCTATGCTGTGTGTTGGTGGTATTTGGAATCTCAATATGGTTCAAGCAAATTAATGAGGATTAATGCTGATTGGCTGTCATCAGTAAGGAAGCTACAGGTACTGTTTCATTGAGAGAGGGTATACTAGAAGTGGAAGGTGATTCAGATTTCACTGCAGAGCCTGTAGCACCTTTAACAGATTGTGTGGTCTGTGACTGAATGTCCTGCACTGAGCTGAAAACATTCTTAGCCTGAGTCAGGTCTTTTTCATTTGATGAAGAGATGGAGCTGGGATACTGCCATGTCTGTGTGGATCTCTGTTCACATATAGGGCCTTGAGCATTATTTTGGGTGGTATAAGTTGTTTACTGAATCAGGCCACTCTGATAACCAGACTCCTGACTCTGATTAGATGAATCGGTAGATGAAAATTCACTGGCCCTGCTGGTATACAGGCTACTAGGAGCCTGGCTTGCAGAGGCACTCCTGGTGGGGGTGGACTCATAATCAGAAAGAACAGACTCTGACCCAAACTGGAATGCCTCAAACTGCAGATTTAGCCCTGAGATATCTGCTGAGCCAGGCATCTCCACAACCAGAGCAGGAATCTTAGATGTCAAGGAGGTTTTCTTCTTTTGCTGTTTCAGTTTCTACTGAGCCATCTGAGGGCTGGAGGATTGGTCGTCTGAAGACCCTGGAGACATCTGTGGAGCCTAGGTGGATTTGCTTGGCAGAGGAAAAGAGGGTGGAGGAGGTGCAGCTGTAGAGGTAGCCACTGCAGGTGGCTTCTCCTAAAGGCATACATCCATCATGGTTGAAGATGGGGTGAATGCCTGGCACTTTGAAAAAAAAAAAACCTGTACACTGCTGAGTCATTTGCACTCTTCAAATCATACTGCACCAGTGATGGTGATTGTGTTGTTGAGCCCATATCCCAAGAGGAAGTGGGAGTGATTCCAGACTGAGAATGTTGAGCTGCCAGGTGAGCAAGGGCTTGCGCAGTCTTGAATTGCTCCAAGAACTGAGTATCTGTTGTATTGCCACCTTTAGCTTCCCCAACATTACCAAATCCTTTCCTGAACATGCTCACCACGCTATGACGAAAAAAAAAATGTATTCTCTGAAGCATGCTGTGATATGGCATTCTGCTTCGAATTACTGAACACCAGAAGCTGGGCCAGGAAAGGAGCCTGAAATGGATCCGGATTTGATGAGTCATTCTTTGTTGAAGACAGTGTCTTCCCCAACAAGGTCAATTCTCTGACCAGCAGTGATTGTCACATTCTCCACAGGCAGAGGCACTGAAGACTCATTAGAGACAGTAAAGATCTTGGTCTCAGAAAGATCTTCATTCTAATCATCGGTTCTCCACTCTTCTGTTGCAGTCCTCCATGCACCAGGAGCAGTCTCAAATTTTCTGGGATAATTTGTCCCCTCAACCCCAATGAAATCAAGTCTTGCTCCATCATTTGGTTCAAAGTGGCCAATGTTGTTCCATATATTGCCACTGCTATTGCCATAATTATCAGTGTTGGCTGGCTCTGCATCATCAGCTGGGTTAAAGGTTCCCATTCCTTGAGCAGAAACCCTTCCTCACCTACTAGAACTACCTCTGACCACTTCTGCCGCTGTCTGTGCCTCTTCCAGAAGGCCCTCTACTCTTTGTACCATCCAATCCATTTTCCTGGCCCTGAAACTCTTGTCCACGACTGGCACCTCTCCCCTGTCTTGGTGGCCCACCACGTCACTGACTATAGTCTCCATCCTAGTCTCAATTTTCTTTTCCTTCTTTGTTAGATTCAGTTTGTTCATTATCCTTCTGTCCTGAGACTCCTTTCTTCTTCCCAACCATCTCCCAGAAATGTGTGTTTGAATTTTCTTCCAGGAGAACATTGATGGCTTTATTGACATCTCCATTGCAGTCATGCAAATCAATCACACATTTATCCTGGGTTTTGCCTAAGATATCAGTCATTTCACCTTCTCCTCAAAGTCAGCATCATTATGGTTCAAAATCATCTGTGCAAGTCAAATTTGCTCTGCAGTGGCCTGTGACCTCTGCTTTTGCTGTGTGTGGTTTCGGTTTTAAACTTGTTCCCAGTTTCCCCGGGCTCTGTAAGTGTCCACTGATGTCATCATTTACAGTATATACAAATAACAGCATTTACAAGGAAGAATACTCAGTCTCCTCCACAATGACACCAGGGCAGCACCGTCCCTGTCATATGACATAGCCTATGTCTTTCAGTTAGGGGAATTGAGCCCCTTGATGTTGAGAGATATTAATGATCAATGATTATCTATTCCTGTTATTTTGATGTTGGTGGTGTTTGTGTGTGTGTGTGTGTGTGCGTGTGCGTGTGCGTGTGGTGTGCGTGTGCGTGTGCGTGTGCGTGTGCGTGTGTGTGTGTGTGTGTGTGTGTGTGTGTGTGTGTGTGCATGCGCGTGCACAGGTGCAAGCTTTCCTTAGTTTTGCTGGTATGGAATTTCTTGTTTCCAGTGTTTTCTTGGATGTAGTTATTCTCCTTGTGTTGGGAGTTTTCTTTCTAGTAGTTTCTGTAGAGCTAGATATGTGGATAGACATTGTATGAATTTGAATTTGTCTTGAAATAACTTGTTTTCTCTATCTCTAATAATTGAGAATTTTGCTGGGTATACTAGTCTGAGTTGGCATCTGTTTTTTAGAGGTTGTAACATATCAGTCCAGGCCTTTGTATCTTTTAGAGTCTCTGTTGTGAAATCAAGAGTAATTCTGATAGGTCTGTGTTTGTATGTTACTCGGCCCTTTCTCCTTGCAGCTTTTAATATTCTTTCTTTGTTTTGCAGGTTTTATGTTTTGATTATCATGTGATGGGAAGATATTCTTTTCTAGTCCAGTCTAATTTGTGTTGTATAAGCTTCTCATATGTTTAACTGCATCTCTTTCTTTAGATGATTTTGATCAAAATGTTTTCTGGGTCTTGGATTTGGGACTCTTTGCCTTCCCTTCCTATTATTCCTTGGTTAGGTATTTTCATTATATCCCAGATTTCCTGAAGGTTTTGTGTTAGAAACTTTGCAGATTTAACATTTTCTTTGACTAATATATCAATTTATTCTATTGTATCTTATATACCTGAGATTGTCTCTTCCATCTCCTGTATTCTGTTGATGATGCTTGCATCTGTTGTTCCTGTTCTCTTCCCTAAGTTTTCTATTTCTAAGATTCCCTCAATTTGTGGTTTCTTTATTGCTTATATTTCCACTTTCGGGTCTTACACAGTTTTATTTCCTTTACCTGGTTAATTGTATTTCCCTGTACATCTCTAAGGAATTTATTTGTTTCCTATTTAAAGACCTCTAACATTTTTATTTTATTTTCCTGAATTTCTGTTTTTAATTTTATTTTAATTCTGTTTATCACAGTCTACATATTTTAATGGTTATTTTATTTATTTACATTCCAAATGTTTGTACTTCTTTAAAGGATTTATTTATTTCATTTCTAAAGACTTCTATCATCCTTAAAAGATTGGCTTTAAGTTCTTTTCTTGTGCTAGGATATCTAAAGCTTGCTGTAGTGGGGGTAGCTATGCTCTGAAGTTGTCATATTGCCTTGGATTTTGTTGATTGTGTTCTTTTGAGGTCCTTTAACCATTTGTGTGACTTTGATTCCTGGATGTTCCTTTTGTAGTAGTTATTATGGAAGGGGGAGGCAGTTAACTTCAATGATCCTGGTGTAGCATGCCTCTGATGGGTATCTTTGGGCTGTGTGGTTTTGGATCAGCCTATATGTATGTTTCAGGATCCACAGGTGTGTATATTTCAGGATTTGCAGGTTTGATAAATATGGGCAGACAGATGTAGGAGAATGGAGATCTGGAAATTCCTGTAGAATAACAGGCTGCTCGGGAAGTTTTGCATGCTCCAGGGGATGCAGTGACGAGGGGATTTGGGTCTGGAATTTTTTTAATAATGAAGTGTGTTGGGCAGTAGCCTATGAGAGGCAGTTCTGTACCTGGTCAAGCACAGGCTTTGAACCCTGGAGACCTCCAGTGACAGTAGAAGTTAGGCCTTGATACCGGGCCCTTGCCTCCTTTCACACAGCTAGAGCTTCTCCCACAGAGAGGTTTGTGACCATCAGTCATGTAGCACAGGTAGAGGGTGTGACTACAGGCCATAGAGCCTCAAGACAGATCTCTATATTAATGAGATACCTAAACACCAGAGGGCATAGCCAATTAAGCATTTCTTCCCAGACCCTCCTCCTTGCAAAAGGTATTTAACCTCAGGCCTGCCCTGAGAATAGGGAGTTATAGCTTCACCCATTTTTCTGCCATGATAATAAATATCTCAAGACCATATCTTAAGACCATTGATTGTCTCTCTTCTTTGGGGCCCACTGTGGGGAACCTTGGCAAAGGTGTTCAAATACAGAGCTGCAGTCTAATCTCCCAGCAATGACCTCTCTATGCTTCCAGTCACAGAGGGCACCAACTCAAGCCAGCCATGACCCAGCCAAGCGAGTCACTGTAACCAAGAGTCTCACCCCTGCTGGATACAGCCAGAACTTCTCCCCTGACCCCTTCGGGTGCAAGTTGATCTAGCCCATATGCCCCCATCTCGCCCATTCTGTGGACTTTCAGAGGCGCCCGAGAGCCCAAAGGCCAGAGAACCAGTCATTTCTGGCTGCCTCCTGGCCCAGGGACCCCCAACTCAAGGGTCCCCACAGGACCCCAGACTGTGTTCCCTCACAGCTGGAGTGGAGTCTTGTGGCTTTTCACAGCCCAATGTCTACCCAGCACTGGCATGGTGTGAACACAGTCAAATTTCTGCCCCTCTGCCTCTCTGAGCCGTGGAACTTGCCCCTTGGAGGAGGCAGACACGGGACCCACAACTCAACCCACAGGACCTACACCCATGTATACATTACGGCCCAACAGAAGTGTATAGCAGTTTTTAAAAATGTTTCTAACTAGAGAGAAAAAAAAATCCAGAAGATCTTTTCTTAGATCTCCTCACTGCTCTCTAGAATATTTATTCTTAGATAAAGGACTTAAAGGACAAGAAACTACCTAAAGCCATGAGAAGACCACCTCAAAAGATGTCCAAGTGTACTGTTTCATAATTAACACCTGTCTACACTAGCCAGGTTAGAAAAAAATACAGTTAATAAATCAAAGGTTTATTCTCAGAAATATTTAACTTACTACTGAAGAAAATGAATGCCAGTTTAATGTTCTGCTCTGCCTAGTAACATACACCTTTTTGAAGGAGGGAGTGTTAGGAGCCATAATGGGGCAAGCTAATAATTGGCAGATGATCATCCTGAAATGCTTGCCTCGGACGAGTGTGCCCCATTAGCAAGGCTGTGGTGGACATGATTTTAGGAAAGATTCCTGCTATTAATATACTTTTCCCATTATTATTATTATTATTAAACATTTGCTACTATCACTAAGCAATAGCACACCCCTTTGTAGCAGATCTCTGCAGATCCACGAAGATGTACTGTCTTGTAGTGACACTATATAGACAAATAGATGACTTAAGTCTTAATGATGATCCTATAAGAATTCCTAAAATTATATCAATGGTTATTAAGCCCTTTTATATCCGGACTGCTATTAAATCCCTCAGGCATAGTCGAAACTGCAATGAGAACTCTGCCAGTCTCCTGAGTGTTATCAGTTAATTGCCCCTAGACCTTCTCCTGCTTAGAGCACATTCCAAGAGGTCATAAAACCATTAACCTATGTCACTAGAGGTTATCAACAATTTATTATAGGTACCAGGACAGAAGAGAAAATATTACCTGGGTTATCTATACAAAACTTCACTAATTTCTTAAGTTATAGTTTCAAACTTTCTGAGAACCTGTGGAGCTAGACAGGTGATGAATGTCTAGTTAGATAATTACCCCTAATGGATATTTGTGTAAACATTCTGTGTTGTAAACTTCTATTTCAATTTATGACTTGAATTTTGGTGTGAACTTGTGATGAACTTTGTAACATGTGATCATGTACTCTTAATGGTGTATAAATACTGAAGACAAAGACAAAGAAGAGAGTTAGTATGGAGTGAGTTAGAGTAGAGTTAGTTAGAGTAGTGAATTAGGTTACTTAGAATAGAGTTAAGCAACTGAGTTAGGAATCAATTAGTTAAGACCCCGTTGCCCTTTCCTTTCCCCTGTCTAGAGTTTTTCTCCCTTAGAATTTTTACTTTGTTAGAATCTTTTCTTCTTCCCCACTCAGGACCTTTCCACGTTTCCCCTCAGATAGCTTTCATAGGATACTTTTTACACTTAATAAACTCTATAGCAACTTTTCTAAGTGTCTTTTCTTCCTGCGACCCAGCCATAAGTTAGAGCCCAGCAGTTCCTGCTGAGATAGAACAAAGGCCACCTTGCCTAATCCTCTGCAGTTAGGCTACAGGTGTTAATCACTCTAGCCTGCAGTCTCTTACCCTCAGAAAGTTTTAGGATAGCACAAAACTATTTACTTAACCCCTTGCTGGTCTTAAGGCTGGGATACTAGTGCCAGTCTCAGGCCACAGGATCGCTGACTGCAGATCAGCACAGTAGCAGCCTAGGGGCTACCTCGAGAAGTACCCGACGGTGGGAGGAGGAGAAGAAAGAAGAAGCTGCATCTCTCTCCCCCTCTCACCCCAAGCCGGGGCGCGTGTGGAGTGCCCCCCCCCCCGCAAGGGAGGTTTGCTGTTTAAAAGAAATTAAAAGGAACTTCTGATGTGTTCAGTAACATTTTTATTGATTTTTGATCTATCATGAAATTACAAGGATTGTTGTGTTAGCAAGTTGAATATTTTCTTTTTAAGACACAGGTTAATTAATTAAGCATACATTTTAAGTCATATACGTAAGAGCATAGAAATATACTGAAAAATCCAGGAAAGAAATAAGAAAAGGAATAAATAATAGTATAAGCTCAATACAAAAAAACAGATAGAAAACTTATATTGGGCCCATAGAAAATACATAACTACAGATGACAAAAATGTGAACAGTAATAAAAACTAGTTTATAACTTCAGTGAATTTTATTCTGAAAGCCAAATTTAAAACTCTGAAAATAAATAAGATTTTGAACACTTTGAATTTCACATGCTTTAAATACTTTCTAGTATCTAAGAAAATGTAAGAAGTTCAGATTTAGATCAGCTGATCTATGTAAGTAAATCAAGGTGTTTTAAATATAGTTTTTCAACAATAATCACATGTGCTGTCCAAACATTTTACTTAGAAGAGTCTTTGAGATCACCAAAAGATAGACAACTCAGATAGCCACTAATGATCTCTGCTTCCTGTAGCCACTAGTAATCTAATGTGTTGAGTGGATGTGTAATCTGTGACTTGCAACTTGATTGAACTAGACGAATGTGAGATTAGTTTACAAAGGACTGTGCCTTCTGTCTGATTTGTGCTCTCTTGCTGATTATTGTTTTTCTGTAACCAGTTGTCATTTTGTAAACTTCATAATAAAAACACCCAAAGAGCAGGGACATAACCAAGGGAGACTGAGAGCCAAGAGGCAGTGAGAAACTGATACCTGGCAACATCAGTATGAATGAGATTGAAAAGGTCTTTTCCTATTCAAGGCTTGTGGTGTCCACAGCCCTAGCTGACTCTGCAGATGTTTAAGTGTCCTTAAGTTTAACGCACTTAGGTAAGATTTCCCTGGATTTCCATTCCATAGGAACGGTAAGATTACAAATGTCATATGAAGGCACCCAGGGTATTTTCTTACACAGGGACACATAATTTAAAAAGAGAAGTCTAAAATTCCTGAGTGTGCCATTTTTGAACAGAACAGAGCAACAAACAGATAGAATGAATAGACAAGGAACACAGACACCCTTGAATCTGTGCTTGAGAGTCATAATGATACTCATTATACTAGGTGTTATCATCTGCCACAAACTGTCACTAATTTTCTGTATGCTATAAGAGATTATTTCTGAAACTGATTTTCTGAACTCTTTGTTATATACTCTTATAGTGGAAATCAATAATGAAAGCTGCAGGTGACATACCAATATAACATGCAGCAAATTTTAGGAAATGCTGCAACTAGCACAAGCTTAACATAGTGCCCATTCTTTTAAAACTATCCTTGGCAGCTAATTCTGACTTCAAGGGCAGAAACTTCAAATTTACACAAACTGAGATAAAATAATCACTCATGCCCAAACACAGTGTAAGATAAAATATCCTTTGGGAATGTTCTCATGAGTGGTATAACTGCATTGTATTGTAGATATATTTCTAGCATTTTGAAAAACACCCACATTGACACCCAGAGTGACCACGCCAGTTTGCACTCCCATCAATGTTTGATAACTTTTATTCTTTTTCCATATCCATGAAAGCATTTGTTATCTTTCAAAAAAATACTTAGCCATTTGAAATAAGTAAGTTGGAACCTCAAAATTGCCTTACTTTCCAATTCCTAAATGACTAGGAAAGTTGAAAATTAAAAATATTTCTTATCCAGTTTTTTTTTCCACTATTATATTTTTTATTGGATATTTTATTTACATTTCAGATGCCAATCCCTTTCCCCATTTTTCTTCTCCAGAAAATCCCTATCCCGTTCCCCCCTTTTCCATTTGGCTTTTATACAATTTTTTTAAATGTTAATCAAGGGCTTTGTAAGTATGGTAATGCTCAATCAGAAGTGTAACCTAATGCCCAACCTAGCTATGTAAACTATCTTTGACTAGTGGAGACACATGAACTTCTGCCTCCATGCCCCCTCTCTCTTTCTCTCTCTTTTTCTCTCTCATTACCGAGCTTCTCATCTACTTCATCTTCTCCTCTCCTTACTCCATCTTTTCCTCTCGGTGCTCCTTTCCCCTTAGCTCCTCCTACATATTACCCTTCCTGTTAAAATAAAGCTTTTCTCTCAGAATACAATTAGAGCACAATTATTCCTATTTGTACCAGTGAGGTACAAGATAGTCTTAATACCCAGTCCATCCTTTTGTTGACTAGCCAGAACCTCTGCCGTCTCTCTTGACTAGAACACTTAGTTTTGAACCTGGCTTTTTCTTGGCTTTAGAATGAATGTCAGCTGAGAACCCTCCACTCAGATCTTTTCTCTCAAGGTAAATAGCCTGGATTGGCTATGAGTCTATAGGTCTTCAATGCCGTCAGAAATCCAGAATGACTAAATTAAATGAATTTATGGGAAGCAATAAGCATAGCTTCTAAAACTTAGCCAATTTATAGAGACCGCTGAACACTTGGACAACCCCTATACTACCGAACATTGGAGCATCAAATCTTCAGCCTTCTGGCCCAAACTCATCTGACAGACTTTAGTGCTGCAGAATTATTAAGGGCTGGTTACTCTTTCTAGGAAGATATAATCAGTCGACTATTCTGCGAGTATGTCCTTTTCTGTAGGTGGAGAGAGGCAATTCTTGCCTGGTGGCTGTCTCACCACAACAGGAGTAACTCCAATGATGCTCAATTTCTTCTTAGAATCCAAGACGGGAAGCTGTCAGGAGCAGACAGGTCTCTAATCAACATGAACATTAATATAGAAATATTTGTGACGTCAATTCTATGGATTTCTGACGTTTTGAAATCCAACTATCCATGTAAGGTAACCTGGACTGTTGTCTGTTATCTCTTCTCAGCTATTTCTAAATAAAATATAGAAAACACCCTAACAATAAACTCAAAGTCATGAATTTGCTATAGTCCTTTAACTCACAGGCTAATCATCCCAAGTCAGTTAATAAATGTTAAAGAAGGACTGGGTCAAAGCCTTGTATTTCTAAATGTGTTATACAGGCACAATGCCCATGAGAGTATCAATATTCATTTCACTTTCACATCAATAAGAAGCTTATACTAATGAAAACCTTAAATTTGAAATCCAAGTGAATTTTGTACCATTTAAGAAATTATAACTTCATCTTGATACTACATTATACAGATTTCTACCAATAGGTTATGGCTATGCCATAAATCCTAGCTAATCCTCCCTGTTCCAACAAAATCACTGCTGTTCCCCAGAGAGACAGCCCCATATTAACCATCTTACTCCTCAAGCCCGGAGAATAAGGGCGCTGACTCTATAACTTCTTCAAGCTGATTACGGACGTCGAGACATCAGAAGAGGGGTGCTGGGAAGAGCAAATTGATAAGCCTCCGATGCTGTGTCCTCACTGCATCCAGATGGAACTCCCAGACACCAGAGGTTTGAATAGGTCAGCTCGTTTTGCTTGATGAGTAGATACACCAAGGCTGTGCATTCTGCAATATACAATTCTCTGGACAAGTTTCAGTATCAAGAAAAAAAATTTTTTTTCCTAGAGGGCTGACATTTTTTTTAAAGATGTTGGTTCTAACAACTTTTTCCCCCTTTTATGTAGTTGGTTATAATATTTACATTTCAATTTTTATCCTCTTATCCCATTTCCCCCACCACCCAGGAAACCCTTATCACATCCCCCCTCCTTATATCCCTTCTATGAGGCTGTGCCCGCACCCACCCCCAACCCCCACTACCCCCTCCTCACCCTCACACTCCCCCCTTCTGTATTGGTTTTTCATGGGACCAAGAATCTCCTCTCCCACCCATGCCCAACAAGGCCGTCCTCCCCTACATATACCACTAGAGTCGTAGGTCCCTCCCTATGTGCTCCCGGTCTAGTGGTTCAGACCCTGGGGGGCTCTGGATTGTTTGGTATTGTTGCTTTCCTCTTGGGGTCACAAACCCTTTCTGCTCCCTCAGTCTTCTAAGTTCTCCCTTGGGAAACCCTTGATCATATCAGTGGTTAGCTGTGAGCATCGTCCTCTGAATGTGTCAGTCTCTGGCAGATCTCTAAGGAGACAGCTATAATATGTTCTTGACAGCATGCGTTTCCAGTCTTCTACATCAACGTCTAGCTTAGGTGACAGTACATGGGAAGGATATCCAGGTGGAATGGTCTCCTGATGGCTACTCCTTCAGTTTCTGTCCCATGTTTTGTTTCCATATTTGCTCCCTTGAGTATTTTTGTTACCGGTTCTAAGTAGAACTGAGGCATCCCCTCTTGGTCTTTCTTCATGAGCTTCACGTGATCTGTGGGTTGAGTCTTCGATATTCTGTTTTTGGGCTAACATCCGCTTAACAGTGAGTAAATACCATGTGTGTTCTTTTGTGATTGGGATAACTCACTCAGGATGGTAATTTCTAGATCCATCCATTTGACTATAAATTTCTCGAATTCATTATTTTTAATAGCTGAGTAATACTCCATTGTGTAGATGTACCACATTTTTTGTATCCATTCTTCCGTTGAGGGACATCTTAGTTCTTTCCAGCTTCTGGCTATTATAAATAAGTTTGCTATGAACATAGTGGAGCATATGTCCTTGTTATCTGTTGGAGCATCTTTTGGGTATATGCCCAGGAGTGGTATAGCTGGATCCTTAGGTAATGCTATGTCCAGTTTTCTGAGGAACCACCAGACTGATTTCCAGAGTGGTTGTACCAGCTTGCAATCCCACCAACAATGGAGGAGTGTTCCTCTTTCTCCGCATCCTCGCCAGCATCTACTATCACCTGAGTTTTTGACCTTAGCCATTCTGACTGGTGTGAGATGGTATCTCAGGGTTGTTTTGATTTGCATTTCCCTGATGACTAAGGATGTTGAGCATTTCTTAAGGTGCTTCTCAGCCATTATCCCAGGAATGCAGGGTTGGTCCAATATTCGAAAATCCATCAACGTAATCAACTACATAAATAAACTCAAAGAAAAAATCACATGATCATCTCACTGGATACTGAGAAAGCATTTGACAAAATTCAACATCCCTTCATGTTAAAAGTACTGGAAAGAGCAGGAATTCAAGGTCCATACCTAAACATAGTAAAAGCAATATACAGCAAGCCAGTAGCCAACATCAAATTCAATGGAGAGAAACTTGAAGCAATCCCACTAAGATCAGGGACTAGACAAGGCTGTCCACTCTCACCCTACCTATTCAATATAGTACTAGAAGTCCTAGCTAGAGCGGTTAGACAACAAAAGGAAGTCAAAGGGATACAAATAGGAAAAGAAGAAGTCAAAATTTCTCTATTTGCAGATGATCTGATAGTATACTTAAGTGACCCCAAAATTTCCATCAGAGAACTCCTAAACCTGATAAACAACTTCAGTAAAGTGGCTGGATATAAAATCATCTCAAACAAATCAGTAGCCTTCCTATACTCAAATGATAAACAGGCTGAGAAAGAAATTAGGGAAATGACACCCTTCACAATAGTCACAAACAATATAAAATATCTTGGAGTGAACCTAACCAAGCAAGCAAAAGATCTGTATGACAAGAATTTCAAGTATCTGAAGAAAGAAGTAGAAGAAGAACTCAGAAGATGGAAAGATCTCCCACGCTCATGGATTGGCAGGATTAATTTAGTTAAAATGGCCATCTTGCAAAAAGCAATCTATAGATTCAATGCAATCCCCAACAAAATTCCAAATCAATTCTTCACAGAGATAGAAAGAGCAATTTGCAAATTTATTTGGAACAACAAAAAACCCAGGATAGCAAGAACTATTCTCAACAACAAAGGAACTTCGGGGGGAATCACCATCCCTGACCTCAAATTGTACTACAGGGCAATAGTAATAAAAACTGCATGGTATTGGTACAGATACAGGCAGGAAGATCAATGGAATAGAACTGAAGACCCAGAAATGAGCCCACATACCTATGGTCACTTGATCTTTGACAAAGGAGCTAAAACCATCCAGAGGAAAAAGGACAGCATTTTTAGCAAATGGTGCTGGTTCAACTGGAGGTCAACATGTAGAAAGATACAAATCGATCCATGCTTATCTCCTTGTACAAAGCTCAAATCCAAGTGGATAAAAGACCTTCACTTAAAACCAGATACACTGAAACTAATAGAAGAGAAGGTAGGGAAGACCCTCGAATACCTAGGCACAGGGGAAAAGTTTCTGAACAGAACACCAATGGCTTATGCTCTAAGATCAAGAATTGACAAATGGGACCTCATAAAATTGCAAAGCTTCTGTAAGGCAAAGGACATTGTCAATAAGACAAAACGGCAACCAACAGATTGGGAAAAGATCTTAACCAATCCCACATCCGATAGAGGGCTAATATCCAAGATTTACAAAGAACTCAAGAAATTATACTTCAGAAAACCATATAACCCTATTAAAAAATGGGGAACAGAGCTAAACAAAGAATTCTCAACAGAGGAAACTCGAATGGCTGAGAAGCATCTTATCCAGTTTTTACTTCTTCTGAGAAGTCTCTGGTTAATTTCATGCTCCAATTTTAATTAGGGTTTTATTTTCATACTATTTGTTTATTAGATTTATTTTTTAGTTCTTTGTGTATTTTTTACACTAACCTTCTGTCAGATGTTATTTTAGTTTCTTTTCCTTTTGCTGTAATTAAAAGCCATGGCCAAAAAATATCTGGGAAGGAATAAACTTATGTCATCATACAGGTTACAGTCTATCACTGGGGAAAACAAACCTGGAGATAGTCTCCATTGTGGAATACTGCTTATCTGCATGCTCTTCTTGTCTTTTTCAGCCTGTTTTCTTATACAGTCCAAGACCACTTACCAATGTTGGGCTCATTTACACCAATTAGTCATGAAAATACTTCACATACATACCTATAAATTAATCTGATGGAGACATTTTCTCCACTGGGGTCCATGACACAACTAGTATACTTTTGTATTCAGGACGTTGTTTCATGTGTTTATCATCTGTAGCAGTTTTCTATTAGAAATTATAGCGTCCTTTATTGTTTATAATATTCATTATGTGGACTTAAAATAGCATAAATCTTTAGGCATACTCCACATTTTAGGCAGATAGTAAAAAAAAGAATATATTAAGATTTGAGAGGGATTGCAGCCAGTGTAACTATCCAAAGGAAAACAGATTCCTTCTAAGGGATAACTGAATTTATTTTATTTTAAATATTTGAAGCTGTGCTCCCTTTAGCTGTTTCTTCAAAAAATACTAGAGAAATTAATTAATGCCATGATAATAAATGTAATATAATGTATTCTTACTTTATTTAAGTGAATCTTTTGATGTAATAGGTTAATTTAACTTCTTTCTTCTTTTTGACTTTTATTATGTTTGTGTTAGTTTTAAAAAGAGGAATACATTTAAGGATAAGAAGCAATTCCCCTGGGTGTTGGGTTCTAATAAGCCTTAATAGAGCCTAAAAAGTAAATATTTATGTTATAAAGAGTATAATACTCATTATTCTGTTTTAGTTAATTTTATGCAACTAAAATATGGCATAATAAAACACAAGTAAGAATGCTAAAATTTTGCATGGTTTTGTAAGCATTTTGAACTTAGGTAGCATTTTTGCAGCCTATTTGATGTTTCAATTTCCTTTGTTTTGTTTACCTCTGAACTAGTTAAATAACTAGTCCATTGTTTGTGGGACTGCAACCACTCAATAAATCAATCTGACGGTTCCTCAGAAAATTGGACATAGCATTACCTGAGGACCCAGCTATACCACTCCTGGGCATATACCTAAAAGATGCTCCAACAGATAACAAGGACATATGCTCCACTATGTTTATAGCAGCATTATTTATAACAGCCAGAAGCTGAAAAGAACCCAGATGTCCTTCAACAGAGGAATGGATACAGAAAATGTGGTCCATTTACACAATGGAGTACTACTCAGCTATTAAAAACATGAATACATGAAATTTTTAGGCAAGTGGGTGGAACTAGAAAATATCATCCTGATTGAGGTAACCCAATCACAAAAGAACATACATGGTATGCACTCACTAATAAGTGGATATTAGCCCAAAAGCTCGAAATACCCAAGATTCAACTATCAGAGCCCATGAAGCTCACAAAGAAGGAAGACCAAAGTGTGGGTGCTTTGGTCCTTCTTAGATGGAGTAACAAAATACTCATGAGAGCATATATGGAGACAATGTGTGGGACAAAAACTGAAGGATGGGCTGCCTAGAGACTGTTCCACCTGGGTATCCATCCCATGTACAGTCCCCAAAGGCAGATGCTGATGTGGATGCCAGGAGGTCCATGCTGACAGGAGCCTGATATAGCTGTCTCCTTAGAGACCTGCTAGAGTCTGACATATTTAGAGGCAGATGCTCACAGCTAACCATTGAACTGATCATGCGGTTCCCAATGGAGAAGTTAGAGAGAAGACTGAAGGAGCTAAAGGGGTTTGCGGCCCCATGAGGAGAGCAACAATACCAACCAACCAGAGCTTCCAGGGTCTAAACCACCAGCCTGGGAACACATAGGGAGGGACCTATGACTTCAGCTGTATATGTAGTGGAGGATGGCCTTATAAGGCATAGGTGGGAGAGGAAGTCCTTGGTCATTTGAAGGCTGGATGCCCCAGTGTGGGGGAATTCAAGGGCAGGGAGGTGGGAGTGGGTTGGTGGGTGGAGGCACATCCTCATAGAAGCAGGAGGAGGGGAGATGGGATAGGGGGTTTCTGGGTTGGGGGGAAATGGAGAAAGGGGATAACATCTGAAATGTAAATAAAATATCCAATAAAACAAAAATAAAAATAATTATTTTTAAACAAACCTCATCAACTAGATTCCATTTATCATATCTAAAAATAATATGATTTTAGAAAACATAAAAACCTGGTTTTGGTAGTGCCTTCCTATAAATCCAGCATTTGGGAAGTGCAGGCACAATGATTATGCAACTCAAGGTCATCTCTGGCTCAATAACCTCTTTGAGGACAGGCTGGGATATTATAAGACCTCATATTACAAATGAGGGCTGGAGCAGGACTATAGAAATTAAAAAGAGAAAATAAAAATTGTGACAAAATTCTATGGTTTTATATATATATTATAATTTTATATTCACATCCTAGTCTCCTAACTATACTTACATAGTTTGTCATTTATATTTTAGGAATAAATCTCCAAAATTTAGTATTTACTTTGTCATTTATATTTTTGTAATATATTTCCACAAATTTAGTGATTAAACAGCCTAAGCAACAAACATTTATTGTACTATGGTTTCTGAAATTAGTGAATTAGATGTAGTTCTGGAACACAGTGTATTATAAGCCTATAATCAAGGTGACTACTGGACCTTGACTCATGAACATCCTGATTTCTGCTAGAGAATATGCATAAAATTTATCTACCTAGCTCTTGTGAGCAGTCTATCATTTCTCCAAATGTGAACTTGTCTGTAGCATTTTTCAGAATGTGGCAAGTCTTTCCCTTACCAACAAGTACATTCAAAAAGGGGTGGGGGGTTGGGGGAAAGAGTTTCAGAAACATAAAGGAATGCACTTGCAGGTTTTTGGCAGGTATTTCTGTTATGGTGTGTTTTTAAAAAGTAGAGTCTTTATTTGATATTTTAGAAGTTGGTGGATCTATTGAATGTCGAACAGGAAAGAGAAAAAGAATACCTACATTGTAAGCTGCAGCATCTGGTGACAAGATACTGGTTTGGGGCAGCTGTTCTTTGCCACAGAGTCAATCACCTAAAACTGTGTGAAAGATAATGGAACTGAAATAAACTTCAACTCTAGAACTTGATACAATGTAAAAATTGTTTGGTTTTTTTTTCCTACTGGGAGGAAGCCAAACCAAATTAAGCATGCATACAAAAACCATTTGAATTGCACCATGGCACAAAATTTATGCGAAGTAATTTTTATACATAGTAAACTACTTGTCCTTATGACATTGTACAACTTTCAAGCATCTTATTTTGACATGTAGTAATAATCATAAATATACATATTTGGCATGTTGAACTTGAATAACCTCTGCATTCAGTGTATATTAGCCAAATGTGAAATAGATTCAGATGAGCACTTAAGGTCATGGAGATGATAAAGAAATCACTAAAATTGAGTAGAAGCAAATAAGCTTTTCTGAAGCTAATATATCTCCTTTTAGTTTACTAAGGCATATTTTCTTAACTAAGAGAACATTCAAGACAATCCTGTTGTAGTCTCATGTTATGGAACATGCTTTTAACTGCACATTTGGAGGCAGATTCATGCAGACCTTGATGAATGACAGGCCAGCTTGATGAAATTATACTTTAAATACCTGAGAAAATGCAGAAAACTGCAAATACTGCTGATATTATTCTTTGCAATATCACAAAACAAAGTAAGTGTGCGTGAAAGTTTATACAGTATCCATGAAATTTTCTGTTTTGATTCTTTTTTTCTGGTGACCATTTTTTTTCTTAACATTAACTATGAGTGTAGCTTATTTATATGTTTCCCTTAATTCAGGATTTCTCATTACTGCCAATTCCAGGATCAAGGTTCACTTTAAATTACTGTCCTAAAAGTAGTAAATAATAATAAATAATAACAATAAATAAGTAAATAAATAATAGATCCATATCTTGTAATCTATAGTCATCAGCACAATGAATCTATCACTTTGTATATTGGTATATTTAAGAAAAAATGAACTAAAATGTTAAGCTATTAAATTCCTTACCGTATGAAAATACTTTTTGATCTACCATGATCCTAAGAAGCTTATATAAATAAATATATAAGTTCAGAAGACCATCTGATGAATTATGTTTCTGAAAATCTCTTGATTTTCAACTTGTACAGAACAGAGCCCTTTGCAGATCATATATTAAAATTAAATGAAAATGAAAATTGAAGACAAATCAAAGAAACTAGAAAAAAAATGTTTTGAGTGAGGTAACCCAGATCCAGAAATAAAAATGATGTATGTTTTCTGTGATACGTAGATACTAGCTTCAAGTCTTTAATTACACATGTTTAACACAGAATGCAAGCCAAGAAACTAGCAAGAGGACGAGATATCTCCATATTTTAAGAGATTTTAAGTATGTTTTAAGAGAAATAGTGCAACATAAATAAAATGAAAGAAGAGAAAAGGAACAATGATGACAGAAAATTTTAAGCAGGAGAGGAAATATAAGAAGATGCAGAGAAATAAGGCAAGGACTAAATGTTAGACTAAAATGAAGGGTGTATGAAAAAGATGAAAACCAACTAACCCAATTAAAAGTATAATTTTCCTTCAGTCTATGTTCCATTTTTGTCCCTGTCTTACCTTTAGACAGGAACACTTCTGGGTTAAAATTTTTAAGCTGTGTGGGTGTCCCCATCTCTCAACTGGGGAGTCATGCCCATCTACTGGAGGTGATCATTACAGGTTGTATCTCCCTTTGTTGGGTATTTCATTTAAAATCATCACCAAAGGGTCCTAGGAACCTCTTGCTTCCCTGGAGTCTGGGACTTTCTAATGGCTATCCCCAGCTCCCCTTCCCCCACTGCTACATGTTTCTGTTCAATTTCCTGTACTTCTCTCCTGTCCTTTCCAATACCTGATCCTGCCCCCCCTTTCACTCCCACTCCTCTTTCATTCCCAGGCCCCTTTGTCCCTCTAACTTCTGCCATCAAGAGACTGTCCTACCTAGGGATTCATTCCATCTGCAGATATCAAATTCTCACACTATTGTTTATGCCAAGAAGTGCTTGCCAAAAGGAGCCTTTTATGGCTTGTATGGAGCCTTGTATGGCTGTTCCCTGAGAGGTTCTACCAGCACATGACCAATACAGATACAGATACTCATAGCCAACCATTGAACTGAGCCCAAGGACTCCAATGGAAGAGCAAGGGGAAGGATTGAAGGAGATGAAGGGAATTGCAAACTCATAGGAAGAACTAACTATAACACCCAGAGTTCCCAGGGAGTATATACATGGAGGGAGCCATGGCTCCAGATACATATATAGCATAGGATGGCCTCGTCTGACATCAGTGGGAGGGGAGGCCCTTGGTCTTGTGGAGGTTTGATGCCTTAGCATAGGAGGATGCTAGAGCAGCAAGGCAGGAGTGGGTGAGTTGGTAGAGGAGCACACTAATAAAGGGAGAGGAGAAAGGGGGAATAGGATGGGGGTTTGTGGTAGGGTAACTGGGAAGAGGAGATATCATTTGAAATGTAAACTAATGAAATCATTAATCAAATATAAACAAAATTATAATTTTAGGTAAGTAAAGTTGGAGGGGAGACTATCTGCATGGATGGATAATACTGCTCTTAGATGCTATATATTACTAAAAAAATCTGAAAAGGCCACCTCCTATAACCAAACAGGATTTCCAGCAGAGGAATAAGGACACCAACCTATCTACAAAAATAAATTTTGACTCAAAATTTGTCCTGTCTACAAGAAATGCACGGGCAAAGATGGAGCAGAGACATAGGAAACAGCCAACCAATAACTGCTCCAACTTGAAACTAATCTCATAGGCAAGCACCAATCCCTAAAACTATTAATGGTACTTTGTTATGCTTGCACACAGGAGCCTAGCATGACTGTCCTCTGAGAGGTTCCACCCAGCAGTTCGAGGAAACAGATTCAGATACCTATAGCCAAACATTTAAACTCTTTTTTTGTTTGTTTGTTTTTTGGAGACAAGGTTTCTCTGTGTATTTCTGGCTGTCCTGGAACTCACTTTGTAGATCAGGCTGGCCTTGAACTCAGAAATCTGCCTGCCTCTGCCTCCCAAGTGCTGGGATTAAAGGTGTGCACCACCACTGCCCAGTTGATTGGAAACACTTATGAAAGAGTTGGGGGAAGGATTGTGGACCCCAAAGAGGATAGGAACTCCACAGGAAGACCAACAGAATCAACTAACCCGGACCCTTGGGGCTCTCAGAGTCTGACCCACCAACCAAAAAACATACACAGGCTGGACCTAGACCTCCCCACACATATGTAGCAGATGTGCAGCTTGGTCTTCATGTGAGTCTTGAACAATTGGAATGGGGGCTATCCAAAAGGCTGTTGCTTGTCTGTGGAATATGGTCTTCTAGCTGGGCTTGAAAGACCCCCGAAGGTAGACCCTCACTCAAATCTGGATCTGTGTGCACCCAAGGACACACGAGAGACCTTCTTGATGCAATAGCAAAAGGTAGTTTAATGGAGAGGGCCCTTGGGTCAGAACGTATCCCCCGCAGGGGATAGAGGATTCCACCCAAACCCCAGAAAGCTTAGGATATTTGTAGGTAGAGGTTGGAGAGAGCTGGAAAATTTGGTGTGGTTACATGTGATTGAATATTTTAAACATCAGCAATTTGCGTAAGCAATCATTTGAGCTGGCAGGATGACTAGTTATCTTTGACCAAAACCCCTTGGACCTTCCAGACAGGGAGGAAGAGAAACTGGGCATGTCCTTGCATGCCTTTTCATTTTTGGTCACTCTGCCCTGGAGGGACTTAATATTTTTATTATGGCTGTATTCAACATGTTGTTGATGGTCTTACTGACCATAAATTTTTGTTTCAAGCTGCTTTCAATTTTTATTCTCACAGGCTGCCTTGTTTGACCTCAGTGAA
This sequence comes from Rhabdomys pumilio, assembly GCA_030674055.1. Taxonomy (NCBI): domain Eukaryota; kingdom Metazoa; phylum Chordata; class Mammalia; order Rodentia; family Muridae; genus Rhabdomys; species Rhabdomys pumilio. The sequence goes on along the minus strand of JANHMN010000005.1, from coordinate 76,879,200 downwards.
AGAGGAATTAGGTAATTCCACAGATACTTGATGTGCCAAGGTCAGGGGATACTAGGGGAGTGGGGGTTTTACCCTCTCAGAGGAGAAGTGGGGGGAGATGGCAGGAGGTAGTTTGGGAGAGAAGACATGGAAGGGAGCAGTGATTAGGATATAAAGTAAATAAAGAAAAAAGAAGAAAATGGATTATTTGTAATTTTACATGGAGAAGGACATGAAAAGATAGAGGAGTCAGAGGGGTGGAGGACACCAGGGGAACAAGATCTTTCAGGTCAATTAAGCAAGGTGCATATGTTCTCATCGAGACTGAAGCAGCAAGAAGAGGACCTACATGGGTCTGCTTTGGTATGCACATGATACACATTAGTCCTCTCCTTACATATTCTAGCTATTAGCTTAGTACTTTTATGGAACTCTTGACTCTTGACAGAGTGAGTCTCTGACTCCTGTGCCTGCTCTTGGGACTTTTCCTTCTTTTAGGATGCCATGGCCAAATTTAATATGTTAGTTTTTATTCGCCTTATTATATTTTATTTTGTCATGTTTGATTGTTAAGTCTTAGAAACCTATTGTTTTCTCCTCTTTTGTACTTTTTTTAATTGGATATTTTATTTACATTTCAGATGCCATCCTCTTTCCCCATTTTCCCTCCCTAGAAAACCCCTATCCCGTGCCCCTTTTCCCATTTTGCTTTTATACAATTTTTTTAAATGTCGATCAAATGCTTTATAAGTATGGTAATGCTCAATCAGAAGTGTAACCCAATACCCAACCTAGATATATAAACTATCTTCGACTGGTGGAGACATGTGAACTTCTACCTCCATGCCCCCTCTCTCTTTCTCTCTCTTTCTCTCTCATCACCTAGCTTCTCCTCTACTTCATCTTCTCGTCTCCTTACTCCATCTTTTCCTCTTGCTGCTCCTTTCCCCTTAGCTCCTCCTACATATCACCCTTCCTGTTAAAATAAAACTTTTCTCTCAAAATACAATTAGAGCATAATTATTCCTATTTGTACCAGTGAGGTACAAGATAGTCTTAATACCCAGTCCATCCTTTTGTTGGCTAACCAGAACCTCTGTCGTCTCTCTTGACTAAAACACTTAGTTTTGAACCTGGCTTTTTTCTTGGCTTTAGAATGAATGTCAGCTGAAAACCATCCACTCAGATCTTTTCTCTCAAAGTAAATAGCCAGGATTGGCAATGAGACTATAGGTCTTCAACCCCGTCAGAAATCCAGAATGACTGAATTAACTGAAGTTATGGGAAGCACTAAGCATAGCTTCTAAGACTTAGCCAATTTATAGAGACCACTGAACACCTGGACAGCCCCTATACTACTGATCGTTGGAGCATCAAATCTTCAGCCTTCTGGCCCAGAATCATCTGACAGACCTTAGTGATGCAGACCTGCTCAAACCTCCGGTGTCCGGGAATTCCATCTGGATGCAGTGAAGACAGAGAGTCAAAGGCTTATCAATTTACTCTTCCCCTCACCCCCCTTCTAATATCCCAATGCCCGTCATCAGCTTGAAGAAGTTAAAAAAGAGTCAGCGCCCCTATTCCCTGGGCTTGGGGACTAAGGTGGTTAATATTGGGCTGTCTTTCTTGGGGAAAGTAGTGGTTTTGTTGGAACAGGGAGGATTAGCTAGGATTTATGGCATAGCCAAAACCTATTGGTAGAAATCTGTATAATTAGTATCAAGATGAAGTTATAATTTCTTAAATGGTACAAAATTCACTTGGATTTCAAATTTAAGGTTTTTATTGGTGTGAGCTTCTTATTGATATGATAGTGAAATGAATATTGATACTCTCATGGGCATTGTGCCTGTATAACACATTTAGGAATACCCAGTCCTTCTTTAACTTTTTTTAACTGATTTGGGATGGTTAGCCTGTGAGTTAAGGGACTATAGCAAATTCATGACTTTGAGTTTATTGTTAGGGTGTTTTCTATATTTTATTTAGAAATAGCTGAGAGGAGTTAACAGACATCAGTCCAGGTTACCTTACATGGATAGTTGGATTTCAAAACGTCAGAAATCCATAGAATTGACGTCACAAATATTTCTATACTAACGTTCATTTTGATTAGAGACCTGTCTGCTCCTGACAGCTTCCTGTCTTGGATTCTAAGAAGAAATTGAGCATCCTTGGGGTTACTCCTGTTGTGGTGAGACAGCCACCAGGCAAGAATTGCCTCTCTCCATCTACAGAAAAGGACACACTTGCAGAATAGTTGACTGATTATATCTGCCTAGACAGAGTAATCAGCCTATTCTTTTCTAATGATAGAAAGGATGTAGATCTGGAGGAAAGAGTAGATGGGAAGGATCTGGGGGGGGGTAGACAGTGGGAAAAGTATAATCAGGATGTATTGGGTGAGAAAAGAATGTATCTTCAATAAAAAGCAAATTATTTGTGATTTTCTGCATTCTAATTGTTAGAGTATTTTTAAAACATTTAGTTTACTGAAGTATAAATTACATAACTTATAAACTGAAAAATTGTCAATATACATAGCATTCATCTAACTTTTAAAAATAACATATTTCTAAGGAGATAATTTTAGATTTACAGAAAAATTGACCAGGCAGTAGAGAGAGGATTTCCCAAGCATGATATATTGTTGCCTGTTAATTTTTTATTAATGAGTTATGCTTTATTACTAATGAACTAATGATAAATTGTAGTTAATTAAAGCCCATGATTTACAAAAAGATATAGTCTTTATTTTGAGCAAAGTCATGATGAATACATAACTCCACATATATACCATTCCATTAGCATAAAAATCTATATTGACTATTTTGAAAATCCCCTATGTTTTGCCCACTCAACTGTCCCTCCCTGTTCCCCAATCTCAGGAAATGTCTAATTTTTTATACATGCCAGCTCTTAGTAATCAGTATGCATATAAAGTTACTATAGTCTTTCTTTCTGTGGATTCTTTAACAACTTTCAATAAAATTTTGTTTCATTTTAACTTTGAAACAAAGTCTCTAACACTGTAGTTCAAGATGTCCTGGAATTTAACTTGTAATTCAAGTTGTCCTTGAATTCATGTAAACCTTGCCTCAGGTTCTTTTCTGAGTGCTAGGATTACATGTGTAACTCGCCATTCTCTGCTAATTTCATCATTTTTGTTGTGCCATGCAAGGCATTTCCTAGGTTTACTCTCAGGTGTTTGATAATTGTCAGTGCCAGTATTTACTAGTATAATGAACTTGTTAACTTCCAATTGTTTATTAGCAAACCATCCTTCATAACTGTTAGATACTGGAGGATTCTTCAACAAGTATGTCTTCAGAGAATAGTGGTATATTTTTCATTCCAGTCATGTTTCCTTCCCCTCCCCTCTAATCACTAGTCAGGATCACAAGCACATGAGACTAAAATTAGAATGGCAGAAACATGTCTTGTTCTTTATTTAAGAAAGAGTGTTCGAGTTTTCCCATACAGTACTTGCTGCAGATGTTTTTGAAGTTGATCATTTTAGTTTTGTTTATTTTTGTTGTTGTTTTGATGTAGGTTCTCACTACATAGACCTGGCTGTCCTGGAACTCACTATGTATACCAGGGTGGCCTCAAAATCACAGAGATACACCTGCTTCTGTCTTCCTAGTACTTGTATTAAAGGCACACACCACAATAACTGCTTAAAATTGGTCACATTGTAATAATAGTTCGAGACCAAGCAAATAAAATAAAATAAAATAAAATAAAATAAAATAAAATAAAATAGGTTAAGAAGATTAATAGATATTGTAGAGGAGACACACAAGTAGAAATTTATCCATAATGCACTTAGTAACAGAATAAGTTGGAAGAAAATAAAGGGTATGGAAGGCAGTGGTAACAATTTTGAACATATATACATATATACACACAAACACACATACACACATATACATGTACACACGTACACATGTACACATATACATATACATATGTACACATACATAAACACAGATCATATGCACATACATACACATATAATACATACACACATATACACATACACATATACACACATACACACATACGCATATACACTTATACACATATACACATATACATATATATGCATATATGCATATATACATATATACACATATATGCATATATGCATATATACATATAAACACATACATAAACATAGCACATATGCACATACATACATATACACATACACACATACACACATATACACATACACACATACACACAAACACATATACACATATACACACATAAATATATACACACATACACGTATACACATATGCATATATACATATATAGATATATACACATATACACATATACACATATACATATGCATACAACATATATGCATATATGTATACCTTTGTGTACATACATACAATTTGTATAATACTTTGCTAGTGTCTTACTGTAAGAATTATTTGGGCCGGGCAGTGGTGGAGCACGCTTTTAACCCCAGCACTTGGAAGGCAGAGGCAGGTGGATTTCTGAGTTCAAGGCCAGCCTCGTCTACAAAGTGAGTCCCAGGACAGCCAGGGCTACACAGAGAAACCCTGTCTCAGAAAAAAGAAAGAAAGAAAGAAAGAAAGAAAGAAAGAAAGAAAGAAAGAAAGAAAGAAAGAAAGAAAGAAAGAAAGAAAGAA
>JANHMN010000005.1:76832959-76871792 GCA_030674055.1 Rhabdomys pumilio | reverse complement strand
CCTCTCCTCTCCTCTCCTCTCCTCTCCTCTCCTCTCCTTTCCTTTCCTTTCCTTTCCTTTCCTTTCCCAGGTTTGGGCAAACTTTGCTCATTGTTCTTTAAATAAAATTTCATAACTTTTCTTTCTCCCCTTTAAAAACTTCCTTACAATTAAACTACTACTACAAAGGATTTCTTTTCTTCAGTATTTTTCATTTTTACTTTGTATTTAGTGATTACAAATGACATATTCAAGTTCCCTTATTCTATTATTTTGATCAATTATGCTGTCGAAATTCTCTAATCAATTTTCCAGTTCTACTACTGCGTTCTTCAGCTACAAAATATCTGTTTGATTCTTGGTAATATTTTCCACATTGGAGGCCAGAGAGATGGTTCAGCGGTAAGAAGAGCTTGCTGATCTTCCAGTGAACTTAGCTCCCACATGTTGGCTGATAGTTATCTGTAACTTATGTTCCAGGGGATCTAATGCCCTTTCCAGATTCTGTAGTCATGCAGTATGTATGTGGTTCACAGACAAGCATCCAGCTAAAACACTCACACATACAATAAAGTTAAAAATGTGAGAATAACTAAAAACACATTTCCATGTCATTTTTACATCTATCATTTGCTTGAACTCATATGAAATGTCTAGTGGTTATTTTGAACTATTTGTTAAGAACTTATCCATTTCCTTTTTAATAGCTCATTACACATTGCTTTTGGTAGCATCTGTCTGTAGAACTGTATATTGTATTGTTTGACAACAGCAATCTACTCTACTTTCTTTTGTTCTTAGATGTAGCATCAAACATCTAAACATACTGGTTCCAACTAGTAAGTATCCTGAGAACCGATTAGCTGGACTCTGTAGTCCCACTCCTCTCCCCCTTTAGTAAAAGAAAGCTCCTATATAGAGTGTCTTATGACCCTGATGAGCCACGTTTGTAACATTAAAAACAGCCTATAATCTTTTTATTTTATCTTCAGCAACCCCAAACTACACAGTTTTCACCAGTAATCCATTACATGAGAAGAGTCTGAAACCAGACTCTTATAAGGCCTTCCAAAATCTGTATTGAAAGCAGAGTCTGCTCTCAAGTATGTCATAATCATGAGCATTATCTTATAGTACCAAAATATGCATACTTATTGGAATGCATAAAATGGTTCTTCTTACCTATTCAATATTTCTATTCTTGTTTTTGTGATCACCTAGAGCTCCATCACTTCATAACTATCCAAGATATCTATAAAAAGGTATTCCAAACATGTATAGTATTGTTAAAATTGTGATTGGTAGGGGAATGAATCCTGTGGCTTCCTATCACTCTTTTACTTTGAAAGGATAATTTACCAGATACAGATGTTTAGCTTGATAGGTCTTATTTTTCAGTGCTCTAAATATTTCATCCTGATATGTTCATGCTTTTCTGACTTCTAACAAGAAATCCAATGCAAATTTTATCTTTACTTTTTATAATTAAGAAAAAATTTTCTTCTTGTATTCTTTTTTCTTCTATGTACATGTGATTTAGTCTTATGTCTCTTAACATTTAGTGATCTCTTTGACTGCCAACCACTGATACATAAAGAATAAAATGTCTTCGAGTTCTGTAGAGACTTTCTGTCTTTCCACAGCTGGGCTGTAATTCAGGAGTTAGGGTGTTGAATCCTCAGGCTCATACCAAACTTTTGCTAAGTCAGTGGCATCTGGGTTCTTGTCTCATGTATTTTTAATATTTTTATTAATTTATTATTTCATATATTATATCCCAACCACAGTTTCCCTCTCTCCATTCCTCCCAGGCTTTCAGCCCCTCCTCACTTTCCATCCACCCCTCTTTCTTTCCTGAAGTAAAAAGAGCAGGCCTCCCAGGGATACCAACCAAACATTACATATCAAGTTGCAATAATATTAGGCAACTCCTCTTATATTAAGGCTGGACAAGACAATACAGTAGGAGGAAAAAGGTCTCAAAAGCAGACAAAAGAGTCAAGGACGCCACTTGTTCTCACTGTTAAAAGTCCCAAAAGAACACCAAGCTACACAAGTACAACATATGTACAAAGGACTTAGGTTAGACCCATGCAGGCTCCCTAATTGTCAGTTCAGTCTCAATGACCCGCTATGAGCGCAGTTTAGTTGGATCTGTGGAGTTTCCTGTGATGCCCTTGCTTGTCTTACATATTTGAAGAATGATATTCAGGGACCTCCAAGGGTGAGTTTTCAGAAGTTTTATTATGAATTCATATGTAGAGGTTTAACAGACAAAGAAAACATTGTGGCACAGTGGGCTGTGAAAGTCAGCTGGGTGCCTGGTCAAACACAGGCCTCGAACCCTGGACCCTAATGGGATGAAAGGTGTTTGTCTTTGCTCCTGTGCTCCTGGTTCTTTTAACTCAGCTTCAGTCCTTCACAGCCTCTCCCACAGAGAGGGTTATGGCCATCAGCCATGAGGAACAGTGCCTCAGGCTCTCCCATATGTAGATGAGGTATCTCTAAGCTCTCAGACCAAGCCAATAGTGGTTATCTGCTGCCTTTTCTAACCTATCTCAAAATAAGAGCTCTATTCGGGAGAAGTAAAGGTGTGCGAGAATCATCCCTTTGTCCAAGAGTTTCTGTCACAAGAGCTGTAACACTTAGGAAGAGATCTGCTCTCCCAAAGCTCCTTCAAGATCCTTCCCTCTTTGATAGCTAGCCAGTGTCTCACTGGACCAGCCCGGGCTGACTCAGAGCAGAGGGACAGGTGCAGCACCTGGGAGTGACTGGGTGGCAACAGCTGAGACACCAGCGGAGGCAGCAGCAGCTGAGGGGATTCCCCCTCCCTGCTTGCACTCTATCCCCTTGGCCCAGACCCCCAAACCCTGCCGGGCCAGAGATCTTCGTGGAATGCCCTACGGAACAGGGACCCACAAAAGATGGAGTTCCTCTTTAGTAGGAGTAGATCTTTGGAAATAGATAGAGCTGCTAGACTGGGTATTTTCTTATTATTGTTTTAGTTTTAGATTTTAATTTATTTTTATACATTTTAGTTAAAGAAGAATTATATTACTTATTCCTCCTTTTCCTTCCCTCCAACCCCTCCCAGTTCTCTTCTTCCCACCCAGCCCTCCCATTGTCCCCCATGCTTCCCCACTCTCAAACTGATAAGCTCTTTTTATTTGAACATTATCATTACATAATATGTACAAATGTGTATACAAATATTTGGATACAAGATACTGAGCCTGTTTTTATTATTTGTATATGGCTCGAGGTTGACTGATTTGTTTTGGATAACCAGTTAAGGGGTTTATTCCTGGGGGAGTCTAATTCTCCCTCTATCAGAAGCCTCTAGTTGCATTTAGATCTAGAATTGCTGAAACCTGGGTAAAAGATAGGAGAGTGGTAGTCACAGCTGGCCTGCCCATGAAATGACCAGGTACCTCATCTCTATTTTGGTTATAATAATATGTACATCTTATAGGTAAGGAAAGAGATAACAAGGAACCAGGAACCAGAGACCTCTTCTGGCATTCCTGGCCTCCAGCAAGGACATTTCCGGAATGGCTAATTATGAGCTACAGGACTAGTCATTCTATTCTGTTCTCATCACCACTACTCAGGTTTCGTCCACACCACTGTAACTTAGCCTTCTTTAAAAAAATTATAGAAAGTGCATGTGTGCCTTTTGGTGCAAATTTTTATTTATGAATGTTATAACATCTAATTATTTTTGATTTCTGAATAAGTAGTTTAATCAGGTTCCTTTGGACTGGCTTTTATTCATTAACATATTATATTATTTTGTAATCATAAAATTATAGTATACATTCATATGCAAGTCTTTAATAGAACATTAGTACTTATTTCCTTTAGTAGGAATCAAGGCATTGGATTAAATGATAGACAAATTTTTAAGTTAGTGCCTCTTAGTCTCCAGACTAAATTTTTTCTTTTATTCATAAGTCGGAAAATGTACTCTGCCTACTATAGTTATAAAATATACTCTGTCAACTATAGTTCTCTTTTATCAGCTTGCTTCAGTTTAATAGCTGATAAAGAGTTTATTGAAGGAAACATGCAGGGGGTGAGGCTCTGGTAATAAAAGTATTTTATTACTAAGTCATTCTGTGTGTGTTTGCTTGTATGTGTGTGTGCGCACACATGTGTGCATGTGTCTGTCTGTCTGTCTCTGTCTTTGTTTCTCTCTGTGTCTGCACTATCACCACCAACACAGGATATGCTATGTGTCAAGAGATTTTCACATAGCAAGTACTTTTGTGGCTCAGCAGTAGAATCTCCCACAAAAGGGTCAATGGGTTTCCATTTCCAACCAAAACAGTAGGTGGATTTGTTCCTACAGTAGCCACATTCTCTCTTCAGTATTATACAAATTAACTGCTCTAAAATCCCCTAGGTCATTTCACTTTACTCTTAACTCTGGTTGGATGCTTTCCACAGAAACTGCTCTTAAGTTTTAGAAAGTTTTCTCTTCTCTTTTAGTAGTCAACTGTGACTTGCTTTTTAAATCTAAAATTACTGAATTCAAATGGCTTGTGTGGCATGTAGTTTCAGAAAATTGTATACAAGTGAATGATAGAGTCTATGCATTGTAGCTTTATCAGAAACATCCATGCATTATTGGGAAGTAGTCATACTACTTTAACCTCTAAGCAGCAATGTATGAGGTTTGCATCACACCTAATACTTAATACTGTCAAACTTTTCCATTTATTCCACCTGGTGAGTGTGTAATGAAGTCTTTTTATAATTCTAATTTGAATATCCTTGAGTTCAGCTTAATTTCACATTTTATTGTTCCTTAGAATATCTTTTTAAGTGTAACCTTGTTACAAAACAAAAACCAAATCCAAAAACTTCTCGCTGTGGTGAAAAGATATTGGGCAAGCCTCAGGGCTTGCAATCTTCTTGCAACCACATCATTGGGATTTTGTGCAAAATATATTAGATAATATACATTTAGATTTAAAGAAACAAAAAAAAAAAAAACCAAATGAGACTTAAGAGCTTATAAAAGAAAATTATTGGTATTCTGTATCATACCATGTTTAATTCATTTTAACAAGAGAGTGAAATTGCTTATACTTAGGGGTTTCCAACACTCTTCATCAATGGAAATGATATTGCCCTTGGCCATAGGTTATACTCCTTTGTTTTAGGTAGCCATACTCAAATTTGGTCTGTTAGCTCAGAGAAATTAAAAACATAATCGTCAAATTTCATCACCTATGAGCAATAAAATGATTTTGCTTCTATCTTCTAAGGAAAAATATTATGTACTTTCTACATGGGTCTGTAATATTAACAACATGATAGTGGCCATTATTGCTCACTCAAATATTGAGTATTCTTGACTTCTTTTCATTTTATTTCCTCATTTCTTGGAATCACATCCAAATATTTCTTATATCAACTCTTTGTTTAAGGCTCTGTTTTTAAAGAAATATAAAGATGTTTTTTTTGTTTTTCATTTTGATTTTTTTAATTAATCATTCAATTTATTTACATCTCAAATGATATCTCATTTCCCTGTTACCATTTCATAAATCCCCTACCCCACATGTGCTTTCCCTCCCTCCCTTTTGCTTCTATGAGGGTGGTCCCCCACCTGCCCACCCTCTCCCACCCCAGCCCCTGCTCCAGCATCCTCCTAAGCTGAGGCATCAAACTTCCACAGAACCAAGGTTCTCCCCTCCCACTGATGTCAGACAAGGCCATGCTCTGCTACTTATGTATCTGGAGTCATGGGTCCCTCCATGTACACTCCTTGGTTAGGGATCTAAACCCTGGGAGCACTGGGTGGTGGTCTTGCCAGCCACCATTGTTCTTCCTATGGGGTTTCAATCCCCCTCTGAAAGAGTTAAAAATTTTTAAACCTTCCACAGTTGGAGTCAAAAGTGCAGATCAGCTTGTTCTATGCTCTGGGTCCTAGGAAACTAGCTATTCACAAGACAAAATAGATAAGAATAGGGTTTGAGCTGAGAGTTCAGGTGAGCGTGCCCGTGCACCCTGGATACCAGGAACTAAAAACTGAATAGAGTTTGAGCTGGGAGTCAGCGTGCCCATGCACCCTGGATACCAGGAACAAAACTGAACTGAAATAGGGTTTGATTCTTAAGAGAACAAAGAGATCCCCCCCACCCCGACCGTTTCTTGAACCTGTCACGGAAGCTGAACACTGGACAGGTGCTTTCTATAGATACTTAATCATGATTTCCCCCCTTGTCTCCCTGGGCTTCAGTTTTTCCCTTTAAAAGCTTTTCCTCTTCTCTGAGTGGGGGTCGTACTTCATTGCTTGCCTCTGCGTAGGACACGGTAGAAGTACGGCCTCAACGAGTTGAATCAAATATACCTCTTGTTAATTGCATCAAGTTCGGTGTCTTGCAGTTATTGGGGTGGCTGTGAATTCCCGAGAACAGGGAGGGAGTTTCTTTCTTTCTGGCGGGTCTTACACCTCCACTCCTTCAGTCCTTCTGCCAGCTCCCCCACCGGAGTCCCCAAGCTCAATCTGATGGTTGGTTCCAACCATCCATATCTGCATTGGTCACTTGTTGGGTGAACCTCTCAAGGAACAGCCACATCAGCTTTCTGTCAGCAAGTGCCTTTTGGTATCTGCAACAGTAGCTGTTGTATTTTGCTACAAAACACTGAGTCTCAGTAAATGACTCAGAGTCATTTGGAAGTCCAGAATATACCTAAGAATACTTAGTACTTAAGTAAATTTTAAATGACTGGCTCATCTTATTAAAGCTTGATGGATCTAGTCACATAGGAATAAATTTCTATATGAATTTATATCATCAGACTTGTACCTAATTCATCTTTAGTTTGAGTATTTTAATATATTTACTAATTTATGAGAATTTTATATAACATATTTTGAACATATTTGACACTTACTTGTGCCTCAACTTCTCCCAGTCAACCCCCTATCTTTTCACCTATTTTCAACCTGTCTTTAAAAAATATACAGTTAACATGGTTCAATTTGTGCTATCCATACACAGCTAAAGAGTGGATCAAGCTTGGGGATTCTTATGGAGGAATTGAGTAAAGGATTATGGACCTGAAGGGGATAGAAACTCTAGCAGAAGATCAACAGAGTCAACTAACCTAGATGCTTGGGCAGGACACAGCTTCACCCCTTGGCACATATATAGCAGATGTGCATGCAGCTTGATCTTTATGTGTACTGAACAACTGGAGTGGTGGCTATTCCAAAAGCTATTGCCTGTAGGTGGGATGTGTTCTTCTAGCTGGGCTGCCTTGTCTGGCCTCAGTGGGAAAGTATGGGCCTAGCTTGGCAGAAACTTGATAGGCCAGGGTGGAAAGATATCCAGGTGGGGGTTCTACCCTCTCACAGGAGAAGAGTAGGTGGGGAGGAATGTGGGAGGGGGTAACCAGGAAGAGGGGGAACAGTGAGCAAGATGTAAATGAATTTAAAATGAAAGGAAGAGAGAGAGAGAGAGAGAGAGAGAGAGAGAGAGAGAGAGAGAGAGAGAGAAGAGGGTAATCTGACTTTTAATCCCCCAACAACCATAAATCCTCAATTAGGGATAGGAGTTCATGTGTTTCTCCTTTCTCCATGCTAGAATGTTGATTGACTTGATCTTGTACTTTTCTTACATGGATAGCTACAGAAACTGTCAGTTAATGCATGCAATAACCTATAATATCCAAAGTATATGCTTGCTCTGGTTCTTGTTAATCTTTGAATCTAACAGTCTTTCCATTACCACTTTCTTAATAGTCTCTAACCCTTGGTGGAGGAGGGTAAGAGAACTGCCCCACTTGTAGGTGAGCTGAAGACACTTATTCTCTGCACTTTGATAAACTATGATTTACTACATTAATCACACTCCACTGGACAATGAAACTTATAGTGTCTGAGAGCTAATCTATGGACATAAAGAATATATTGATACTAGATTCATTTAGTGGATTAATGCTAGTCAGAATGGCTAAGATTAATAAACTACAACAAACACTGATGATGCTGAGGTAAGTGGGAACCTTCATTTACTATGGAAATCAGTGTGGTAGTTCCTCAACTCGTGGAAGATGAGCTTCCATATGACCTTCCATATTCCTGGGCATGTACCCAAAGGATTCTGTGTCTGAATATAGAGAAACATGCTTCTTTGTGTTTACAGCCACTTTGTTCACAATAGCTAAGACACTTTACTGGTTAGGTTTTATTGTCAACTTGCTATATCCTAGGAAGAGGAAACATCAGCGGAAGAAATAACTTAAAGAAATCGGTTTGTGGACATGTTTGAGAGATTGTACTAATTGGTGATTGATGTGGGAGAAAACATGAACTATGGGTGGCACCAATCCTAGCCAGGTGGGATTGAACTGTACAGTAAAACTAGCGGACCATGAGCCAGTGAGCAAGCATAGTATGCGACATTTCTCCATAATTTCTGCTTTAGTTCTGACTTGAGCACCTACTCTGGTTTCTATAAATGATAAATTTTGACCTGAAGTTATAACCTGAAATAAAACCTTTCCTCTGCAAGTTGCTTTTGTTCAGAATATTTTATCACAGCAACATAAACAAACCAAGACAGACATGGAAACAGCTTAGATGTAAGTAAATTGGTAAATTGATAGTGAAAGTGTGGTACTATTCACAATGGAATTTTATCAGCTTCAAAGGAAAATGAAGCTATGAAAATTACAGGTAAACTGATGGAACTGGAAAACATAATATTGAATTAGGTAGCCCAGACCCAGAAAGACAAACATTGCATAATCTCTCATACATAGGATTTTAGTGTCCAATAGTTAGATTTAGTGTTTAACTGGAGTACTCAAAGAATCTAGGGAACTAGAAAGGAACAACTGGAAAGGAAGGACAGGAACTATCTTAAAAGAGTGAGAAATAGTTGAACAGATGATGAGAAAGTAATGGAGAGAATAGTGAGGTAGAAGGTTTAGGTGCAGAGAAGGACAGGTGGATAGGACAGAATAAGGGGAAAGGAGATGGATAATATTTAGAATATTTGAAAAAAGCTATATAGAAACCTATGTAATAAATACGTAGATAATAGATGATAGATAGATATGCATATGTATCCATGTAATATGTATGTATGTATGTATGTATGTATGTATGTGTGTATGTATTATGTAATTGAAATCTTGAATTGGAGTTACCCTACACAGGGTATAATGGTCCTCTAAGAACCTATATATCACCAAACAAAAGTCTAGTGCCAGTTGTGGAATGCCTCCCCTTGAGTGGTAGTTCAGAGTTGTCATGGGTTCTAGTTTCCACGTCTGTTTTAGACTACATAAACAATATAGACTATTGCTTCTGGTCTTAACTGCACACCAGAACTCAATGATAAGATCTTATTGCTGAAGACACCCCATACTTAGGTCACAAGACATGGAAAAATAAAATTGGTGCTAACAAGTAAGCTTCATCCCAGATGACCAACTTTCTTACTACCATAAGGTTCTATATAGACTTCTAGAGAAAAAAGTCATCAACAGTCTCATCAACCTGTGAACCCTACGAATTACAATAATGACCAGTATAGAAGGATACTGGTATCACAGATAAAATATTAGATATGGCACTGGTATCATAGATAAGGCAACATTTTCATTATAGCTTTATTGTAGCTTTTATTATAGTGTTCATAATATATTTAATTAAAAATTATTAAGATAGACTATGTAAATTTTGTAGAACTATATGTGGCTGTAGGGAATTATGCTGACATATCTCCTTTCTTTGCAGTTTTACTGTCCTTATTTTTTTCCATTTCCTTATATTTCTAGGGAACCTTGTAAAAATATGGTGTGCAATCACAACCAAGGTATTGGCTTTGATAGAAACATTGATGCCATTGAGACTTTCTCACTTTTGAGAGTATTAAATGGTACACATTTTCACCACATGTTTGTGTAGCCATTAACTCAGTCTAGGTACATAGCAATTCTCTCGCCATGACACTATTTTCAAAACTTTATTATCATCTCCACTCTGCTGTGCCTTCATTTCTCTGTGGTAATTTTTGTGATCTTAAGCAAGTACTACTTGGTTTTCTGTTACTTTAATGTTAACATATTAAAACATTTCTACAAACAATATACTGTAGACAACCTTGTGAGAATGGGTCTTTTTTCATTTGTCATAATTTCTGAACATTTATCCAAATTGTTGCACTTATTTTGTATAGTAGAATTATGTGGATGGTGTGTTTCCTGAATATCTGAACTCTTTGTTTTTAAGTTATTATAATAGTTTATTTGCATGGATTTATGGAATTTCATAATTCTAGTTTATGTCTTATAAGAAACTCTCAAACTCTTTTCCAAGGTTTTATAAAATTGTATCTTTTATTATTTGAAAGTATAACTTGTAGGCTGTGATTTAAAGAATAAGAAATCCTGATCTGTACTCATTCTAGCTTCCAAATAGGTATTTTATCACAAAGTCTTACTAAATTTATTAACAAACTGCAAATCTCGGCTAGGCACATTCTGAGCTATTCTACCCTCTAAGACTGCTGAATACTCAGATAAATCCCCTGTTTCTTGCCAATCTAGTCTTCCCCTGGTTCATTCTGGTCCATGTGTGTCCTCATGCCTTCTCTGTCATGCTGACTTCATGGTGAATCCTCCAGGTCTTTCCACATGGTTTCTCTACCTTACTTCTCTCTCTTTTTGTTCCTTTTTTTCATTCTCTTTCCCTGGAATCCTGTCTGGGATCAGAAGCTCAGCCTTCTTATCTTCTCTGCCCAGCCATAGATTGATCAGCTCCTTATTAATCATTTAGAGATAATTAGAGAGCATTCTTTACAAAGCACTGATACAGGAGATGGATTAATAATCATGACAGTGCTATCATCTAGACTGTAACCAGATTTCTGGCCACGAAAAATAAGCAACTGAACATACAATGCACAAGACCAATCCTCAAAATAAGTATATATTTTCTCCCTTTCTTCCCTCCAAATCCTCCTGTATACTCCTTCTTCCTCTCTTTCAACTCCATGACATCTTTAAAAAATAATCGTATGTTTTATACACACACAAACACTCACACACACACACACACACACACACACACACACTACATAACAATTCTGCATTATGCTACTTGTATGTGTTTTTTATGCTGTTTGGTATTAAAAATTGGTTATTATTTATGACATCTTATCAGGTAAACAACCATTGATTTCATCTTTTATTTTTAATAGGTCCTTATGTTCTCCAGTGTGAATATACTAGAAGTGATTATTCTATTCAAAGTGAGAGGACTGAGCCAGCAGACTCCATGACAAGCTTCAAAACAAGGCCATTTCTGTTTCCCAGAACTGGGTAAATCTGAGCAACTCAGTTACTAGAAAAACCACAGTGCATAGGCAAACAATCAGAAGCTTCCTCATCTTCAGAAGCTGCTCTACCAACTAGCCTAAGTCAAGAGTCCTGAGTCAGCAACAGTTTCCAGGCTCCCTTCAGCTAGCCAATCCCAAAGACACCCATATCCATAGAGACCCAGCCAATCAATCAAGATAAAGGTCACCTATTCCTCCATGGATTTAGAATGATCTGCTTTAAATTGAGCCTCAGAGCTCTCCTGGGCTTCTCTATCTTGGTGAATGGTAGATTCCTGCACAATGGACTTCTGCAGAATAAAACTTTTTTCTTTTGAACAGTATTTGATCCTGGGGTATTTGATCCTAGGGTATCATTCCTCAGCAAATCATGGACCCTTACAAAATCATTTAAAATTTTTTAGCCTCAAACTAATGATGTTGTGATAACATCCTTGATAAAGACCCTTACATATTGATATATTGATTTCCATTGTATAGAATTCAGAATCAATAAATTTAAAAGATATTTATATTACTTAACAACATTATAAAATTTCACATGATTGTTTTTGGTGCTTCAAGATGAAGGAACCTCACATCTTTAAATGACTGAAAATAGCACAACATCACTTTCATAACACAGTTTATGGCTAGTAAATATTCAACTGCAGAAGTTAGAAATTCAGCCTCTAAGTGAAAAACATTTCAATGAGTTGGTTTTATTTGCAGTTTTGGTTTTGAATTGGAAAGTACCATTATACTCATATACTTCTTTATTTGGAAAACTGATGTCATACCATACATTACATTGAAGCTGTCCAGTATTGAGAAAAATCTTTTAAAGAATTATGTTTTATTCTCCAAAGTGTAGACATACTGTTTTGCGACATGTAGAAGTTGCTATAATTAAATGATTAATGAGTTGTTGACATGTATGTATTAACAACTGTAATTCCAAATCAAGAAGTATCATCAGGATTCAATTTTATTTACAGCTGTTTTATAAACTTTAATGAGATATCACTATGGGTTAAATATGAAATATCCCCCAAAGTTTATGTATTAGAATTTCTGTTTCCAGTTTTAAGGTATTGAAATGTGGGGAAACCTTTAGTATGTGGAGACTTGTAGGAGATGATTGAGTTATAATTATCCTCATGAATAAACTGATGTACTTTAAGAGTGACTTAAGCCTTACAGTTTAGGTTTGGCCTTCATCGCCTCCCTCCATCTTAGGAAATAAAAGTGCCACTTACAATTAATTAATTAACTAATTAACTAATTAATTAATTGAGTAAAACACAGAGATTGATTAAAACACAGAGAAACTATATCACAGAGCAGATTTATGAACAAAACAAAATGATATTTGAGTGATTTCAAAGTTATGATGAGGTTTTTTACTTATTTCTGCCTGATCCATGCATTGATGCTCCTTTTGGAGGGCAATGAGGAAATATGTTTGGGGAATAACAATGATGCCTTCACTTTTCACTGTTCATTTTATATTGATGTATTTTTCCAAGAAAATAGATTTATTTATTTATACTTATAAAAATTTGGTATAAGTGTTATATTATACATTGTGATACACATGTATTATGTGACAATACATTCTCTAGTGGTGTAGAAAAGTAATAATGATACTACTTTTAGATAATATGTGCATAATTGCATTTTTCTCCAAATTCATATATAGAGGATATTGGTAAGTTATTTCTCCTCTGGTGAATAAGCCTATTCAAGCTACATTAGATTGTATTAAATGCAAGTTTATTAGAGAGCTGCTCTTGGGCAAGTTTACTGGTCCTAAGGAAGGTGGCCAGCGAAGAAGTTACTATAAAAAAGGAGAGGAGAGGAGGAAGAAAAAGAAAGAAAGAGCACATACACAGAGACACAGAGAAAGCAAAAGGAAGAAGGGAGAAGGAGGGAAGGAAGGAAGGAAGGAGAGAGAGAGAGAGAGAGACAGAGAGAGAGAGAGAAAGAGAAAGAGAGACAGAGAGAGAGAGAAAGAGAGAGAGAGAACAAAATGCCTGGATTACATAGGAAATAGCTTTTTGCCCTGTGATCTGAAACCAAATGGATATAATCTCCTGTAATAAAAAATGTGCCTGTATTTAGAGATAGAATCTTTAAAATAGTAATTAAATTGAACTGATATTGTCAGCATCGGCCTTAATCCATATACCTACTGTCTTCGTATGAAAAAGAAATTTGAACACATACATATTAAGATAAAATCATGACAGAACATCAACTAACTTTCTGAAACTATGAGCAACCTTTCAGTTGTTCCTCTTTTTAGAAGTTACCTTGTTCATGGTGTCTCTTCACTGTAATAGAACAGTAAATAAGACAATGTGAAAAAACACATTTTTAAACTTTGTGCATATGTATTCATGCATATGACAGCTTTTTAATATTTGAAGCATTATACAAATTTGTAACTATATTCTATAATAAATCCATTAAGTAGAAGTTAGTATGCTAAAATGTAAATGTGAACTACTTTTAGAAAGTAATACAAAATAATTTATGTTTTGTTCTCTGTATTTTACATATTTCTTGCTAGTCCTTCACTAAAATTTGCATTCTACTGATTTATTCTAAATACTTGAAATACAACTGTTGGTAAGGACCCAGAAACTCAAGATTTATAAATATTTTGGTTAAAAATTAGTTAAAACCAGTTTTTAATCATATTAAATATGCATTACATTTGTGAAAGGAATGACATGAACATAATTTTAAGGAATGCATACATTCATCCACAATGAAAGTGTATTTGAAATATAGAATCCCATTTTTACTTTTTTTATGTTTCATTTTGTTTTGTTTTGTTTGCAGTGTGGGTTAGCAAGCAGCTGACCTGTAAACTGTTAGGCAAGTACTCTAACACTGAGTTACATCCTTATCCCAGAGATAATTTATTCTCAGAAAACTCATTTTTATACACTGCATGTGTTAAAGGCTTTCTTATATTTTGCTGTACTTTAGAGTAAGACACTATTAATTATATTTAACATGGAGATACTTTGCTGAGTATATACTTTACTGCATCAGATTGGATGTTTCCTGTTATTTAGAGGACTTGGGCTTAAGGAGCCTTTGAGTATTCTAATTAAAAATAAATAAGATGTCTTCAAAACACCTCAATATTAATTTTCAGAATATAGATAAATCTATTTAAGGACAGTTACAATTTTAAAGTAATTAACACTTCAATTAAATATCTATATACACCAAATAAAATGAATTGGGAGCATTTCCATTAAAAGTTTCAGATGTTGTGCCCCATGCTTTAATTTGTGAATTTCAAATGAAAGTGGCATTCTTTGAAGTTTCCTGGGTATTAGCCAATTTGTAATTCTTTTCAGGCTAAATAAAAGTCACTTCCTATGCCTTGTAGAGGGTAATCTAAACCAAACTAACTACCTGACATTTCCACTTAATTTGAAGAACAGACAGAAAAATGCTGAATTGTCAGCAAAGCTTTGATATAAATCAGTAATCACAAGAGAGCTGAGGAAGAATATAATGGAACAATGAGCTCATCAAACGGAATCTTTTTCCCTTTAAAGAAATAAATCACCGGGCGGTGGTGGCCCACGCCTTTAATTCCAGCACTTGGGAGGCAGAGGCAGGCAGATTTCTGAGGAGGAGGAGGCCAGCCTGGTCTACAGTGTGAGTTCCAGGACAACCAAGGCTATACAGAGAAATCCTGTCTCGAAAAACCAAATAAATAAATAGATAGATAGATAGATAGATAGATAGATAGATAGATAGATAGATAGATAGATAAATAGATAAATCGTTCTGCCATGCTTCTTCTGAATTAAAAGGTAAATTTATTCACCAATATCTATCAAGAAAATCAACATCAAAAAGCAATTATTGATTTTTAAATTTTTAAACAAAGTTTTAAAATAAATGAGATATAAAATATTAAGTTAGAAAGGTTTTGTTTTCTATGTTTTACAATAATTTTGAAATTCATTATCTCCAGTCAAAAGTAAAAAAAAGACAGGGTATGAAGCTCAGGAATACTCTTGAAGTCATTTCTAGGAAAAACCAAAGGCCCATTTTTCTTTTCCCCTTTGGAGAAAATACCTCCAACAGACTAAATGTATCCATGTTTTCTAAACAAAATTTGATCTTCAAAAAACTGTCACTAAGATCTCTTTAAAGCTTGCTGGAACATTCATATGCTTGGGTCTCATCTTGACTAACAGAACCAGAACTTGCCCTTAAAAAGTGTTTTGAACATTATACACAGAGACAGTTTCCAATTCAGAAAAAATATATGTATACAAAGTGTTTCCAAAGCGAAAAAGAAATTTACTCTTTTGCTCCAGTTAGTGCAGACAAAAACAGAGGCAAACAGTAGCTGGTGAAGATACTTTGAATATACTTTTCAGTAATATGATCTGTGTTCTTTGAGTTTTTGAAAATTATAATTGTGGATATATTTCTTGTCAGAAAGAAAAACATCAATGTTTTGCCCAACTCTTCACACAATCAAGGCGGTTTCTGCCTTAAAGATACTGTGTCAGGCCAGGAATGGGTTCTCATGTCTTTAATCTCAGCACTCTAGAGACAGAGATAAATGAATCTCTAGGAGTTCAAGGCCAGGCTGGACTATTTAAATAGTTATAGGCCAGCTTTGGGGCTATAAAGCTAAGGAGACTGTCTCAACAAGCCAAACAAAGAAACAAAAAGATACTGTGTCAATCAAAGTGTATTTAAGTGTAAATAATGAAATCCCAAGTAAGAATATCTGAGAAAACATTAAACAGTATCATTTCCTCCTATCCTTCTGTTATTCCTTCTCTCTCCTCCCTTTCCCTACTCTTCCTCTTCTCCCTCCCCAACAAGAAAAAACAAAAACAAACAAATAAACAAACAAAACCAAATGCTCTCAATTTTCTTAATCCACTTAAACAAATCTCAGGCACAATAGACCAGTAAAGTTGCACAAAACCAATGATGATACTCTTTAGTAACCAGACTGAGCATGATAAAAAACAATAACAAAGGATAAATAACAAACTCCAGGAGAGTGGTTACAACTGGGAAGAAGACAACAGATTCCAATACTCTATGATAGCATAGCAAATAGAAATATAAAAAGAAACTGGAGAGAGCATACACTGACAACTTGACAGCACACCTGAAAGCTCTAGAACAAAAAGAAGCAATTACACTCAAGAGGAGTAGATGGCAGGAAATAAACAAACTCAGGGCTGAAATCAACCAAGTAGAAACAAAAAAGAACTATACAAAGAATCAATACAACCAGGAGCTGGTTCTTTGAGAAAACCAACAAGATAGATAAACGCTTAGCCAGACTAACCAGAGGACACAGAGACAGTATCCAAATTAATAAAATCAGAACTGAAAAGGGAGATATAACAACAAAAAGTGAGGAAATTCAAAAAATCATCAGACCCTATTCAACAAAACTGAAAAATCTGGATGAAATGGACAATTTTCTAGATAGATATCAGACACCAAAGTTAAATCAGGAGCAGATAAATTATCTAAACAGTCCAATAACACCTAAAGAAATAGTAGCAGTCATTAAAATTCTCTCTACCAATAAAAGCTCAGGAGCAGATGGTTTTAGTGCAGAATTCTATCAGACCTTCAAGGAAGACCTAATACCAATTCTCTTCAAACTATTCCACAAAATAGAAAAGGAACACTACCCAATTTGTTCTATGAAGCCACAATTATACTCATACCTAAACCACACAGAGACACAACAAAGAAAAAAAACTTCAGACCAATCTCCATTATGAATATCAATGCAAGAATACTCAATACAATTCTCACAAACCAAATCCAAAAACACATCAAAAAAAATCATTCATCATGATCAAGTAGGCTTTAAACCAGGAATGCAGGGATGGGTCAATATTCGGGAATCCATCAATGTAATCCACTATATAAACAAACTCAAAGAAAAGAAAAACCACATGATTATCTCACTAGATGCTGAGAAAGCATTTGACAAAATTCAACATCCATTCATAGTAAAAGTCTTGGAAAGATCAGGAATTCAAGGCCCATACTTAAACATAGTAAAAGCAATATACAGCAAGCCAGTAGCCAACTTCAAACTAAATGGAGAGAAACTTGAAGCAATCCCACTAAGATCAGGGACTAGACAAGGCTGCCCACTCTCACCCTACCTATTCAATATAGTGTTGGAAGTCCTAGCCAGAGCAATTAGACAACAAAAGGAAGCCAAAGGGATACAAATAGGAAAGGAAGAATTCAAAATTTTACTATTTGCAGATGATATGATAGTATACTTAAGTGACCCTAAAACTTCACCAGAGAACTCCTAAACCTGATAAACAACTTCAGCAAAGTGGCTGAATATAAAATCAACCCATGCAAATCAGTAGCCTTCCTCTATTTGAAGGATAAACAGGCTGAGAAAGAAATTATGGAAATAACACCCTTCACAATAGTCACAAATAATATAAAATACCTCGGTGTGAGTCTAACCAAGCAAGTGAAAGATCTATATGACAAGAACTTCAAGTTTCTGAAGAAAAAAAAATTGAAGAAGATCTCAGAAGACTGAAAGATCTCCCATGCTCATGGATTGGCAGGATTACTATAGTAATAATGGCCATCTTGCCAAAAGTAATCTACAGATTCAATGAAATCCCCATCAAAATTCCAAATCAATGCTTCATAGAGATGGAACGAGCAACTTGCAAATTCATTTGGAATAACAAAAAACTTAGGATAGTGAGAACAATTCTCAACAATAAAAGAAATTCTGGGGGAATCATCATCTCTGACCTCAAGCTGTACTACAGAGCAATAGTGATAAAAACTACGTGGTACTGGTAGAGAGACAGGCAGAAATATTAATGCAATAGATAGAATTGAAGATCAGGAAATGAACCCATACACATATGGTCAGTTGATCTTTGACAAAGAAGCTAAAACTGTCCAGTGGGAAAAGGACAGCATTTTCTTTTGTTTCTTTTGTTTTTTTGTTTTTTTGTTTTTTGTTTTGTTTTTTTTCCATTTCATTATAAGTATATTTTATTTATTATATATATTATATAATATATAAAATACATTTATATGTAATTATATATTATAACATGTTATACACAATTTCATATAATATAGTATATTATATACAATAAATACATAATTTATTTATATACAATATGCATGCATATATATGCCTACATATATAAGTACAACTGCTAAGTTTGTATAGTATTTATTGGGTGTATATGGTTTCAGAACTGATGACTTTGTATTGGATAACCAATTAGAGAAATCAATCCTGGGAGAAACTAATTCTCAATTTCTCAACAGTCACTAGTAACCTGAAGTCTTTATCTAGGTATAAAACCTGTGGGAACTTTACCTCCTTCTATATTAGTATGCCCATTAATGTTATCATTATTTAGATCATCTTTAGGCATCCATATTATCGATATAGCAAAGCATACATAGAAAAACATTACCAGTTTTCAGTTTTAGCTCATCTAATTATACATGTGACTTTATTTTTATTTTTTTGTTATTTTTTTAATTGGATATTTTATTTACATTTCAGATGCCAATCCCATTTCCCCTCCCTAGAAAACCCCTATCCCGTGCCCCCACCTTTTCCATTTGGCTTTTACACAAATTTTTTTAAATGTTAATCAAGGGCTTTATAAGTATGGTAATGCTCAATCAGAAGTGTAACCCAATACCCAACCTAGATATATAAACTATCTTTGACTAGTGGAGACACATGAACTTCTGCCTCCATGCCCCCTCTCTCTTTCTCTCTCTTTTTCTCTCTCATTACCTAGCTTTTCATCTACTTCATCTTCTCCTTTCCTTACTCCATCTTTTCCTCTCGGTGCTCCTTCCCCCTTAGCTTCTCCTACATATTACCCTTCCTGTTAAAATAAAACTTTTCTCTCAGAATACAATTAGAGCATAATTATTCCTATTTGTACCAGTGAGGTACAAGATAGTCTTAATACCCAGTCCATCCTTTTGTTGACTGACCAGAACCTCTGTCGTCTCTCTTGACTAGAACACCTAGTTTTGAACCTGGCTTTTTCTTGGCTTTAGAATGAATGTCAGCTGAAAACCATCCACTCAGATCTTTTCTCTCAAGGTAAATAGCCAGGATTGGCTATGAGTCTATAGGTCTTCAACGCCGTCAGAAATCCAGAATGACTAAATTATCTGAGTTTATGGGGAGCACTAAGCATAGCTTCTAAAACTTAGCCAATTTATAGAGACCGCTGAACACCTGGACAGTCCCTATACTACCGAACGTTGGAGCATCAAATCTTCAGCCTTCTGGCCCAAACTCATCTGACAGACTTTAGTACTGCAGAATTATTAAGGGCAGATTACTCTGTCTAGGCAGATATAATCAGTCAACTATTCTGCAAGTGTGTCCTTTTCTGGACAGTAATTTGTCTGTAGATGAAGAGAGGCAATTCTTGCCTAGTGGCTATCTCACCACAACTGGAGTAACTCCAAGGATGCTCAATTTCTTCTTAGAATCCAAGACAGGAAGCTGTCAGGAGCAGACAGGTCTCTAATCAAGATAAACATTAATATAGAAATATTTGTGATGTCAATTCTATGGATTTCTGATTTATGGCATAGACATAACCTATTGGTAGAAATCTGTATAATTTAGTATCAAGATGAAGTTATAATTTCTTAAATGGTACAAAATTCACTTGGATTTAAAATTTAAGGTTTTCATTTGTATAAGCTTCTTAGTGATATGAAAGTGAAATGAATATTGATACTCTCCTGACCATTGTGCCTGTATAACACATTTAGAAATACAAGGCTTAGACCCAGTCCTTCTTTAACTTTTTTAACTGATTTGGGAGGACAGCATTTTCAACAAATGGTGCTGGTTCAACTGGAGGTCAGCATGTAGAAAAAGGCAAATCAATCCAATTCTTATCCACTTGTACAAAGCTCAAGTTCAAGTGGATAAAGAACCTTCACGTAAAACCAGGTACACTGAAACTAATAGAAGAGTAGTTAGGAAAGACCCTCGAATACCTGGGCACAGGAGAAAATTTCCTAAGCAAAACACCAATGGCTTATGCTCTAAGATCAAGAAATGACAAATGGGACCTCATAAAATTGCAAAGCTTCTCTAAGGCAAAGGACACTGCCAAGATCAAGAAATGACAAATGGGACCTCATAAAATTGCAAAGCTTCTCTAAGGCAAAGGACACTGCCAATGGGACAAGATGGCAACCAACAAATTGGAAAATGATCTTTAACAATCCCACATCTGATAGAGGGCTAATATCCAATATACACAAAGAACTCAAGAAATTAGACTCTACACAACCAAATAACTTTATTAAAATAATGGAGTACAGAGCTAAACAAAAAATTCTCAACTGAGGAAACTCAAATGGTGCAGAAGCATCTAAAGAAATGTTCAGAATCCTTATTCATCAGGGAAATGCAAATTAAAACAACACTGAGATTCTACCTCACACCAGTCAGAATGGTTAAGATTAAAAACTCAGGTGACAGCAGATGCTGGTGAGGATGTAGAGAAAGAGGAACACTTCTCCATTGTTTGTGGGATTGCAAGATGGTTCAACCACTCTGGAAATCAATCTGGTGGTTCCTCAGAAAATTGGACATAGCATTACCTGAGGTCCCAGCTATACCACTCCTGGGCATATACTCAGAAGATGCTCTAACATATAACAAGGACATATGCCTCACTATGTTCATAGCAACCTTATTTTTAATAGCCAGAAGCTGGAAAGAACCCAGATGTTCTTCAACAGATGAATGGATACAGAAAATGTAGTACATTTACACAATGGAATATTACTCCACTATTAAAAACAGTGAATTCAAGAAATTCTTAGGCAAATAGATGGAACTAGAAAATATCATCGAGTGAGGTAACCCAATCACAAAAGAACACACTTGTATGCACTCACTGATAAGTGGATATTAGCCCAAAAGCTTGAAATAGCCAAGATACAACTCACAGACCACATGAAGCTCAAGAAGAAGGAAAGCTAAAGTGTGGGCGCTTCAGTCCTACTAATAAGGAGTAACAAAATACTCAAGGGAGCAAATATGGAGACAAAGCATGTGACAGAAACTGGAGGAGGGGTTGTCTGGAGACTGTTCCACCTCGGTATCCATCCCATGTGTAGTCAGCTAAGGCAGAAGCTGATGTCGATGCCAGGAAGTGCATGCTGACAGGAGCCTGATATAGTTGTCTCCTTTGAGGTCTGCCAGAGCCTGACATAAAGAGAGGTTGATGGTTACAGCTGACCATTGAACTGATCATGGTGTTTCCAATGGAGGAGTTAGAGAGAAGAGGGAAGGAACTGAAAGGATGTGTGGCTCCATGGAGAGAGCAACAATACCAACCAACCAGAGCTCCCAGGGTCTAAACCACCAGCCTGGGAGCACATAGGGAAAGACCCATGACTCCAGCTGTATATTTAGGGAAGGATGGCAGTGTCAGGCATAAGTGGGTGAGGAAGTCCTTGGTCCCATGAAGGCTGGATAACCCAATATGGGGGAATTTTTGGGTGGGGAGATGGGAGTGGGTGGGTTGGTGGGAGCACATCCTCATAGAAGCAGGATGAGGGGGGATGGGATAGACGGTTCCTGGGTGGGAGGTAAATGGGGAAAGGGTATCACATCTGAAATGTAAATAAAATTTCTAATAAAAAAGAAGTATTTTTTACTATACTTTAAGTTTCTTATGTACAAAAAATTTTTTACAATATTTGATATACCTCACAATAAAGAGAAAATCAGTTAATAAAATTCATCCATTATATTCATACATATTATTTATGACAACATAAGCCATTTCTTTTTTTTAATTCTTCTGTTACTGGGAATTAAAGTTCAGTAAATTCCCTTTGCTTAAACTTTACTTATTTAGGAACCAAGGGATCTACCATGGAGCTACTACCACTATTTATCCTTCTTTTTATCTTCTTCCTCCCCCTTTTCCTCTTTTTCCTTCTTTCCCTCCTCCTCCTTTAACTACTCCTTCATCAGCATCCTATTTGGAGACAGGTTCCATGTTTAGCTTGGGAATTCAGACATGTGCCACCACACTTCACTAACCCAAGAAAGCTACTTCTAAAATTATCTTTTCAAACTGAATTGTGACATCTATAGTGTCGAGGGCCAGTTTTGAACACTGCTGCTCACTCTTATCCCTTTTTGCATTTATTTCTTGGCACATGAAATTACAACAACAGGGTCTCTAATATGCATTCCAATAAAAAGCAGTGTGACTTGACTCACCTACCTGCACAGTTGAGTTTGAACCAAGTGGTACAAAGGATAAACTTTAGACCTGGCTTATTGGATCCATGGTGAGTTGCTCCTTATAAATTACCTAGAGTCCAGATGGGAGTAAAAACTTCTAATAACTTAGACTTCAATCATAACTCCTATTTTTCTACTTCTAATAATATTCATTCATAATTTGGCCAAAAAATCTAGATGCCCACTCCAGGTATGCTGAGATTACTAACATAATAGCCATGAAATCATGTTATATGGGATCAAACATAGAGTTTATAGTATAGAGTCTGATATAGATAAGTTTAAGGCATTCTAGGAAGCCCCAAATAAATTTGAGCCTACAGAGGTTTGACTTTTTACTTGTCAGCACTGAGCACATGTGTCCAATACCTGTGTGTTTCAGCACTTTTTGAGGTAGAGTAATACCCAAGTTATTGATCTTCTCATAATTCAGGAAAAGCTGCTCTGCAGTCTTCCTCTGTCTTAACTCCTTAGCCTCATTCTCCACATTTGCTGGGAGCCAGCATTACATTGGAACTAGAAATATCTTAATGTATACAGTCCTATATTAGAAAGTTTACAACTTGTCTATGAAAGGTTCTAGCAGGCCTAAGCATGGAAAACATAGGCTTGGGCATGGCAAACATGAGGCCAAAAGATTTTACTCTTAACTCCTCTCTCTCTCTCGTTGAAAAATCATTCTTAAAGCTAGTCCCCAAGGTATATTACCTTATTTGGCCACTGACTCTTTCCTGAGACTAAATGCCAAGGTCCAATAATCAAAATTCACTATGTCTTTAACATGTCCAAACAGGGCTTACCAACTCACCCTGCACTGACCTTTTCTCCTTAAAAACCTAGTCTTGCAAAAAAATTTTTAACCTGCAGCAGCTGTTGCTTGATATCTATCTCCCTTTTGCCCAAACAATAGGCAGCTCCCCACCCTACTTGCTTTTGAAGGGTAATAAATCTCCTTTGTATCAAGAATTTGGTGTCTGATCATGTATATACTGACTCCTGGGAGGCAGCCCTACCTTACATGCTATGGCTCAGCGCTATCTTTAAGAGACCAAGATCTTCTGATAAGTTGTCCCCCATTGACCTTGTGTTTAAACTAGCTATTTTCCATGCTCATTAATGGCTTCCACTGCCAAACACAGTAGTGAACTAAGATAAATATATATATATATGTATATATGTATATATACATATATATATATATTTGTATATATATATATATATGTGTGTGTGTGTGTGCGCGCGCGTGTGTGTGTGTGTGTGTGTGTGTGTGTGTGTATGCTTTTATTGTGGTAGTTCCCTTATCTATTCTAGGTTAGTACCAAAACATGAGATACATTCAGAACTGCAAAGAATAATTTCATGACAAGAAAAAGAAGATATGATACATTTTTTGAAGCAATATGGAATACAAGAATGCCCTAGGACAATTCTTCATAAAAGTTTTGAGAGAAACATTTATACTCTATAATTCCCTAACTGCAAAACAAATAAATTTCCCGACATGTAATAATCTAGTAGCTTACTTCCAAAACATCCTTTCTGGGAATTTGCTGTAGGTTGTACTCACAAAATGAGTATAAAGCTAACAAAGAGGAAGGTGTACGATTCAGAAAACAGCAGATGAATCACAGAATAGCAAATAGCATATGCTCTTTAATAACACACATCAGGCCCAAAATCTGTATTATTTGGAAATAGGTAGACAAATAAGGTTTTGGGAAAAAGAGACAGACAGAGAGACAGAGAGAGACAGAGACAGAGAGAGACAGAGACAGAGAGAGGAAATATATAGAGAAAGTAGATAATATGATTCTATATGTATACATCTATACAAATATATGTATAGATGTATGTGTGTGTATGTAAAAGAATGGAGGAAGTTTAACTTTGTCTATACCCACTGTAAGCAGCATAGTTCCAGAAATGTGTCTTTGTACAAACATTCTTTTATGCATATGTGTGTTTTGAATAAGAGTGGCTCATATATTGAATGCTTAGACACTTAGGAGTGGAAATCTTTGATAGGATCAGAAAGATTAGGAAGTGTGGCCTGGGAAAAAGAATGTCACTGGGTGATGGCTTTGAGGTTTCAAAAGCCCATGTAAGGTTTGGCTTTCTTCCTGTAGATCATAATGTAGCTTTTTTCAGCACCATGCCACCCTGTAGCCATGTTCTCTGCCTTAATGATAATGGCCTAAGCCTTTGAAACATTAAGCAAGTCCCCAACTAAATGCTTTCTTCCATAATAGTTACAATGATAGTGGTATTTCTTCACAGCAATAGTACAGTGATTAGAATAGAAATTGGTACCAGGAAGTGGGATATTGCTGCCTGGCCAGAATGGGAACACTGGGACCTCAGATCAGGAAAGCAGTTGAAAGCTTTAAGTAAGTCATAATGGGCAACACTACCAAGAACATAAAAGACAGTGATTCTGAGAACAATATAAATTATTATGGCCTAATTAAAGATATTTCAGAGGGGAAGAACATTAGTAAGTGATCTAGAGACCATTCTTGTGATATTTTGACAAAGTATGTTGCTATTTTTTTTGCCCTCCTCCTAAAAATCTGCCTAAGGCTAAATTGAAGAAGAGTTTCCTTTTCTTTTTTCTTCTTTTCTTTTCTTTCTTTCTTTCCTTCTTCCCTTTCTTTCTTTTTTATTTTATTGGTTATTTTATTTACATTTCAAATGTTGCCCCTCTTCCTGGTTTCCCCTCTGCATACCCCTGTCCCATCCCCTCTCCCCCTGTCTCCATGAGGCTGCTCCCCCACCTACCCACTCCTGTCTCATGGCTCTATTGTCCCCCTATGTGGGACATCCAGCCTCCACAGGACCAAGTGCCTCCCCACTTCCCCTGCTCCTATGAGGATGCTCTCCCTCCCATACACTGGGGAATTAAGCCTTCACAGAACCAAGGGCTTGTTCTCTCACAAATCTTCTTCTGCTACATATGCGGCTGGAGTCAAGGGTCCCTCCATGTATACTCTTTGGTTGGTTGTTTAGTCCCTGGGAGCTCTGGGGGGTCTTGTTGGTTGATATTGTTCTTCCTATGGGTTACAAACCCCTTCAGCTCCTTTAGTCCTTTCTCTAACTCCTCCATTGGGGACCTGTGATCAGTCCAATGATTGGTTGAGAGCAACCACCTCTGTATTTGTCAGGCTCTGGCAGAGCCTCTCAGGAGACAGCTATATCAGGCTCCTGTCAACATGCACTTCTTGGCATCAGCAATAGTGTCTGGGTTTGTTGTCTGCATGTGGATGGGTCCCCAGGTAGGGCAGTCTCTGGATGGTCTTTCCTTTAGTCTCTGCTCCACACTTTGTCTCTGCTTTGTCTCTGTATTTCCTTTAGACAGGAGCCATTCTGGGTTAAAAATTTGAAGATAAGTGGGTGGCCCCATCCCCCAACTGGGGGCATTGTCTAACCTCTGGATATGGTTGCTACAGGGTCTCCCTTTGTTGGACATTTCAACTAGTCTCATCCTTGTGATTTAAGATTTAGTAACTTTTTTTTTTTTTTTTTTTTTTTTTTACAAATTTGGGTGCCCTTATATTTGGGGCATAGATATGAAGAATTTAGATGCCATCTTGGTGGATTTTTCCTTTGATTAGAATGAAGTGTTTTTCTCCATCTCCTATGATTAGTTTTGGTTGGAAGTCTATTTTATTAGATATTTAAATGGCTACTCCAGCTTGCTTCTTGGGAAGGTTTGCTTGGAAAATCATTTTTTAGCCTTTTACTCTAAGGCAATATCTATTTTTTGATCTTGATGTGTGTTTCTTCCATGTAGAAGAATGATGGGTCCTGTTTTCATATCCATTCTATTAGCCTGTGTATTTCTATTGGAGAATTGAGTCGATTGATGTTGAGACATATTAATGACCAGTAATTGCTAATTCCTGTGTTTTTATGTTGGTGATTTCTTAGGTGGAGTTAACCCCCTTTGGTTGAGTTGGCATTTTTTTTCTAATCTTTTCTGTAGGGCTTGATTTGTGAAGAGATATTGTTTAAATTTGATTTTGTCATAGAATATCTTCTTCTCTGAACCTTCTTATTTGAATATTTTTGCTGAGTATAAGTCTCTTAGACACTGTGTAATCCCTATTTGCTCAGATCTTTCTGTCTTTTGAAGTCTCTGTTGATAAATCAAGTGCAATTCTAATACATCTCCCTTTATATATTACTTGAACATTTTTCCCTGTAGTTTTTAGCATTCTTTCTTTGTTATGTACATTTAGTGTTTTGATTATTATGTGGTAGTAGAATTCTCACTTTTAGTCCAATCTATTTGCTGTTCTGTTGCCATCTTGTATGTTTATATACATCTATTTTTGTGTGTGTGCTAGGGAAAATGTTTTTGCATGATTTTATTGAAAATATTGTCTTGTACTTTGAGCTAGGACCCACTCCTTCTATTCCTATTATTCTTAGAAAGGATGGTAAGAAAGAGTGGAGTCAGAGACACCAAGAGATCAAGGCCCACAGACTCAAATGACTGGGACTAATGGGGGCTCATGAAGATCAGAGAGCCTACAGGGATGTGAGCTTGGTCCAATGAATATATGTTATGGCTGAGTAGCTTGGTGTTATTGTGGGACTCTTAACAGTGGGAGTGGGGCTATCTCTGACTCTTTCACCTACCTTTGTGGCTCTTTTCATGCTACTGGGTTGCCTCATCCAGCCTTGCTATGAGGATATGTGAATTGAAAATTTTTGGATTCTTTGGAGATTCAGTTGTGTTATGTGATGTTTTTCTGGAAACTGTCTCATGAGAGTATATTTTTGGTAAAGCAGACATGTAGGAGGATGTTTTCCTGAGAACAGATGCATGTTTTTTTCTGGAAGCTACCTGGAAAAATGACATGTGATATTTTCCTTGAGTGGGTGCTTGAGAGAACACCTGATGTTTCCAGACATATACAGAGGTTGATGCTCACAGCTAACCATTGAACCAATCATGGGGTTCCCAGTGAAGGAATTAGAGAGAAGACTGAAGGATTCAAAAGAGTTTGTGGCCCTGTGGGGAGAGTAATAATACCAATCAACCAGAGCTCCCAGGATCTAAACCACCAGCCTGCGAGCACATAGGGAAAGACCCATGACTCCAGCTGCATATGTAGAGGAGGATGGCAGTGTCAGGCATAGGTGGGTGAGGAAGTCCTTGGTCCCATGAAGGCTGGATGCCCCAGTATGGGGGAATTCATGGGTGGGGAGGTGGGAGTGGGTGGGTGGGGACACATCCTTATAGAAGCAGGAGGAGGGGGATGGGATGGGGGTTTCTGCGTAGGGAGGAAATGGGGAAAAGAGATAACACCTGAAGTGTAAATAAAATATCCAATAATAACAGTTAAAAAAATGTAAGGGTATAAAAAGGGTAAAAAAGAAAGAGTATAAATATAACCCAAAAAACAGTGGATGAATCTGTGTGGCATTGGTTCATCTTGCCATTCTTTGCTGATCATCATTTATCATGACTTCATAGAAACAGACCAAAGAATTTCTGGTGCTCTTCTGGTGGCTTCTTGGTGTTTCTGTGGACTTAGGCCTACTGGTAGATCCTCATGGTTCTTTCTGGATCAAACTGTTAATGCAGATTTGTGAATGGTATTTGCCAGTGGATCTAGCTACTGTTGCTGATTCTTGTGAACTGAACTGCTGATATCCTGACAAGACAGATTGGATTCACCCCAAAGTACTAGTTCTAAACAGGTCCACATCCTCCTTTGCCCTATTAACTTTTCTTTTCTACTATTTCGGATGAGTTGGTTAGAAGGGAGGTTAAATCATTTAAGTACATTTATTATAGTAGTTTTGTGCTTAGTCTTATTGTAACTTGATGTGCAGTATTTGATTGAGGCCTGTTTTTATCACTGCAGAGAAGCATAGTGAGGGTAGATATGGAGAAGAGGGGAAGTAGGAAGAAGAGATGGGGGACTGTGGTCAGGATGTAATATATGAAAGAGTAAAAAAAATAAGAAAAAAAAGAAAATTTCTGAAGTTCTATAAATAAATTAAAAAATGTAGCCATATAATCAAATATATCAGTGATGATTCTATATAAAATCTAAGCTTTCACATAAATCTAAAACAACTGAAACTTGATTTTTTTGTTTATTTGATATTTTAATTTAAAAATAATTTGAAAATACAGCAAGAGATTTGTCATAATACTCAAAATAGTGACACATATAGTAAAAGTCCCTGTTGGCTTAAAGTTTTCACATCCTAATTTAATAAGGGTTCTTACATGTTTCAGCCTCCCTTCTAGACCACCGCCCACCAGAGGCATTGTAAAAGAAAGATTAATAGGAAATGGGGCATATATATTTAGAAATAGCTCTTTGGGGCTATTCCAATCTTTATTGTCAGCAGCCCAGTCCTCTAGCACAACACCAAGACCAATCAGCAGCTGCAGTCCAGTCCACTTAGCAATCAGCAACCAACTAACCAGCACTGGAAGTTCAGTCCAGAAGAAACAGTAAGGCTCTACAAATAGGCTCAATTCAGGAAGCAACAAGAAGCTGATGGAATATCAAAAGAAGTTCTTTGGTGAGTTATGCTCTACTTAGTTGTGACAGGCAAAAATCAGCTAAGTAATATAAGACCAACCAATATATGAGTGTTGCCAGTGAAGACTAATGAGGTAGAGCAAAGCAAAGCAATGGAAACACCTCTTCCTACTGTCTGTAGGAGTCAGAATATTTATATTCTTTCTAAATATCATGTGTCCTTGAATGTGTCTACTTCAGGAAAACATTCTTTTCATTTGTTTGCCCCAGGAAAACGTCATATGACATAACTGAGTTTCCACAAAAAGCAGAAATTTCTACTTCAGGTCACTGTGAAGCTGCTATTGCTTCAAAACAAGCTAATTTCATTTTAGTATTTTAAAAGATGTTTTAGTAAAACAATAAGGCAAGGATTAATTCAAATGAAAGATAGAATACCTGTTAATAACTTGGTACTAATATTTTATTTTTATGGTATTTAAGCCTGTAGAATGCTAGTAGAAAAACTTTGATGAATGACATTTATCCACATTATAAAACACAAGATAATTGAGAATATTGGGGGTCATGTGGGATCAACAGTGTATATAACAAATACAGTAAAGTATAAACCATTTCTTTATTCAGGGTATACTTATTTTCACTTTTATGGGAAACCAACAAACCAAAAACAGTTGTTACATTTATGGAGACTATATTCTAACAGAGAAAATAAATAAATACTGAATAAGTCGTAATGAATGAGCTCACTGTTAACAAAATGTTTTAATTCACTTGTATAGATAACAATGTCCATAGGTTAGGTTTTCCATTGTGTTAAAATACATTTAAAAGTATTTTTTGGATTCAAGCATTCATTTCAATGTCTTATGGACAGTAGATTATAATATGCATAAAATAACCAAAAAGATCAATACATAGGTCTAGTAATCACATTTAATGTCTAAAATAATGAAGACTATATGATAAAGTTAGGTCAAAAGGATTCTACATAAAAACTACAATTCTAGTTCCCAATTTTTTTGTTAGAGTTAGAACAAAATCAGATTCTAAAATAAAAATGCAAGATTTAAATAGAACTAAGGGGTCTTTTAAAATAGTGAAAATCATTAATTATTATTATTTATTCTTAAATGTTGTCATCATTTTTATGCATATTTGAAAATAAGATAGTAGTTTTATTGTGTTAGAAAGATTTAATTGTTTCAAAAAATGACAAAATATCCATTAGATCCAGTTGATAGTAAAATATTCCATACTGTCAACTCAAAGTATAAAATCAACTCAATCATTTTTTGGCATGACAGAACTAAGACAAGTCAGTTGATCGACAATTTTCCTTCTATTCAAATTATTTTTCTCTAACAGAAACTCCCAAGTTTTTCATTTCTAAGGAGGCTACATTAACTAATAGAAATTGTCAAAATTTCTAAGTGCCTTTTCAGCTATGCATGGTTATCATTCTTTTATTCATAATGTATGAGTGTAAAATATATGTAAACGCTACA
Source organism: Rhabdomys pumilio (assembly GCA_030674055.1). Classification (NCBI taxonomy): domain Eukaryota; kingdom Metazoa; phylum Chordata; class Mammalia; order Rodentia; family Muridae; genus Rhabdomys; species Rhabdomys pumilio. The sequence goes on along the minus strand of JANHMN010000005.1, from coordinate 76,841,101 downwards.
TAATTTGAGCTAGGCATATCTTTAAAATACTTGGAAATATTTAAAATGAGAAAGTGACATTGCAGATATTTAAATTAAAATGTAATTTGATAGAACTCAAGATGTTGGAATAAACATTAAAAACTGAGAGTATTTTACATACTTCACTTGTTTAATTCACTATAAATAGTAACACTCAGGGTAATTCTTTGGAAAGAATAGCAGTTATATTAGACATGAGCATAATGAGAAAGGAAATTACTTTTTGAAATTTTCTGGAGAAATAAGAGTTTGGTTTCTGTTCAATGAATATTTATTGGCTAGATTAATTGGCTGGTTCTTTTATGTGTTGAGACAGTGACATGAGATATATGGTAAGTTATGTTATAATTCGCCTGTCAATTCAGTGTATTTAGAGGATACTTTACTCTAAAATTTTTAAATTAAGCGTTTTCTATTGGAAAGCAAATTCTGAACAGTAATAGTATGTGAGGAAGGCAATTGTTACTTTTTTCATGAGACTTTATATTATGACTTTCCTTCTGCTGTGATTATTTCTAATGAACAATAGAAACTGGCTCCTGTTTGCGTGTCTGACACAGGAATAAATCTTTATTTGTACATACTTACAATATTTATAATTTTTAAAATAATAAATCATAAAAAGTTTGTTTATTAGTATAGCATTATGTTAAGTGTTTTATTTTTCTTGTGTTAGATTAACAAATTATGTATGTACCATTCTTATAGGTGAATCAATAATACTTAGATGAGGTACAAGACTGATTGCAACTATGTCAGATATGTTATTACTAAAGTTGTAAGCCTCAAAAAATATTCTTACAAATGATTGTTCATTATTCATAAAAAGTTCAAACTGGATATTTCATATTTGTAAGTACATTTTTTAATGTTTTAAATTACCTTTATTTATCTATTTTCTGGTGTAGCACATGTGTGGAAATCAGAGGACAACTTGGAGTTTGTTTTCTTTTTCTATGTGAAATCTCTGGTATTAAACTTAGGTGACTAGGCTGGGTGATCTTTACCAAATGAACGATATTGCTAGTTCTGTGAAGGTTTATTTTTTTCTTTTAAGTATCGAGAGTATAATATAATTATATTACTTCTGTCTTCTTTTTTCTCTGTTTCTAGACATAAGTGTACTACTCATCTTATATCAAGGAGAGAGTTTCTTAGGTCAGATGGAGACCACTTCAGAAAACCACAATCAATCAACACACAAGGTTTGGGAGCTCAGTACCAAGGGATGCCTACAATACAACTCTGAAACATAAGGCTCTGGGATCATTGCAGAAGAGGAGGCAGGATGATTGCAATAGCCAGGAAACCAAGAGTTTGCTGTGAGATTATTTCTCTAGAATGTCAGCAAATAATTCTTTAAATAATGCTGAGATACACATAGCAAAAGTATGGAGGTTGATGAATGAAAGTTTTTTTTTAAGCGGGGGTGTACAATTAGAACATGTTTTAATTATGCTCACATTCCATATTTAAGAACTTATTCATGTGAATAAACCTAAAGGAAATAATTTTGTGAAACGTATTTTAGCTGATGCTTCAGAGAAAAACAGTTTTGAGGAAAGCTGATTTAACTGACATAGCCATCAAATATCCTATGCAAAGTATGGTTCAAAAAGAGAAGCCCAAAATCTCATTAAGTAATTATACCTAGATCCAGGTCTGACATCTCCAGGAGAAATGTACTATCTATGCATGTAGTTCTTTCTTATCTGGAAATCTGTTAACCCAGACAGCAAATTTATTATTCTATGATAAAGAAACATAACCCAACCCACCTCCACATTTTTTTCTCCAGAGATATTTGGTCCTAAGGCATATAAACAAAAAAATATGTTAGGTTATATAGTGGTTTAAATGAGAAACGGTCCCTGTAGTCTCCAGCATTTGAATGTTTTGGCCAAAGTTTGTGGCTTTGTTTAAGAAGGCTTAGGAGATATGACCTTGATGGTGCTTACAGTTCAAAATGCAAGCCCTCAGTTTCCCTTCTGGCATGTCTTTGCTCCAGCACCATGAACTCTAACACTCTGAAGCCTTAAGTCCAAATACATTATTTCTTTTATAAGTTGCCTTGGTCATGGTATTTTATCATAGCAATAGAAAAGTAAACAATACAGTTATGTAGCAACGATAATAAAGGTGGAAGATGAAATTAAGCATTCTAGTCAACTGATTTTAAAATAAAATATGATAGATTATCTGAGAGTACAGTTTAATCATAAAGGTGATTAGGAGTCAAAACAAAGTTAGGGATTAGAATAATCTAAATCAAAAAAGAAATATACATGAAACAAAGTCATGTGGTACCATGAGATGACTAAAGATATCATTGAAATTTTTGAAATAAAAGAATGGAAAATAAGCTAGGAAAATTGGGCAGTTTTTTGAGACTGGAATGTCAAAGAAACTGTATTCCCACATAAAGTCTCCAGAAAACAACTTAGCCCCATCTAATAATTTTCCTTTTCTTTCTAATGTCCATATTCTTCATTTATTCTTGAAAATGTTAAGATAGTATTTATTTATTTATTTATTTATTTATTTATTTATTTATTTATTTATGGTTTGCAGAGCTGAGGACTGATAAAATGGTATAATAATAAATTTAAGTTGTTGTGAATGGCTAAATTTGATATGGTTTTTATAATAATAGAAAATTAATGTGCTTCTTTCTATCCATAAATACTCAACATGCAATGGTGGTGCTAGAACAGAATACCCAGAAAACTATTTCTATTTTAGAGTAATACAATAATGAAGTTACTTAGCAGGATTCATACATGCCAGTAAGCTAACCATGGAAAGAAGCTATTTTGAGTGTCTCTACACCTCAGTAGTTAGAATACCTCCTTAATTACAGATATTTTTGTTTTGTTGAAAAAAAAGTCCTTAATTTTTTAGTACATATTGTTTCTGCCTTTGCTTTGCAAAGTTTCAATCAATGGTGTGTTCTCTACAAGGAAAAGGCTTTAAGGATTGAGAGGTTTTGTCTGTTTGTTTGTTTTGGTTTGGCTTTTGATACCAAAAATCTTTAAAAAAGATTTTTGCTATTTCTTTTGGCCATATTCAGGACCCTAAATATTACTGGTTATGTAACTATTCTTCCCTACAAAATGAAAATGATTATTTTCTATGTGATTACAATGTCATTAAGTACTTTGAAATTGCTTTCATGATAGACAGAATATTATGTATATATTGGATATATACCTGTCATGTGTAGTAACTATGCATTATTGGCTTCCAAGAACTAATTGGTAATTTTCTAGAATTAAGGAGTCAGTTGACATTATATTGATAGCTTGGGATTAAACTGTGGCAAGAGTTGATATACCGCATACTTTGTAAAATACTATAAATCATAGATTTCTATTTAGGTACTTTTTGATACCAAGGTATTAAAATTTTAATACCAAAGCAGTGAGTTTGTATCTTTGTATCTATTTATCAATTTTATGTATGCTAACTTAAATTCTCTATCTATCTATCTATCTATCTATCTATCTATCTATCTATCTCTTTCTGAAGATATCAGTGCATATACAGTATAACTTAATTTTATTGCAAAGCTGAGAAGTCTTACTGAGCTTTTTATTTAATGTGTATTAAATTTGTACCTACTACTCATTGGCACTTATACTAAGTCAGCTTTTCTAACCTGTTACAGTCCTAGATTCTTGAACTGAAGTATTTATTCTTCCTAAATTTCTGTTATCGTGTCAGCCAATTATTTCCCTATGTCATCCCCTTATAAAAAGTAAAACCTAAATGTTAACCTATCATTGTCATGGCTATTCAAGGTGTTGAAAGTGAAATTTTCACCAAATGTTTTTTCACTACATCACATGGAGCTTATTGCAATATTGATTTTACTGCCCAAACAGTGTCCAAAATAAAGTCAATACATATATCATAATGTTTTTTTTAAAATAGCACCCTATTTCAAATGATCAGTTTTATATTAATTCAAGTAATGTCACACTCTCTAATTGATTAATATAAAAGTGAATCATTTTAAAATATTAGAAGCTTTTGTTTTACAAACATAACCAAAACTAATGTTTAGAATTTGTAAGTAGTTATTTCTCACTTGGGCTCCATATCCTCTAGCTCAACTGTGTTCACAATTTTTCTTTCTACATTATTATAATCTAGTATGTGGTAGAAAAAAAGTAGTTATTATCTGGCATCAGTCTTTTTTGTTACTAAACCAAAGAGCTACTAATATTCACACAATATTAAAATGAAATTCTACCATATTTTTGGAAACCTAAGAGGACACTGATAAGCAATTTTAGAGTGCTTGGCATATGCTAGTCTTTTAGGTAAGATGGAGATCAAAGGCACATACATTTTTCAATCCATGTTCACAAAACCATTAGGCATTTTATCCTTAGTTTTATAAATGACCATACTATGATATAAAAATTACATGTAGTAGAATGAGTTATTAAAGTTCTAAAACATAATGATAAAAGATGTTATTTTGGGGGGGGCTTCTAGATTTATTACCTTCCTCTTTCTCACCCTTCTCATCTTACTTCTCCTCTTCTTTTTTTGCTATATATTTGTGAATTTTGAATGGTTTTTAAACCAAAAACTACAAAATCAGTTTTTGAAAAAAACATTTATTCATATGGCTATCAAGAAATCAGAGCAAAATAAAGATATGAAGGATCTGGACTAACAAAATACCTTTAAATAAACAAATTGATGCCTAAGATAAAATCGAATGAGATGCTGCATACTTCCTCTTATCCTATTAAATTTTAATGTTTTTTTCTTTTAATCTAAACAATATCTAATACAGAGTGACAAAACTGCACCAGTGGTCTCCTTTGAATTTCATGGGCTATTTCTTCCTGGATACTGACTTATGATAAACCTGTTCACAGATCATACAGAAAAATTAATTGGAAGATTTGCAATAGAAAATCCTTTCCCTTGAGATATACATTTTGAGGTTCTTGTCTCTATTCTAATCCTTTAAGGTCTTTCTCATGGACCTGGGACTCATCCATTTAAAGTATATCAATCAGAAAACAGATTTCTCAATTCCCAGGGGTGAATAGAAACTTATCTTTGATGAAAGTTAACTAGCAAATAAAGACTGATCAAAATGAAAAGTGTCCCGCCAAAGTCCTTCATTGGCTTATTGTAAGCTCATGCCATGTGTCTGAAGGTAGAAATCACCTTCACTCTTCCCAGTAATATTTAACTATACACAGAAGTAGAGGAGTCTGAACTAGCAGAATGTCCTTCATGATTCTAAATAAGGACATATTTTCTTCCCTATGGTTCCATCCTGTTTCCCACTGCAACACATTTAAGCTCTATTCAAAGATGTCTACTTACCATTCCACACTTACCCTAGGCCCTTTCTGTTCTCTACATTTTCCAATACTTTACTAAAGAAATGGAAATTACAAAGTGATCTAAGATTCTGCCTCAGTTCAGAATCCAGCTCTGCAAATTAAGACTTTAATGTACTGAATAGGAAAACTAAAGCTGCTTCAAGGATCTCATCTAAATTAAGTAAAACAGGCTTCCAACTATACTTCTTCTATATCTGTGAGTTGCAACTCGACAAAATCTTTACATAAAAGAATACTTGAATATATTAATCTACTGTTTAACATAACAACTGATTTATTTTAAACCTACTTCAAAACACAAAATTTGGTATTTTTGTACTATCTGACTAAAGGAATAAATGCAACCTCATTCTAGAAACTTAGGATATTATACACCTAAATTTCCATATACTCTTTAAAAAGGATTACACCATCAGTGTTCTTTAGTTGGCTCTAATTCTTTGTCTAGAGCTGAGTCCCCAAACCTTAGCACATAAAATTTCCCCTTTCTATTATATTGCTGTCCTCTTTGTTTTGGTTTTAATAATAAGAGCTCATGAATTTAAGAGAACACAAGTCAGTGGAGTGGGATAAATGAGAGATATTCGATGAAAGAAAGAAAATGTTGAAATGATGTAATTACATTTTCAGTTAAAAATCAGAATTTGTTAAAAAAAATTAGAGTTCTTAAGTAAGTTTGCATTATTTTACCACTAAACTAATATTTTTTTCTGTTTTTTAGGTACCTGATCCGAGGAGATATTTAGATCAGAAACTTGATCCAGGGAGATATTTGGATCTGAACCTAGTCTTCTAAATGCTCAAATTTTTTTCCCCCCATCAGACTCCCAACGACGGGATTTGAACCAACACGGGAAGGACCACCGCGCCCGACCTCTAGAGGTGGACGCCCAAGCCGCTGCGCCACAGCATGCTCGCTTCAAATTTGTTCTTAAAATGAATGATTTTGCATTAATTCATAGCTCCAGAACCAAAGATCCATTACAAATAAGAAGACAGACTAAACAAAAATCAATCTACACATTACAATAAGATCATTCATTTTAAAACAAGATTATTCACGTTAAATTTCTATTTTTCTTTCTTCCAGGAGATTTCCTTTCTCTCTAGTCTTTTGAGAGAAAAGAGTCAGAGTGAAACATTTATTAATTACATGTTTTTCTTCTTTCTTCTTGAAATTTAAACAATATCTCTCAGAAAATTAATGACTACTAGGATAAAATAATTTCCAGCATCAACATAAAAAGCTGAGTCTGGCATCATACATCTATAACTCCTGGGCTGTGAGGCAGAGACAGATAGATTCTGGGTCTGGCTGACTATTTACTTAAACAGTGTGATCCAGGTCAGTGAGAGATCTTGTCTCAAAACAGTAAAGTGAATGGCTAAAGAAACTGCTCATTTGTTTAGGTCACTGGCTGATCTTCCAGCTGATTGCAGTTCAATTCCCAGGGTCCAAATGAAGAATATGGTGCAAAGACACACAAAGAATGACAGAGAAAAACATTTGGCCTCCATACATATATGTTCACAAGATGGCACACCTCCCCAGCCCCCCTCCAAAACACATTCAAAAAAGAAAGAAAATTATATACGTGTGTGTGTGTGTGTGTGTGTGTGTGTGTGTGTGTGTGCTTTGTTAAAATAGAATGAAATTTTGTCATTTAAAGGGAAATAGATGAAACTAAAGGTTTCTTATAATTAATATTAATCAAAATAGTCAAACTCAGAAAAACAAATATTTCCTATACTCTCCTTAATCATATATTCTTAAAACACACACATACACTCACACACGAGTGTATGTTTGTATGTGTGTGTGCGTGTTTTGTGATATTAAAAATGAATAACTATTTGGAAAATGGAAAGGGACAGGAGGAAAAAGAGTAGGTCATAAGGAGTAAATATAAGTACATGATATACATTAATGTAAATGTCTACAAAATCCATCACTATGCCTAATCAGTATAGACTAGTAAAAATTATAGTGCACTGTATGTTACTTTAGCAGATTAATTCTCCATTCCTTATGTAGAGAAAATAATTCTTTGTGACCTCAAATGGGCAAGATTACAGTGACTTAACTTATTGGTCATAGAAAGTATATTTGCTTAGTTATTTCAACATCAGTATTTAAGCTTTTAATTTAAGTTAGATCGTTAAACTGATCTAGGTGTGATAGTGCATTACATTTCTAGTACAGTGTAGGCTATAAACAAAGATTATATATAAAATAGTAAGTAAATACTAAATACATAAAATAAACTAGTAAGCTGAATTGCTTAAGGGTATTGATTTGTTTCTCAAAAGTGTATTGTCAGTACATATACATTGTTAATAATGTAAGATATATCCCAAATTACATTTGAACTTTTCCTTTATTTTAACTATTTTGGGAGCATTGCCAGTATTGTTTAATTATTCATATTTGTATTATTATATACAAAATACATTTTATATATTTTTATAATATTTGTATTGTATATGTATTTACTCTAAGTTTATATAGACATTTAGAAATATAAAATTGGTGCATTTATATATTCATATATATATATATATTTCTATACATAGCATACTGGCTTTAATATATAAATATTTGTGTATATACACATGTGTATGCACATGCTTATTTTGTACAAGTTTTATTATATGTTATATAATACTTTTGTGACTATATATTAATGCATTACATTAACTGTGTGTGTGTGTGTGTGTGTGTGTGTGTGTGTGTGTGTGTGTGTGT
>JANHMN010000005.1:76795884-76832949 GCA_030674055.1 Rhabdomys pumilio | reverse complement strand
TGTGTGTGTGTGTGTGTGTGTGTGTGTGTGTGTGTGTGTGTGTGTGTTAGAGATCATATAAGATATCAAGAGTAAGATTTGGCAGGGTACTGACCACTAACACATTCGGTGCACAAATTTTCTCATTCTCTTCTTTCTCTAATATGTGCATTCTGCCAAATTTCACTCTCTGGAACATACATTTTTGATACTTTTATTCTGCTCTTGGGTTTGATGCCTGGAAAATTATTTTTCATTTTTATTTATCAATATTTCTTTTACTACACTTGTACATAACTGTAATGAAACCTTTCCTGTCTGACCATTCTAGAAAATCAGACTTCTTATCTTCTTATGAAGGGTTTTCTTCCCTCATGTATATATTTACCTCTGTTCTAATGCTTCTGCTGGTTATTTACTTCTTCAAGAACAATATGAATTTTTTCAGTGATATCTCACTGTGTTTAATCTGAAGATACTTGTTTTAAGTTGTTACTCATCACTTGCATTGGTGTATTTATATTCTGACATCTATATTTCTGTATTTGTGCCCTGACCTTCTGATGCACGGGTTAGTTACTAAGTCCTAGCTAGTGTTCTTTTTAATTGTGTCTCAGTTGATCTAGATTATTTTCCTTTGCTCTCACAATAGCATCTAAATGTTTGTCCCTTTGATCCTGTTTCATTTTTGTCTGTAAATTCATAACTGATTAATTTCTAAAGTTTTAATAAGTGAATTGTGCATTTAAAATTTTGTTAGTAGAGAAAATAAAAAATGTGTTAGTTATGTCCAAAAACAAAATATTATATAAAATATTATCTATTGTTAATTAACTTTGATAAATTTAAGGAGCTATTTTAGGGTCTATGAACTTCGAAACTAGGCTGTTTAGTAAATTAATGTGATCTAATGTATTCTAACACCAAGTGTGGAATGAACATTAAAATTATTCTCAGCCCTTTTGTGGCAATGTACAGGAGAGGCAGCTCAGCAGTTAAGAGCACTTGCTGTTTTTACTAAAGACCCAGGAATCCACACCAGGAAGTTCATAATCACTTGTAACTCATGTTTCAAGGGATTCAGCACCCTCTTCTGGATTCCAGGAACATAAGGTATGCAAACAGAAACTTAAACATACATGTAATATAAAAATATATTTCTAAAATATTACTTTTCTTTAAAAGGCTTTTCTCACCCTTTGATAAAAAAATAAACAATATGACTATTTTTGCTGAGAAATTCTTCCATGATTGGAATTCATCATATATATATAATACAAAACATATACTACTAGTCAATATATATTTGTAACAAAATCAAAAGTTGCTGCTGTATTAATCTCAAATGAAACCTTAAGATTTACATAAATCAATAAATTCAAACTCACCAATGATTTAAGATGTGGCTTTAAGAAGAAGATAGGTTGTTTTTCCCCTAAATTGATCATTTATTTTACTTAACATTGTCTTTAGTTGGTAGCAGTAACATTAAGTTTCCTTTGAACACATTTTGCAAAAATTTAAACATTTTAGAATTTAGTAAATGATAATACAGAAGGTGGACAGATGTGACAAATATAAAAATTGTATAAAAAAACCCTAACATGTTTGAACATAGTAATATGAATTTTTTAAAAGGACTACAGCTTTTTTATTTAAACAAGTGTTCCATTTTTATATATTAACTTTGAATCAACTAGGTGACATGTACAACTCAAAAAACTATTAAGCATTTAGGAAAGTTATTCAGAAAAACACTATGTGGTGACTTCATGAAAAAAATAGAAAACAGTATTATTAAACGACAAAAAATACAAGTGAATGGATAATGACAGTGTGCTCATGAATGGGCAGTCAATACTGTCAAAATGACGGTTCCGCATCAATTACTATGGTTCCGCATCAATTATTATATTAATTTAAATTAAATTAAGTTAACAACAAAAGGCACATTATTTGTTTCATGGAACAGATAATTAGTTCTTTGTGGTTTTTATTATAATGGTTTCTTCAGGTTGTTGTTATTGTTGTTTGCCTGTTTTCCAAAAGAGAGTTAAAGAAAGGATGTGGCATTGGGTAGGGTAGGTGGAAAGGTTAGGAGAAACTAGGAGGGGTTCTGGAAGGAAAAACTATGACCCCAGTATGATGCATAATTCTTTTCAATTAAAGATTTATAGAATATACATGCAGAGTATCCTTTGTAACATTAGTCAAAATATTAAACATTCATAGTAATTTTAAAGCATTTGAGTCACAATCCTGCCCAATACCTCATAGAGTTCACTATGGAACCTATACAGACTCCAATCACTTCTATGCTCAACTAAACACAGGGATTTAGCTTCATCCAGCAAGCTATAGAGAACAACATTCACAAAGAATCAAATTAAACAAGGAGTTCAGTGACATACAGTGACACATGTACTCATTATTATCACCAGAAAATCAATTTTAGTCAAATCATGTGAGCAAGCTGAAAAGAAGCAGTGCTATCATACATATATTCATACATTCCCAAATCTTGTCAAAAGAATGTCATGGAAAACTTATCAGCACTACAAACAAATGAAGTAATGTTCTATATTGGGAAAATCATCCCATGAGTAGTATTTCCAAAGCTGCAACTTGGAGTTAGACAACAGCTACAACAAGAAAATATTAAATAAGGGGTTCATTACAGCACATTGGAGAAATTAAACTTCCTTTTAAAAGACTGTATAATGCTAATAAAAATTCAACCAAAAGATTAAGTACCTTGTCTATTTATTCTGTCTGATGAAAAGGACCTCTATTAATACTATGTCACCAGATCCAGGTTCTATGGTCACCACTACAGCATTCATATAACAGGTTTTTTTTTTTATTTATTTAGATAATCTACTCTATTTCAAGCAAAACTTGAGTATAACACCCTCTAATGTTTTTCTACAAATTTAAATCTTTCTAATGGAACTGAGCTATATAATGGTCATTCATTAGATCATGTATAATACAATGTATAAAATACAAATAATTGGTAGATAAACAAATGTAGACATGTCTAATAGTTTTTAAGAACAAGACGCAAAACATGGCTAGTAGAGAGAATATGGATATTACCAAATAAAAGATACATAATTTGGAGTGCACTAGGGAAAATAACATGGTATCCTTCCTATGTAATAATTTAGCATTGATTACAGATAGCTAATGAATATAAATGTTAAAATGAAACTCATCAAAACATCCTGAAAAATCTCATATAATGGGATCATCATCATCATCATCATCATCATCTAAGCAATGGCAGTTAAGACAAAAAATTGTTATAATGTCTAGAAGCCCAAAGACTATAAAGAAAAAGATAGTTATTTTCAAATGTCAAATACGTGAAAATGTATCACAAAACAATTCACAGTTTGGACTATAAAGGTAAAGAAACACATCTGCCTAATTTCTTTAATATAGGAAATGTTCTAACAAATTGACATGAAAATGTATATGATACAATAGAAGAAATGTAAATAGACACTTTATCAAGAAGGTGTTCTAAAACCCATTACGCATGTGAAGAGATACTCTAAGTCATAGTAGCAGTAAACTGTAACATTGCCTTCAATAAAACCAAATATTGATAGTTCCTGAGAAAGAAGTAATCTCATAATTTGTAATCGTTTTGTTTTTGTTGTTTTGTTTTGTTTTGTCTTAGAAAACTTCTCTCTATTTAACACTGGCTGCCTGGAACTCACTATGTAGACCAGGCAGCTGTCATCAAACTCACAGACATCTGCTTTATTCTGCCTCCCAAGTGCTTGGATTAAGGCACAAGGTTTGTACCTCCAGGCCAAATTTAAATCACTTAATATGTGCAATTTTAATAAAGTATTATTGTATGTAAAAACAGGAAAGTATAGATATGTCTATATACTGTCATACAATCATTATAATATCAAGAGTGCCAAAAATAAATCACCTTATGTACAATGATATGTATAATTACTTACACAGAGAAAAGTTAGGCTTCAGATTATTAGTCATCTAGCAAAGTTCTGGCTTAGTTTATGAACAGTCCCTGGTTTCAATTCCCAGAAGCAATAACAACAGAAAAAAAAATACCAAGTACCATAATGATGTTGATTGTGATTCACTGATTAAAGAACTCAAGACACTTTAAATTGTAATAGAATTTTAAGTTATCTAAAAACAAAGTCAGAAAATGTATACAGGTATGCTGATTTAAACTCTTTATTGAGAATGCTAATAGAAATAAAAATTGTTATTTTAAAAACAAACTCTAAGATAAATATAAACTGCAAATCTATTTGGAAAATTTTAAAAAGGAAGTCCCTGATTAATGCTATTCCCTCAATGTTAGAAACTGTGTGACAATTTACACATTTCAATTAGTCTTACTTGTTACTTGATTAACACTGTTCCCTCAATGTTAGAAACTGTGTGACAATTTACACATTTCAATTAGTCTTACTTGTTATTTTAATTTTGATAGTCCAAATATCTCAGCAGTTTTGATGACTTTAGCATGCTTATATTTTTTTCATTGCTGAAATTTTGAAAATGGAGTTCACATGTCTATTTTTTAAATTTTGGAAGATTTTGTTATCTTAACTTAGTATTTAATATTTAATCTGTCACAGATGTTAATTTAACTAGGCAACTTGGAAAATAATCTTTAAATATTAATTCCTATTTCAGTAATAAAGGCTCTGAAAGCATTAACAATATGTATTAAAGTTATGTTTTAATAAATGCAATTTAAAGAACACAAGAAACTAACACCAATCAAAAGTATTTTTGTGACATTGCAATCAACTCTACTTCTTTGGTATATAGTTTATACCAAAGAAGTAGAGTTGATTTACAAGTTCATAGTTTTGTTTCCAAAATTGATAAATGATAGATTTCTTAGCATGAGTATTTTAAAAAATCTGAATACTGACCCATGGCTAAGAACTATAATGTCTCAATAATGTCTTTAACTTTTTCTGAATATTTTGCTATTACCCATGCTTCTTTACTACATTGAATAAATTGAGTAATTATAAATTTTGAAGTTCATACATCTTTTAAAAATATTTATAGGATCCTTGATTACTTATTTCATTCTATGTTTTTAATATGAGATTTTAAAGATGTGTTCTATATAAAGTTCTTTCAATTATGTGGCTTGGAAATATATATGCTGATGTATTTATCTACTGGTTGAAAGTATTAACATAAATCTCCATTTGTAACCAATTCTGAGAGAATAGCTCAACACAATAACACCAAATATAATATAATATAATATAATATAATATAATACAATACAATACAATACAATACAATACAATACAATATTGTAATATAATATATAATGTAATGTAATAAATTCAGTACTCTGACATTAATAGATTTATTTGCCAGGAATCCAAGCATTTATTGATTCTGTTTAGACTACTGAGAACAGACTTGTTTTAAAGAAGGGATTAATAGTATTTAACATATTTTGATTTTTCAAATTATGCATCAGCAAAATAAGATCTATTTTGGACCAGTAACAATTACTGTTTAAGACAGATGGTAGTGGCACACATCTTTAATCCCAACACTCAGTAGGCAAAGGATCTCTGAGTTTAGCAGGCTAGTCTAGAGAGCAATTTCCAGGACAGCCAGATCTATACAGAGAATCCCTGTCTCAAAAATCATATACATACATACATACATACATACATACATACATACATACATACATACACACACACATATATACATATATAATGTTTTAAGTTAGCATACCAATCAATAGATGTCATAATGCTGTTTTAATTCTTCCTCTACTCTTACTACCCTCATTCTCCTTTACCTACTTTTTTTTTGGTACCCTTCAACACCAAATAGAGCTTTTTCTGTTTTTATAATAAATGTTTTGGTTTCACCTTTTTTCTTACTCCTCTGTCCTTAAGAGCTTTCCCCACATTATCACAGTCCTGTCTTTTATTTTTATGATTTAAACACAGAAAAATATATATACATGAGTTTTGTAGGTAGGTTGGTGTTTCCATCCCTCCACTGGGAGTCCTGTCTGCCTACTGGTGGCAATCTCTTCAGGTTCCATATCCTGCTGTTGGGCATTTTGACTAAGGTCACCCACACTGAGTTCTGGAAGCCTCCCCAATTCCAAGTTTTTGGGACTTTCGAGAGGTTCCCCCACTCCCTACTCCCAGCAGTTGCGTATTTCCATTCATTCTCCTGGCTCTCTGGGCTTCTCTCCTGTCTCTCCCCATATATGATCCTGTTCACCTTTTCCCCTCCTCCCCCCTCACCCAGTTCCCTCACTTCTTCTGACTCTCATGATTATTTTGTTCCCCCTTATAAATGGGATTTAAGCATCCTCATTTGGCCTTCCTACTTGTTTAGCTTCATATGCTCTGTGGGTTATATTGTAGGTATTCTGTATTTTGGCTAATATCTACTAATTAATGAGTACATACCATGCATGTGGTTTTGGGTCTGAGTTACCTCACTTAGGATGATATTCTCTAGTTCCATCCATTTACATGTAAAATTCATGATAGCCTTGATTTTAATAGCTGAGTAATATTCCATTGAGTAAATGTACCACATTGTCTGTATCCATTCCTTAGTTGAGGGACATCTGGGTTGTTTTCAATTTCTGGTTATTATGAACAAGGCTGCTATGAACATAGTGGAGAGAAAATGTCCTTGTGATATGGTAGAGCACCTTTTGGGTATACATCCAGAAGTGGTATAGCTGGGTCTTCAGGTAGAACTATTTCCAATTTTCTTAGAAATGGTTTTGTTGATTTCCAGAGTCATTGTCCATGTTTCCACTCTCATCAGTAATAGAGGAGTGATTCCTTTACAACACATCCTTGCTAACGTGAGCTGTCACTTGAGTTTTTTGTTTTTTAATTTTAACCATTCTGATGGATAAAAGATTAAATCTCTGAGTCATTTTGACTTGCATTTTACTGATGACTAAGTATGTTGAACATTTCTTTAGGTGCTTCTTGACCATTCAAGACTCCTCTGTTGAGAATTCTGTTTAGGCTTGTACCCCTGTTGTAGAAATTATTTAATCCACACCTGGGTTTCTTCCCTGCCTTAGACCATTTAAGTTTCCAGATGAAAGACACATACAACCTTTATATTTACAATAAACCTTAAAGAACACAAGAGATGGACAGATACTACTTTCTATGTAGTTAGAATCTACTTTCCTATCAATAATCCCAAGTTGTTACTTACTATGTTTCATCTGGGCTGCTCTCAACTCCAATTAGACAGTTCACAGAACCATGTTCTATTGACTCCTAACCCACAGTGGTTTCTAATTTCTTCTCCTGTACTCTCTTCTTCCACCCCAGTGGTTCCTCTCTGACCCAAAGACTGCAAAACCTAAACACCATCTATATCTCTTCTGCCCAGCTATTGGGTGTTAGCATCTTGATGTAGAAGGTCACTTCGTATCTTACATGTGGATTCTCTCATCTCTGAGACAACCAGGTCTTGATGGTCCCACACTTAGCAATACAATAGCATAAGAACAAACCTCAACATACCCCATTATTTAATTGGGTTATTTGTATTTTTCTGTTTGTTTTTGTTTTGTTTTGTTTGTTTGTTTGTTGTAGTCTAACTCCTTGTTTTCTTTATCTATTTTGGATATTAGGCCTCTATCAGATGTAAGGTTAGTGAAGATTTTTTTCTCAAAGAAAAAGGCTTCTATTTCATCCTATTGACAGTGCCTAAGAGAAGCTTTTTGTTTTCAAGATGTTGCATTTATCATTTTTAATTTTAGAACCTGGGCCACTGGTGTTCTCTTTGGGAAATTTCCCCTTATGTGAATGCATTCAAGGCTATTTCCCAGTTTCTCTATTAGAATCAGTGTATCCACTTTGATGTTGAGATTGTTGATCTATTGGACTTGAGCTTTGTGTGGTGTAACAAACATGGATCTATTTGTATTCTTCAGCATGCAGACATCCAAATAGAACAAACAGTACCATTTGCTGAAGATGCTTCCTGTTTTTCACTGTATGTTTCTGGACTCTTTGCCAAAAATATTAAACAACTGTCTTTACTTAAAGTATAGGTTTATTTCTGGGTCTTTGATTCTGCTGCATTGATCAACCCGTCTCTTTACCAATAACATGCAGTTTTTTTTCACTATTGGTCTATAGTATAGTTTGAGATCAGGGATAGTGATTCCTACAGAAGTTCTTTTTATTGTTCAGAATTGTTTCAGCTATCTTTACCCATACGGGTGGATCAAAGATCTCGACATAAAACCAGATACTCTGAATCAAATAGAAGAGAAAATGGAAAATAGGAAATGTCAAATGCATTGAAACAGGTGAAAACTTCCTCAACAAAACACCAATGGCACAGGTTCTAAGATCAACAATTTACAAATGGGACCTCATGTAACTGAAAAGGTTCTATAAAACAAAGGACAGTGTCAATAAGACAAAACAGCAACCTGCAGATTGGGAAAAGATCTTCATTCATCCAACATCAGATAGAGTGCTAATAACCAAAATATATATTAAAAAGCTCAAGAAGTTGGACTCCAAAAAAACCACAAATAACCCAATTTTAAAAAGTGTTATACAGAGCTAAACAGAATTCTCAACAAAGGAATCTCTAATTGCCAAGGAGCACTTAAATGTTAAACATTACTTGTCATCAGGACAATGCAAATAAAAACAAACCTGAGATTCTACCTCACACCAGTCAGAATAGCTAAGATCAAAAACTTAGGCAACAGCAGAAGCTGACCAGGATGTGGAGAAAGAGGAATACTCCTCCCCCATTGCTAGTAGAATTGCTAACTGGTGCCACCACTCTGAAAACTCAGTTTTCCTCAGAAAATTGAAAATAGTTCTACCTGAAGACCCAGCTCTATGACTCCTGGTCTTAAATCCAAAAGATTCTCCACCATACAACAAAGGTACATGTTCCACTATGTTAATATCAGCCTTATTTGTAATAGCCAGAATGAGAAACAATCCATGTTCCCTCAACAGAAGAATGAATATAGAAAATGTGGTACATTTGAATAATAGAATATTATCCAGCTTTTAAAAATGAGGACATTATGAATTTTTCAAGCAAATGGATAGAACTAGAAAGCATCCTGAGCAAGGTAATCCAGGCCCAAAAGGATGTATGTGGTATGTGCTCACTGATAAATGAATATTAGCCAAAAAGTACAGAATACCAATGATATACTCCACATACTGTATGAAGTTTAACAAGAAGGAAAGCCCAAGTGAGGATGGTTCAATCCCGATTGGAAGGGGAGAAAAAAAAATAATCATTGAAGGCCGAGGGAGAGAGGGATCTGGGTGAGAAAGAGAGGTGGAGACAGGAAAGAAGTCCAGATGGCCAAGAGAATGAATGGACATATGCAACTGTCAGGGGTAGGGGCTGGGGGATCCTCTAGAAAGTCCCAGAGATCTGGGATATGAGATGCTTCCAGGACTCAATGAAGATGGTCTTAGTTGAAATGTCTAACTGTGGGGAGATGGAACCTGAAGAGACCACCTCCAGTAGATAGACAAGGACCCAAGTGAAGAGATTGGGCTACCCACCCATCTTCAAAAATTTTGACCCAGAATTGTTCCTGTCTAAGGGAAATACAGGGACAAAAAATAGAGCAGAGATTGAAAGACCAACTAATGACTGGTTCAACTGGAAATCCATCCTATGTGCAGGTACCAAACCCTGACACTATTACTGATGCCATGTTGTATTTGCAGTCAGGAGTCTAGCATGGCTCTCCTCTGAGAGGCTCTACCAGCAGCTGAGACAGATGCAGATACTTATAGCCAGCCAACCATTATGGAAGAATTAGGGGAAGGATTGAAGCAGCTGAAGGGGATGGCAAACCCATAGAAATTGCAACAGTATCAACTAACCCAGACTCCTTAGAGTTCCCAGAGACTAAGGCACCAACCATAGAGCATACATGAACTGGCCTGTAGCACCCGGCACTTATGTAGTAGAGGGCTACCTTGTCTGGCCTCAGTGGGAGAGGATGCTCCTACTCCTTTAGAGACTTGATGACCCAGGGAAGGGGGATGCTGGGGTGGGTGAGGTGGGAGTGGATGGGCGCATGAGGGGGGTGGATGTGGGAGGTGGGGAGCACCCTTTCAGATGCAAAGAGGAGGTTGGTGTGAAGAACTCTAAGAGGGGAGAACAGGAAGGGGGCAACATTTGAAATGTAAATAAATAAAATACTTTAATGAAAATAAAATAAAATATTTGTTTATAATTTATGATGTATGTTTAAAAATCTGTAACATCAGTAACAGAAAGCTGGATCAGGGTTAAAGCCATTCTGTGCAACAACATATGGCATGAGCCAACCCAGGTAAAGAGGCTCTAAAGATACTTTTAAATTGGGATAATATTTTTATGTAAATCCTGTCCTAGAAATCAGAATTATGGAAAATAGAATTTAAAAATGTTTCTTTTAAAAGGTATTAAAGCTGCAACTTCATTCATTCATATACAAGAACTGTTATTGCTGGCAGACAAACTTTTTAACATGAAAATAATGCACTTGGTATTGATTTTAGAGACACTGGATTGTTTAAAATTGCTAAAAATATAGTTTTGTCTCTAAAAATTATGATTATTTTCTATGTCTTCATCCTTTAAAAAGATACCTTTTGATATTGCAAAAGGAACATTTTAAAATTATAGTTAAATATATAAAGCTATGGGATATTTTTTAATTTGTTGAATATTTTACTTTAATGTCTTTGTTGGTATATGTTGGTTACAATAAAGAGGTTAATTTTAATGGATACTTTTTAGACTTTAGAAATTATAATGAATAACAGCAATAAAAGTATGGACCAATGAAGGGGGCAGGAAACAAATACGATGAAAAAAGAAAAGCTTGAAAAGTCCCTATGATGGCAGATGGATCTGATGGTGGATATGATAGAAGACGGCTTTAAAATAAAACAGAAGCATGCTATAGTTCTTAGCAGAAGAGACAGAAAGTGAGTTGTCAGGAAAGCTGCAGGTTACTTTGAGACAGTCATCCCAAATGCATTAGAGGAACTGTAAAAATCTGGAATGACTTTTACATTTTTACAAAAGAAATGATCCATAATCAGAAAAGGTACTGTAGCTTAAACAGGAAACCACTTCTTATTTAGGACTGTCATAGCTTCAATTTGCAAAATGTACAGCTATTGATTAATGCAATATAATGTCAATAATATATACATTCCTGAGGTCTTTTAATCTGGTATAGCTTTTCCTTTTCATTATATCAAGTATACTTTGTAAATTATAGTAATGGTATCAGGAATAAAAATTAAGGATTAAAAAAATTGTAGAGGTTTGCAGCATTAACAAGATCAAGAATCTCTGGCTGTTAAGACCCAACCATCTTCATTTCAGTTTGCTTGATCTCCAGCAAAGCACCAAAAGCCTCCACTCCTTTCAGGTCAAAGATCTGAACAGATAAGAGCTCTCTCAGCAAGGGTCAGAAAAGTTCCTAGTCTCTTTATGGAGTATGTTTTTGGGTTTAAAAGACTTTATTTTGATAGTATTTTCAACACAAAACTACAATTATAAGGCTCAAACATAACTGGGGTTGATAGTTGGGAACTTTGTAAATGATCAAATTCTTTAATATGTTCAGAAATATATATGAAGTCATACTAAGATGTGATGCAGTTAATTTCAATATTAAGGTTTATTTAGCCTCCTGTTTTATGTTTACAAGGCATAGTTTAGAGCAGATACCTAAATACAGAGTAGAACTGTTTTAACTCAGATATGCTAGGTAGGTAGGTACTAGGCCTCAAAATATTTAGAGATCTGCTGAATATGGCACTTAATATGTTTAAACTTACTACGATAGACAGAAACTCCTGAATCCTAGCAGTGACCTCCAAAGATCTTCAAGAAGTTATGGGCACAATGACAAAGGGTACCACCAAGATATTGATATGATAACCACTTGGCATTACTGCCTTCATGCCTTGCCCACGACCTGGACCTGACCTGAACTGTGGACAAAGGAAAATTGGAGAACTGACTCACTAAGGTTGCTTAAGTTCAAGTAAGTTCAAGGTTAGGTCAGTCTTTCCCATATTCCTCCTCCACAGTAAAAAGCCTCTCATCTTCTGGGACTGATGGCCAAAAACTGCACTTACCTTTGGTGCCAAAGAGACACAGGATCCTGGGATAGCTGTCTAGGTAATAAAAAGTCAACTAGTCTCTCTCAATTTAATTGATACAGAGGCCATTTAGATTTTAAACTGATCCTTCTGCAGATCTCTGATCACAATGATGGATAAATTAAAAAAAAAAAAAAAAACAGAGAACTTACTCCTTATCTCAAGGTAATCTACCACTCACCACTATGTTATTAAAAAGGGCAAAAAAGTTTGCCTTGCTTCCAAGCTTCATTTAATGACTGTTCTCAGTTATCAACTCCTGTGTCTCATAATAAATTATTGCATAGAAAAATTATAAAATTTAAAACTTTCTTAAGGTCTGAAAAAATGTTTATAAGTCAGAAAATGATTGATATTAATAATGCAGTTGATAAAGCTTAGAAGATATAAAAAACTTGGAAAACGATAGGAAAATGATTTAACAAGATGTTTAAGGTTGGGAAATATAAATTATAAATATTGGAAAGTCTAAAAATATGTTTTTGAAAAAGGTCATTTAAAATTATTGTTACTCCATGATTACAAAGCTCAGAATTTTAAAATAGATCACTGGAGTTTTGATAAACTGATGAAGCACAAGCTCAAGATTTTAAATTCTCTTTGGCTGACTTCTGAATGTAGACTTCAAGGTGCTTCTCATCATGCTAAAACATCTCTGTTCAATCTGTTCAATATTTAGCCCTCTGGACTGAGAAAGAATGTTCCATGCCTTTTAACCCAAATTTATATCTTTTACTAGGTCTCAAAGGCATGAATCTATTCCTGTCTTACAGACAACTGTTTACTTTTTCTGAAATATGAATTTCAAAACAATGGTAAAACTAATGTACATCCTTTTATAAACTAAAGTTCATATAAGTTTCATAGAATCAAAAAAGTTATAAGATTTGGATCCACTTGCCACAAATCAATTGGACTCTAAATAATTACACCTGCCTTCTCTTGAAAATGAGATTTTTTTTCTTTGGTTTTGGAATTTCTTACCTTTTCCAAGTACTAGACACTTTTAACTTCTGTCCCTAGTCTATATTTGTGTCAACAGATTTTCACCTGACTGACAGACAGGGATCCAGGGATCCTCTGTGGACCTGCTGAACTCTGACTTGCTGAAAGCTGATGTTAACCAGTCAAGTAGATGTAATTGTTCCTATCTATCTTCTGGATCCCCTAATCAGATGCTTCTGATAAGTGCCCCATTGCCCAGCCTTTGCCTACCATTTTGGTCTCTGTGAGCCTCTAAAACAATATACTAATGTCAGCAAGATTCAGTTACAGAAGAAAGATAAGATGTCCATTTTCTCACCTTACAACCTGTAATGCTAAGTCAAAACAGAGCCTCCCTGGGCACATGATGAAAAGGACCCCACTTCATGATCATGAACACCCTGAGACAAGAAAATAGATGGGATCCAAACCTAGATTTATCCATCTGAAGTTTGTCCCCTGGAAACATCAGTACCCAGACTATTGATGAATCATCAGACAACACACACAAGACCTGTTAAAAATCAGACTGGTAGAAGAATCTAGAGAATAGTTTTTTATTTTACATTTTCTAGACCCACAGAAGTACATGCTCCCATACCACACAGATGGGCTTTGATTAGAACTACAGAGGGGGGCCTAATTACTAGTATCGATGCCTATCATTTTCCCACCCTCACCTTTGACTTATATAAATGGAATATATATATATATATTAGCCAAAATGGAATAGGTTCCCAAGGACTGCAAGCATACAATTGCTCATTCTCTGGGTCTTTTGGATATAGGGTCCAGAATATGGAAAACAGTTTAGCTACCCTTCAGATAATATTCCCAATCTTCAAATGGAGACCTTAAATGCAAAGACAAGGTTTGTATTACGTAGGCCTATGAAACATTAGTTCCCTCAGTAACTGATAAGAATAATTATATTCAGTTACAGAGGGATGAGAACCACTCTGAAAAACTTGGAAAAACAATTCCACTCAAATTAAGATTTAAAAAATTATATAGACAATGTATGGGATACAGAGAAGACTTGGGAACTCTGTCTTTATGAATTAGGAAGGGAACGTGAAATGATGTTCACCATCCAGAGACTCCAGCCCACTTATAATAGGTCTTAGATATCATTGGTCTGAACAAATGATACCCTCTCACTGAAACCAATGATGCCCTTGGGGACATGAGCACAGTTTGATACTGGGAGGGACTGAAGGACAAGGCCTCTGTTTACAGGCAGACTCATATAAATATCAGAGTCTCTGAACCTGAATGCAATAATTCACTTACAGATGATCACTGTAAGAGTTTAAAGCACTTGGTTTGCTTGTGCCTTTGGAGTAACTTCCTATATCAGTCCCTTTATCTTCACTGAAACTTCTTACGTTTGCTTACAAGTAGATTTATTGCCTCATGTATATTATTATTCCAGAAAAGGAGGCTGGGAACACCTGGAATTTCTACATTGATCCTGGATGGCCAGGGCATCTCCAATACTAGTGCCCCTCCTAGTAGGCATGGACATAGCAGGGTCTGTCAGCACAGGAGCAGCAGCACTTATTAAGGGAGGCCAAAAATTCAAATATTTAAGTCAACAAATTAATTCATCAAGACCTGTCAGAATTATGAACACCAATAAAAGCTGGCATAAAAGTTTGTTTAATAGATCCCCCTGGCCTCAGAAAAAATGAAGAATCAATGATTTGATTCACAGAAACAACTCAAAGAGGGGAATGTTGAGGCTTACTTCTTTTAACATAACTGTAGCCATTTTGTATTCAGTCTCCATTTTACTCATAAGGTGAAATTAAGTTCAAGTTCTCAGACTCCACTTCCCAGAAGTAATTATCCATAGCTGACACTGAAGAATATTACTAATAAGCCAAAAAGTTATGATTGAATCACCTATGCTCCTTTATCTCAATGTTATGAAATCCCCCTATTCACCACCCATCTACCACCATTCTTATCTCATTCAGGACCATTTAGCTTAAAGGTTAGACGATAATACTTTGTCTAGTAAGCCAAAACGTAATATTGCTCCACGTATTCCATTTTAAACTATTGAACCTGTTTTTATTCCCTATAAAATGCCTGCTCTGAGAATTGTTTGATGTCATATAGGGTGTATCTTCAATAAACTTCCTTAACTGAGATCAGTGTTTGTATGATTGTTATAGCAATTCCTGAACCCCAGCAGATACTTTGGCTTAAGAAGTACACTGATTAAGAAGCCTAATTTCTTGAGACTTAGTGTCTCTTATGTAATCAATGATTTAAATCTATTGATATATATATATATATATATATATATATATATAACATTTAAAAGACTAAAACAAATGAACAAAAATTCTTTTTTTTAATTTTTTTTATTGGATATTTTATTTACATTTCAGATGCCATCCCCTTTCCCCATTTCTCCTCTCTAGAAAACCCCTATCCCGTGCCCCCTTTTCAATTTGAGCAAAAATTCTTATTGGTTATTCTTTATTGCTTGACATTTCATTCTTTTGTTCTTTGTGATTTTCTTTCTTGCTTCAAAGAATATCTCAGATGTGATGTTGTGTTTTCTTATCTTTAGTTAATGTCTCATGATTTATTGAGGAGTCATAACCTTTCTGTACATGGTGATGGCTATGTCCTGGATAATATTTTAGTGTCAGGATGGGATATCATTTTCTTATCTTGGCCTTTTGGTTTTCTTCTCTCAAAGCTTCTGTATATTGTATGGAAAAGGTACTAGGTTCAATGCCACTGCCTTTAGCCATAAATTCTAGGACTTTCATCTTGGTAGTTTTTTGGTAGCTTTTGGACCCCATTGGAACCAATAGCATGGAGGATCACTATTGGGTATCTGCTTGTATTCCAGGTACTTCAGTTTCACAAAATCTTGGTTGATGAGCTTCCTTGGTTCTCCATAAATAAAATGCTTCCACCCTGGGTACACTGGCATAAAATTCAGGAATTTCCAAATGTCTTCCTCAGAAACAGAGTTACTCTTCATGAAAATCATAGCCAGGATGGTCATAAAAAGACCAGTTTTGAGTAAACCACTGGCAGCACAAACGCTTCCTTTGTTGGGGAGTTTTAGCAGGCTGACTAGATCATAAAAGTGATTAGTTGAGTCAATTTCAATCACACTAGCTGCAAACACGATTTCAATGTTCTCAAAAGCTCTCTTAAGTATCTCATGAAGTCTGTATTGGTGCTTTGGTTCAATAAGATTTATTAAATCTTTTCTGGCAATGAGTTGTTTCATTTTAAATTTGTAGAGTGTATACTGCTCCACTAAAGTCACATACATATCTAGGCAATTTTTGCATGGAGTCTCGTGGCAGGTTCGATAGTCTGAGTATAATGAGTTCTTCCCACAGTGACAGTAAGGTCCTTCATCAACTTCTAAATCATCACCACAAACAGTGAGGGACGATGGTACACAGGAAGGCCATCCAGCATCACTACTATGTTTTGGAAGAAGGTGGCATCTCAAGAATTATCCCCAGGCATAGAAGAGGAAGAGCAAGGAGGTTTTTCTTCTACTGCTTCACTATCATGTGCTTCCTTATGATCTTGAGAATCATCTCTTTTATGACAAACTTTCTCCTGAGAAACATCTTCTTCAGGATGGCCTTTCTCTTGGTTGCGTTTTTTATTCTTCAAGTGGTTGCGATGCTTATTCTTCTGACCCCTAGGCATGGTGGCTACCATAATTAGAAGTATAGGTAAGAGAACAAGGGATGAGTATATGAGAGATATTGTGAGGATGTATAGACCTTCAGCCTGCAAATTCTAGTGTAGCTTTAAGGAATATGACAGTTGGTGTTTTCTGTGGTAGATCTTAAGGGATGCACCATGTTCCAATTCTCCCAATCACTCTGATGTATTCAGAAACCTGCAAAGGAATACAAATGATCCTGCTACCTGTAGGCACTGCCTCACTCATAAGCTGGTGGTAGGACATGGGAAGCATTCACTCTTTTGTTGCTGACATGACAAATCTCCTTGTATACCATGATGAGAAAAAGAAAGGGGCTCTCCTGCTGGGAGACAGCAAGGCCCAGAATTGGCCAAAGTGGGGACAAAGTGTTGGACATAGAGGCAGATATAAAGACTGATCGTCTCTACACTTCTAGCTCTCTAACTATACCTTATGCTTGCTGATATCTTGCTAAAATCTTTCTTGCATATTTTATGGTTAAAATCACTAGTTTGGGAGATTAACACCTGTTGCCTAGTAGTAAAGTACTAAGTAAAGAATTTATTGCTATCTCTCCTTTCTCATGTTAGGCAGCCAGAAGCTTCTCTGGCTAAGCTGGTTCACTCTTTGTAAACAAGAGTCAAAGGAAAGAAAAAGAAAATCTTTTACACAAGCAAATATGCACAGAAACCTGTATATTCATACCCACATTTACATTCACATTCTCATTTATACATTAACACATTCACATTTTTCTTTGGCTCAACAACCTGATTCATACAGTTCACAAGAATTCATGCATGCTTATATACACACACATACACCTACATAAGTGCATACAGACACACACACACACATATATGTATATGTGTATGTGTATATGTAATGTATATGATGTATATGTGTATGTGTATATTATATGTGGAGAGAGGGAGGGAGGGATGGGGCACAGCCTCCCAAGCCAAATCATCCATAAACTTTATTCTCTGGCCTTTTAATACCTTTTAGACATATTTATTTTTTTTTAGAAAATTACCTCATAGATAAAATGGTACATAAAATGGGAGTAACAGAAGGAATAACAAGTTCAAATCAATGTTTCATAATGCAAGCTTGCTATAAGTTCAAAGCAACAGTGTTTTACATGACCTTGTCTTACCATAGTGCACACCTGAGGTTTCATCCTTGAACCTAAATGCATTTTGTTGAACACAGATTTGTCCCAAGTCCATTTCTCGTTTTAGTATGATAATACTTTTGTAACAAGAGCTCATTGTGTTGGTTATTATGCAGCTGTTACTTCCTATCAGGAGGAATGGGCACATTCTCTTCACATTCTCTTTTTGATTCTAAATTTATTATAACGTTCTAGCAAAGCAACTAAGACATTGCTTAAAACTTTCTTCCTAAAATTATTTGAATAAAGTCAGGAATTCTATAGAATCATTAATTCATCTACATATCATTAATTCATGAAAATTCATCTTTATGTTGATCTATGGGAAATCTGATCAATAGGGTGGGCTGATGGCCAGGGATTATTATATTAATTTAATAATGACAGGAAAGACATCTCAGCTGCAAGAAGCAGTTATGCGATGAATTCTCTTTGGGACCTTGCCTCATGGAACTCACCCATTGCAGACCATACAAAAATGTGGGCCACCTCCAGGAAGGCCACCTGCTAGCCTTAACCTATCCTAGTTGGCTCCTGACACACTTCCGTTTGTCACTCCCATTTAGAACTCCTTAGTTCTTGCTCAGGATAGATTTTCTATCTTGGATGGATTCTGGGGTGACTAGAACTTTCTCAGGGTCACTTCATATTGATCTTGCGAACATATACACTCTCATCTTAATTGTGGCTGCATATTCAGTTCAATGATATCACCTCACCTCACTTACTATAATAAGAAGTGGGGCTTAGAGCTTCACAACCCTGCTACGAGTCTTCAAAGGCAGAACCTATAACGAGGTTAGATTATTTGTTATGCAATTTATTTAGCTACTGCCAACATTCCGTTTAGTCATTCCTTTCATGTCTGGAAAGCTCAAGCTCATTCTCAACACTCTGTAGTGTATATTCTCATAGTGAAGACAACACTGCCTTTTTCTCCTCAAGGCTGAAGTAATAAGAGGTTCTTCATTGACTATTCTTGTTACATCTCTCCAGACACCAAGAATAAGGGATAGATTCTATAACATACTCACTCTTTGGAAGTGGATGATTCTCCCTGTCATCAGGATAGATTCAGTGTCATCTGGACAAAACTAATGGTATTCCTAAGCATACTGAGTAGGCCACTAAGTAAAACTCAGTCCAAATTCTTACTCCCTTTGTGTCACAATAGGAGAAAATATGTCACATCATATTAGTAATGCTCAAAAATTTGAGACTGCTATTAGGGGATAAGACTTTATGTGGTCCTCTCAGTTCTAATGGTAGGGAATTATCTAAGGCCTTTCCCAGAAACCTCACCATAATGATTGTCAGGAATCGACTCCATTTTTGCTTCTGAAGTCTTCCTCTCTGGTTATATCCTTCACTTTCTTATAGCCCCTCTTTCACAAGTCAGCCTGAAAATCTTGCTCAAGGTGACTCAATGAACATAAGATTAAACTCTGCACATTAGTTTTCTGAAATCTACAAAGTTCAGAGTATCATCACACTTTTTGTTCCTACTAAGGCAGAAGATACCTTTTTTAAAAAGAGTTTTAAGTCTCAAAATGTCAAACCAATATTTTTATTCAGTACTCATACAAAAGAAAGAACTCACACTGAATGTCACACTGGTAGCATGTTTGGGTAGGTTATGCAGAGATACAGCTTTCCTATGTGAACATTTGTCACTCAAGGCAGAATTTGAGAGGTTTTTTTTTTTTTTTGCCTCAATGTCCAATTCAAATTCTCTGCTTCCTACATCATCTCTGATATAATTTCTGGGCTTCTTGGTCCTGCCATCATGTTTGATACTTGCCCTTCTCCCTAATAAATTCTTATTCCTATGAAACTATAAGCCAAAAAATGTCTCTTCTTTTTGTTTGCTTTTGCTTATGGTGTTTTATGAAAGCAATTGAAAGGCTGCCAATCACTTATGATTCAAATTTATTTTAACCCAATAAAAAAAATAAACAATACACACATTAGGAGAGTAAAGTATTTCTATGTATACATCTAAGGTTTAAATCTGATTAAGCATAATTATTTATGATGAAATAATTCAAAATTATTTCTAACAGTTTTTTCAAATTGCAGTTGATTATCATTATTATAATCATCCCACACATCAGAGCTTCTTGTTCCTCCATAACTGTAACTTACTTCCCAGTAATCAGTTTTGCCTGGTCTGTTTCATTGTGAAATACATATACCTAGATACTATCTAATTTTACTAAAAATTCCCAATACTTTAAGATTTTGTAAATTTGCAAAATAATTAAAAGAGACAATCACAGGAAGATACTCCCTCATTTTCAGATTGCTCATATAGAACACAGTTCTTATGCTATTCAGAACCCTGGACATTGAGTAATGGGATATCAATTTAATAGGTGCTTATGGGCTGCATCCCTAATACAAACTGATTCCTTTCTCCCACCCTGACCTCATTCTTTCAGAGGGGGAAACAGATATTTTCTGAAATCAATGTGGTTATTTTTATTAAG
The DNA here is from genome assembly GCA_030674055.1 of Rhabdomys pumilio. NCBI lineage: Eukaryota > Metazoa > Chordata > Mammalia > Rodentia > Muridae > Rhabdomys > Rhabdomys pumilio. The sequence goes on along the minus strand of JANHMN010000005.1, from coordinate 76,812,408 downwards.
AGGTGGTTTTTGTATCCACTCCTCTGTTGAAGGACATCTGGGTTCTTTCCAGTTTCTTGTTATTATAAATAAGGCTTCTATGAACATAGTGGAGCATATGTCCTTTTTTTTTTTTTTTTTGTTTGTTTGTTTTGGTTTTGGTTTTGGTTTTTCGAGACAGGGTTTCTCTGTATAGCTCTGGCCATCCTGGAACTCACTCGGTAGACCAGGCTGGCCTCGAACTCAGAAATCCGCCTGCCTCTGCCTCCCAAGGGCTGGGATTAAAGGCATGCGCCACCACCTTCTGGTGGAGCATATGTCCTTAAATGTGGTACATTTACACAATAGAGTATTACTCAGCTATTAAAAATAATGAATTCAAGAAATTCTTAGGTAAATGGATGGAACTAGAAAATATCAGAGTGAGGTAACCCAATCACAAAAGAACACACATGGTATTTACTCACTGATAAGTGGATATTAGCCCAAAAGCTTGAAATAGCCAAGATTCAACTCACAGACCACATGAAGCTCATGAAGAAGGAAGAACAAGTGTGGATGCCTCAGTCCTACTTAGAAGGAGTAACGAAATATTCAAGGGAGCAAATATGGAGACAAAGTGTGGGACAGAAACTGAGGGAGAGGCTGTCTGGAGACCATTCCACCTGGGTATCCATCCCATGTGCAATCACCAAAGGTAGACACTGGCTGATGTGGATTTCAGGAAGTGCATGCTGACAAAAGCCTGAAATAGCTGTCTCCTTAGAGGTCTGCCAGAGTCTGACATATTCAGAGGCAGATGCTCACAGCTAACCACTGATCTGATCAAGGGTTTCCCAATGGAAAAGTTAGAGAGAAGACTGAAGGAGCTGAAAGAGTTTGTGGCCCCATGAGGAGAGCAATAATACCAACCAACCAGAGCTCTCCAGGGTCTAAACCACCAGCCTGGGAGCACATAGGGAGGGACCCATGACTCCATCTGTATATGTAGGGGAGGATGACCTTATTGGGCATAGGTGGGAGAGGAGATCCTTGGTCCCATAAAGGCTGAACACTGAGTGGGGGGAGGAATTCAAGGGTGGGGAGGTGGGAGTGGGGGAGTAGGTGGGAGCACATCCTCATAGAAGCATGAGGAGGGGGGATGGGATAGGAGGTTCCTGGGTGGTGAGGGGAATGGTGTAAGGGGATAAAATCTGAAATGTAAATATAATATCCAATAAAAGTAAAGATTAAAAAAGAGGTGGTTTTGTGTTGTTTCTCATTTGTAAGGGTCCTATAACTTCAGTGTGAGGTTCCTAGAAAAATGCCACATAATTTCCAACCCTTGGCCAATGTCTTTCTGAACCCCTTGCAGGGGATGTGATGGAAAAGCAGAGAAGTGTTTAGCAGAGATCCCAAAATAGGAGTTATGTTGTCACATACAAAGTGTGGTAATCTATATCTTCCTTTCACCACCCATATGTGATACCTCATGTAACTTCTATGTAGGTATACATACTTTTTAAAAGGAATAGGCTGAAACTTCTAAATTACAGGCCCTTCCTAGTTTGTTGAAGTCTATTGATACTGACTTTGTCTCTGTAAGCAATGGTACTATCAAGAAGTTCCTCTGTCTTTCCTTTCAAGGTGAGCCTTATTGAGCAGCTTAGCCTGACCTGAACCTCTAACATAATCTCCCTGCCTCAGTCTAACTCTTTATTTACACTTAATATTTGTATTGCTTATTCCTTGGTCTCTGTACTTCAAATCATTATTCTGAGTTTGAAATTATACATTTAACAGCAGAAAAACATTTTAATGTAATGAGCAGAAAATGAATGGCACAGGGTTTGCTTGAAGAAATGTGGAGGACTTGAGAGAAATTCTGAGCCTTTGTCCGTCATGTAACAGCCTTGTGAACTAATTTCCAGTGGTTTATGTGCAAAGGGAATCTTACAAACCCCAATATGTAGGATTTCATTACAGAATCGATGTAAACCACCTTGCACAATGTTAAACAAAAATTGAAGCTTTAAGTAACAGTAGTAACTACTAAGATGATTTGTACCCAACATAGTAACTACCTTTCCTTACAGAATGTAACTGCAAATATTTTTTATATAAGTAAATCTGAGGGCATAGATCAGGCAAAATGCTGCTCAACCAATAAAAGTACTGTTCATGAATTAGGGAGTGATATTTCATTTGTTCTTCTTTGACTGTAATCAAATTAATATTCCTCTTTTGTGAAAAACACCAGCATCCTCTCTTATTGGTGCTTTGAGTTCAAATTTTTCTTTCTCATTCTTTTCATCATTGCTCCAATATCATCCTTCCTTATCATTTTACAAACCGAACTCCTAGTAACCTGGTGCAAATTTTCCTTTAAGAACAGAATCTGGCTCTATTTATTCTTTTATTTTTTTCTTTGAAAATTTTGTATATATATGCAGTTTATCATTATTGTAATAACATTCCATGTTCCTCAAAGTGCACTCACTCCAGGATACACTTCTCACCTCCAAACTTTGTCATCTTCTCATAATTATTTTTTATTTCAGTTTGTTTTATTGTTTCAGGCATTCTCTACTATTTGAGAATTTCTTACATGCATATAATCTGAGAAATGGAATAAATTTTGTGCTGATGTGAATGAAAATGGCTCACTTGGGCTTATAGGAAGTAATACTAATAGTATCTGTGGCCCTGTTGAAGTAGGTGAGTCATTGAGGGTGGGCTTGAGGTATTAGATGCTTCAGTCCCAGTATCACTCTCTCTCTTCCTGCTGCTTGAGGTTCCTGATGTAGAAAACATCACTACCTCTCCAGTACCATGTCTGTCTGTCTGTCATCATTCTTCCAACCATGATGATAATGGACTAAACCTCTGAAACTAAGCAAGCCACAAATAAATATAATCCTTTGTAAGAGTTGACATGGCCACAGTGTCTCTTCACGGTAATAGAAAACTTAACTAAGATGAGGTTTGATTTTGTTTTTGTTTTGTCAAGTCCATCCACCATTTTCTGCTGTAAAATTCCACCCCTATCCCTCAAACCATTTTCTACCAACTTCATGTGCATTTTCCCAATCCCCTCCCTTCACACACACACACACACACACACACACACACACACACACACACACACATCCCCTCCTCCTCAGAGTTAACCTATTTACACGTGTATAGACAGGGTCAGCTCAGCTACTGGATCATGGGGAGCCTTTTAGAGGCTGTGTACCTAATATAAACTGGTTCTTTTCTTCCAGCAGCCACTGATTGCCATATGATTTTCAGCTAGGTCTGGAACGTCATGAGGTCCCCTCCCATCTATTCTGGGATTTTAGATGTATTGATGTCGTACACATTGTGTACATGCAGATCCAGTTATTGTGAGCTCATATGCGCCATATCTCATGTCCTGCAAATATTGTTTTGCTGCAGATGTCTACTTTCACTGGGTCTTACAATCTTTCTATCTTCCTCCATGATGATCCCTAAACAGTGAAGGGAAAGGATGTGTAATAGATGTCTCATTTAAAACCAAGAACTCTTATTCTTGTATTTTTATTCTCTGCATATTGGCCAATTGAGGTTTCCATGTTAAACGCTATCATCTGCAAAAAGAGCTTGTCTGTTGGGTGTTGACACACTTTTTCATGGGTAAGAAGCATAAATCCTCAAGAGGCAGTTTATTGCTATACTTACTTAGGAAAATAATAGTAATAAATTCTTCCCAGGAGCTTATCACCTATACAGCTAAGATCTCATGATCCACTTAAGAGTAACAGGGATAAGTTCAATGTTGTGGATTGAGCCTTAAATATGAATAGAAAGTGGTGGATTAGTCCCATAACATTAATGCCACTATTGAACCAGTAGGTATATCTTGCCAGGTCAATAATTATTTTAGCACACAGGGCTTACAGCCAGGGAAGACTGTTAAATGTTTTTGTCCCCCAGTAGCATGCATAACACCTTCCAGCTCTCTGAAAGCTACCAAGTAGAAATGACAGTCAAAAATGTCAGTGACAGTTTGATTTTTCCATGTGCTACAACTTAAGAATGTGGTATCTTCATAGTCTTACCATCAAGTTCTGGAGGGTAATGAAAAATAATAATGGCAGAGGTCTGTCATGTTTAGGGAGGTCTGTATGAACTCACTGGCCAATGGCATGGTACCCATACATGGCACTAGGCTTTTCATTTGCTGTTTTGGAAAGGTACTGTGTCTCTGTTGCTGAAAATTTCTTCGGGTAAACTATATTTACATATGTATATAACTATATTTAGGAAGTTTCCATACTAATAAATTTCCATATGGCTTTTCAAGGGTCTTTAGTGTTAGTTATCCCTCTTCATACTCCCTCCTCTACCCTGACCTCCCAATTCCACACCACTTTATCTTTCCTGTTCTATTATTCCATTTCCACTTTTACAATTTTTGTTCTATCCACCTCTATTGATATCTCCTACATAATCCCTTACTAGTTTCCTGACTTCTGTGGGCATTCCAATTTAAACAAACATGTTTAAGATTCAAATCTAGCATCCAAATCTGTGAGAGAACATGTTGTATTTGTCATTCTGGGTTTGGCCTACCTCAGAATGCTTATTTCTAGCTCCTATTTACCTAAAAGTTTCATAATTTTACTTTTTATAATTGAATAAAATTCCATTATATATATATATATATAATTTTCATTAAAATTTTTATCATTTTTATTTTTTTTATTTTTTAAAAAAACTTTGTATTTATATTTTTTGGACATCTGGGCTGTTACCAATGTCTGGATATGAACATAAATGAACATGGATGTACATGTATTCTTTGTAGTAAAATGTAGAGTTCTTTGAATATATGCCCAAGTGTGGTATAGTTGGATTATATGGTAACACTTTCTAGGTTGTTTATTGTTGTTTTGTTTTTGCTTTTGTTTTATAGAATTTCCTCACTGATTTCCATAGTGATTTCATTTCCTACTCCAAAAACTGAGGAAGTGTCCTTCTTTTTCAATATCCCCAAAAGCATTTAACAAAAAATACTGGATATTCTAAAAAGGTTTTGATGAAATTTTAAAGTTGTTTTAACTTGTATTCAACTGATGGCTAAGTATGTTGAATATTTTTTTTATTCTTCTCTCATATATGAAATCCCAGCCACAGCTTTCCCTCTCTTTTCTCCTCCTAGTACTGCCCCTTCCACTGAGATCCATTCCTCCACTTACCTTCTGAAAATGCCAGGCCTCCCAGGGATGTCAACCAGAAATGACATATCATGTTGCAATAAGACTAGGCACATACTCTCATATCAAGGCTGGAAAAGGCAACCCAGTAGGAGGAAAAGGGTCCCAATAGCAGGCAAAAAGTTAGGGACAGACCCTATTTTCACTGTTAGGAGTCCCACAAGAAGACCAAGCTACACAACTGTAAAATATATATCCTAGGCCAGTCCAGTACAGGCTCCCATTGTCAGGTTAGTCTCTGTGAGCCCCTATGAGTCCAGATTAACTTAACTTATTATTTGAGTTTTCTCATGGTGTCTATTACCCCTCTGGATCCTGCAATCTTTCCTCTCCCTCTTCTGCAGTATTCTCTGTGCTCCATCTAATGTTTGTCTGTGGGCCTCTGCATCTGTTCCCAACAGTCTCTGGATGAAGCCTCTCTGATGATGATTATGCTAGGGTCTGATCTGCAAGTGTAGAAGAATATCATTAGGAATTACTTCATTTACTTTTTAAATTTTTTTGGCCTGGACTATTTGGTTCTAACCTAGGTATTTGGGCTACCCATCCTCTGGTTCCTGGCTCTTCAGGCAGTGTCAGTGGTGGGCTCCCTCTTGTGCCATGGGTCTCAAGCAGGAATATTCATTGGTTGCCCACCCCTACATTTTCTGTGCCACTTTTAGCCCAGCACATCTTGTAAGCAGGACAAATTGTAGGTAGAAGGTTTTATGGCTGGTTTGGTATCCCAATCCCTCCACTGGAGATGGCCTGGTCAGGCTCCATAATCCCATTACTAAGAGTTTCTGCAAGGATCACCCATGTGGATTCCTTGCTGTTTTCACTGCACTAAGTTTCTATATGGCTCCTGAAATCCAACCCCATTCCAGATACCTTTCCCATATTTTCTCCCTCCATGTTTCCCTCACCTGATCCCTCACGTTCCCATCCCTACTCACCCCTAGTCCACCCTCAAAATCTATTCTATTTCCCCTTCCCAGGGAGGTATGTTGAATATTTTTAAATGTTTATTAGTATTAGTTCTTTTCGAGAATTTTATTTAGTTCCAGGTCCCATTTCTCAATTAGCTTGTTTGTTTTCTTGGTGTTTATTACAATTTATTTTCTAATCCATTTTGAGTATTAAAATCCAAGTTTATTTCAATTAGCATTACAAGAAAGAGTAAAATACAACTATTTTGAATTAGTCTTATCACTTTAGGTCTACCATCAAGCAGTACCATATTACTAGAGAAATCAGTGTTCCAATACCACATTAACATTTTAAAGATTTCCCAGTTTGTTTGAAAATAACCAAAAGTTCATTTTAAACATGAAAAACAGCAATATGTATGTAAGCACACTGTTAAGAAACAGATTATGAAGCAGTAATCTTTGATTAAAAGATCATTTGCAAAATAGAAAAGAAAAATGCATATATAATTTTTCATGTATAACAGAATAAGCTACAAATTTATTATTTTTAGCTCGTAACACATCCCACTACTTAGAAGAGGAGCTATGGGCCATGCCTTTGCGATGAGCCCTGACATCCCTGACATCCCTGGCATTCACAACATTGCCAGGCACAGCTGTAACTCTTCTTGCTGCTCTATTAGCCTCATCCATCATAGCCTCCTCATACATACTAGTGAAGAAACTAGGGGAAGTATTATTGATCTTAGCTATAACTTCCAGGACCTTCATCTTGGTGGTTTCGACATAGGCTCTGGGACCCCACCGGAACTCATAGCTTGGGGGGTCACTGCCAGGAATTTGACAGTATACCACATAATTTTCCTCCACCAAATCTTTGGTAATAAATTCCCTGGGCTCTCCAAAGATTATATGACTCCTCCCGGGATATATCCCCACTACCTTTAAGAATTCCCAGACCTCTTCCTCAGTGGCACGGTTCCCCTTCATGAAGATCACACCCAGGAGGGTCATCAGGAGCCCTGTCTTGGGTAACCCACTACTGCCACTCAGACTTCCCTCGGTGGAGAGACCCAGCTTTCCCACAAGCATATAGGATTGAGAACTGGGATCAACTTCCTTCAACTCAAGGCCAAAAACCAACTCCAAGCGCACAGAGATTCTCTTGAGGATCTCAGTGAAGTGCACCTTGTACTTCTTGTTGATTACTCTCAGCATATCTGCCTGTGTGAAGGGCTCTTTCACCTTAAACTTCTCCATCATGAACTCTATCAACACATTGGCCTTTCTGGTGAGAGGATCTCTTCGTGCAGATTGAACTGCGGCTGCTATCTTGGAGGCCTGTGTGCTCCTCTCCTCAGCACCTGCAACAGAACCTTCAACACCAACATCAGAACCCTCAACACCCGCAACAGCACCCTCAGCACCTACATCATGAGCTGAGCAGGGCACATCTAACTCAGGAGAGCCATAGGATGCAGCCTCCTGGGGCTCCTGAGGAGTGCTGACACCAGGGGAGCTGAGGATATCTCCCTGGACAAGAGGGGAGGATGATGTTTCCTCCTCCTCTACAGTGGGCTGAGCACCCTGGAGATTCTGGCTTTCTCCACGAGTCTGCTGTCTTTTGGCCCTGGAGCGGCCCTTGCTCTTGTTGCCCCGAGGCATGGTAAGTTGTCACAGGAGCACCAGTCAGGAGCACTGAAAGTGCAGATATCTGAGAACAGAATAACACTATGAGTGTCACACCATCACTAGGTGGAGAGAAACTTGCCTTTAACAAATGCACCCTCTGCTGCTTTTCTCTGGGCGTCTTTTTGGGTACTCACATTGCTCTGTTTCTCCTGATCAATATACTTCCTACGAAACCTGTGGAGGAAATCACAATCTATTAGGCCACTGCCTGGCACCCCATGTTATAGCTTCTCAGTGAGAGAAACACATTCTTTAACATTTCCACTAGGGCTTCGTATGATAAATTTCAGGGCCCTCTTTGTTTACGTTGAGACCACTCGAGTATATATAATTTTTTAACCATGGCTGTATCACCACTTTCCTCTGCTGCTCTAAACACTACAATCCTCACTAGTAACACACAGGAAAAAATTAAGGCACTCAGCCAGCAGATACAAAATATAATTATATTTGTGTAAAGCTACTTTGTTCCTTCCACAGATCTCCTCACTGAATACATTTTAATACATTGTATAAATCTGCTACCTCATTCTTCTTCAAATGACAAACTGAGGTAACATCTTAGTCATTAGGCCCACCCGATCCACCTAGGCCTCCGTACAGGGAACAATTCTGTGTAGGCCGTCCCCATACAGCACCGGACAAATTTCCCAATCTTTCAGTTTTCATTACTGGTCTCCCTCCTTATAAATTCATAGCACCTAGATTTCTTCTTTTGTCTATTAGTCTTCCTGCCCCAAAATTTCATTCACTAACAAACGCGAGGAAAGTGACACATATCTCGGCCTAACCGCCATGTCCGGAACTCTAGAAACCAGAGCAGTAACAGGCCTGTGTGACTGGTTTCCTTTCTGTTAGGGAGAGTAGGCTACGGTTTAGGGGTTTAGGGGATTTACAACAGGTTTTTGGTTGTCAGAGTTTTGACAACTAGCCTCAAAGCCCTAGGACCCACACCCAAAAACACCTGGAGATACTTTCTTACCTGACAGGAGGAGCCAGCACCGAGCCAACCAAGGAGTTCCTCAACTGGACCGTTAACCGGAAGTTAGAGTCCACCACTTCTGAATCCCCCTCCCCATCTGCATTGTGTTTCCCTGTCCTCTTTCATTCCGGGAAAATGAAGTCCCCAGATAACTCATATCTGTTCTTTATGTTGATTTTGCCTCGGGTAGGGATATTTTGATGTGAGCTAATAGGTGTCCAACCAAACATCTCATTTCCACCAGAATTCTGAGAAAAAGGTAAAACGGAGCTATTTGTAGTCTAGAATCCCTGTTCACGGCTTCACCATAAAGCATTAAAAGTGCCCTACAAGGTCTTTGTTGCTGGACACTGAATGTTCATTTCACTATGATCCATCACCTTCTCTCCTAATCCTATATTCCATGATCCCCTAGCCAGCTATTTATTCTTTCCTCTCTCCATCCACCCCCTTGCTTTTCTGAGTTTCTACTTCTCTTATTCCCCCCACCCCTTTTCTCTCTCTTTTTTCTTTCTTTCTTTCTTTCCTTCTTTTTTTTTCTTTTTGTTTTTTTGTTTTTTTGAGACAGGGTTTCTCTGTGTAGCCCTGGCTGTCCTGGAACTCACTCGGTAGACCAGGCTGGCCTTGAACTCAGAAATCCGCCTACCTCTGCCTCCCAAGTGCTGGTATTAAAGGCGTGCGCCACCCCTTCTCTCAATCCTCACCGCTACACTTTCTTTTCTTCTACTGTTTTATCTTTGATCATTGTCTCACTGTATCTCAGATTTCCTGAGAACTAATTAGGGACCTTGATCTTGGAAGGAACGTTTATGAGTTTTCTGCCTCAGTGTTCCTATGTGCCATCATATCTGGTATCTCTCATTTTTTCATGATTAAAGATTAAATCTTTTGTATCTCAGGCTGCCCAGGAATCCTTATGTAGCCTACAGTGGCCTAGAATTAATAATCCTATGACCTATTTATTGAGTGTTGGAGTTCCAGACCTGGGCCACCTTGCTAGAATTAAGTTGATTCTTATCTTGATTATTTGAAGATAATTAGGCATTTTCTGTAATTATTTTCGGCCTGGACATTCAGACTAAAGATTTTAATTCGTGCGACTCTTTCAAGAAGTCTGAGTATGTTTTATCTGCTAGTCAATTCTATTCAACTTTGAGTTACAGTGGAGGTATCATAGGAGACTGAAACACCCTAAGAACAAGAGGGAGCTCTTTAGTTTAATAGCCATGTCTAAATCCTCTGACAATTGACTTAAGAATATGTTCAAAATTTTTAGCAGTGAATTTCTACTGGTTTCAGATTTTATTTTAAAATGCACTGTACCCTATATTGCACACTAGAGAAATAAATAAATAAAACCTTACAGTCAATTTTCTCTTCTACTTCTATTGTCTTTCTAGACCTTCGTCCATTTCAGGATGCATTCAAACACAGGTACTACTTCTATTAAGATATAGAAGCCTTGTTCTTATTGTCAATACTATTTTTTTTCTTCTCATCATTCCAGGTATATTTTAGTCATGGGAAACCACAGTTGGTTTTAGTTTTCACAGCAGTATGTAAGGAAATAATTAGGAAATTAATTTCAGGTAATTGGGACTGGAGAAATATCTCAATGGTTAAGAGCACTAGCTGCTCTACCAGAAGACCTAGGTTTGATTTCCCAAGCACCCACATGTCTGTTCACAATCATTTGTATTTCCAGTCTCAGAAAATCTGATGCCCTCTTCTGTCTTTGGGAGGTATTGCACACTTGCCGTATATAAACATATATGCAGGAAAACTGCCCGTATATAAAAAATAATAAAAAAATAAGAATTTAAGGTAAATGATATTTTTATAACTATTTCTTCTATAAAGATAAATGATGTATTTCTGTTGGCAAATCATTTTACTGTCTATTAGTAAGTTTTATAAATATCTCACAAATGTGTACTTTTATGTCTAGTTTCTATTGAGAATATGTTGAATATTGTTGATGTAGTAGTAGTTATATTTTCTATTACATATTTAATTAGCTGTTGATCTTATCTATATAAGCTTCTGGAATCTTGCAGGAAATTTTATATAGCATCTTTCTAAATTATGTTCTCATATTATTTCCTGAACTGGTTACTTTTTGTGATTATGAATTCATTTTAGCAGTAGCAACAAATATTAATTGTACAAATAACAAGTTTCATTTTGATGTTTTCATAAATAAGTATAATATATTTTCATTATACCCTTCAGTCTCTTGTACTTTCAATTGATCTCCCATAGTCTGCTTCTTCTTCCTTTGTTTCTTTTTCAATTTCTTTGTTGTTTTCAGAATTCTAAAAAATAATTGAGTCTGCTTTATTTTGGTTCACATGTTGATATCCAGTTACATATAATTTCTTGTAGATTGAACAGTCTTCTTCATGAATAAATAAAACAATATAATACATTTATAAATATGTGAAAGACAAGTTTTTATTTTTAATAGCTTTTTTACTTAAATGGCATACTATATTTAAATATTAAAAGTGTACATCTGAGTGTTTTTACTGAATGTAAAGTTTATATACATTCATATCAATAGCAATTTTAAGCTATTTAACCACATCTTTACAAAGACTTTAATCATTAGCAACAATTATTTTCCCTACATTATTCCTAGGCAAGCAGTATTTTTGTCTCCATTTTATAGATTTACATACTTTAGACATTTTACATAAAGAGAGTCATACAATATGTGGATTTTTCATGGTTGCAGTCATTCACTTAACATACTGTTTTTAAGATTTATTCACATGATGCTAAGTATAAATTTAAAATGCTATGCTTCTTTAGGAAAGTAGAGTGAATCTTTCCTTAAAAGTTCACATAGAACATTTTGCATTCTTTTTCATTTTTTATGGAAACATAAGCTGTTTTCTTGTGGTAATGTGGGAGGTTCCATGAAAAAAATGATTAAGAAGATATCATTTGTATATGCTTAGTTTGATTGATTTGTGTATATACCCAAGTTTGGCATATCTAAAACATATCTTGTCTCTACAGAAATATTTTTAGAAAATGCTATATTGATTTTTATAGTGACTAGACTGATTTGCATTAGCACCAGCAATGCATGATTTTATATATATATATATATATATATATATATATATATATATACTTTTTGCCACAATTTTTTATTTCCATGGTGATAGATACTCTGTCTATGGTGAAATAAACTCAAAATTTAATAACTATCTGCATTTTTGATGACATAAAATATAGGACTTTTATTGCATGTATACATCTTTGTTGAGTGTCTATTCAATTTACTTTCTGATTCATTTATTACATTATTTATCCTTAGGGGGAGCACTTTTTCTACCTCCTTACATATTTGAAATACTAATCCTCTATCAGATGTATAAATAACTGACAAATATTTTCTTCCATTTTGTGTTCTTTTCAGACATGTAATTTTTCCTTTGCTAGACAGAATCAGTTTTATATCTAGCTTTCCTAGTTATCTATAATCCTTTATGTAGGGTTGAGGCCTTGTAGTGTAAGCCATTCCCTGCCCACCTTTTGTATTTAGTATGATATTTGCTCTCAAATTTCTTAATTGATTGGATATGCTAGACAGTTTATTCTTATACACACTTTTTGAAGGAAGGTCATATAATGTAGCCTAGGCTGTCCTGAAACTGGCCATATAAATGAGGCTCACCTCATTTATATCCTATATTTATATATATTTATATATATTTTTATATTTGTTTATATTTTATAATGAATAAATTAAATACAAATGAATATTTATATTCAGTTTTATGTATATATATTTTCATGGATTATCCAGGAACATAGAATCTACTTCAAAACAATAATTCAGTGATGATACTACTTTTAGAGCATTTTCAACTTTATAGGAAAATTATAAAAATGATCAGCCCCTACAAACTGTCACAACATTCCTACACAGTTTCTCTGAGTATTACATTAGCACATTGGACTGAATAGCCTCATGCATCAGCCACAAAAGAGGCATATTTAGTAAAATAAACATTTCAATCATTACTACTTGGAATAATTATAACAATAACTAAAATAAATTTATGTGTTTTAATTAAGTGTTTTCAAATACCAATACATATTTAAAATTTTTATAATATTTTGAACATAATACACAATTTTATACATTTAATGGACGTGTCTGTACAGGCAACCATAAGGGAGTCTAAAATTACTTTTTAAGGACTTAAGCAGAACTATTTAAATGGATTTTCAGCATTTGTGGATATTTTAATGTATTATATTTTATTTACCCAAGATAAACTTGAACAAGTTAAATTGCTAGAAGCAGATGCCTTTTTTTCTTTGTAGTAATAAAAGTGTTTCACATGAGAAAACTCAAGAAAAATAATTATATATATATATATATATATAGTGTATATATTGTGAATATATATATTGTGAATATATATTGTGAATATATATATTGTGAATATATATATTGTGAATATATATATTGTGAAAATATACATATATATATATATATATATATATATATATATATATATATATATATAATTCATGGACTATCCAGGAACTTAGAATTCTACTTCAAAACAATAATTCAATGAGGATCATACTTTTAGAGTATTTTCAGCTTTATAGGAAAATTATAAAAATGATCAGCCCCTACAAACTGTCACAACTCATTCCTACAAAGTTTCTCTGGGTATTATATTAGCATAGTATACGTATTCCAAAAAGGAACCTAATGTTTATCTTATGATTTCTGTTGTTGTAATAAAACACCATGAACCAAGCAAGTTCAGGAGGAAAGGATGTATTTGGCTTAGACTTCAATTGCTGTTGGAAGAAGTTAGTATAGGAAGTAAAACACAGAAGGAACCTGGAGGCAGGAACTGATGCATAGGCTGTGGGGAAGTGTTACTTAACTGGCTTGCTCCTCATAGTTTACTCAGTCTGCTTTCTTTTTTCCTTTTCTTTTTCTTCTTTCTTTCTTTCCACTCCAGATTTTATTCCCCTCCCCTGGTACACCCTCTGACTGTTCCACATCCCATACCTCCTCCCCACAACCCTGTCTCCACGAGGATGAGCCCACCCCCTACACCACCTGACCTCTAAACTCCCTAGGGCCTCCAGTCTCTCCAGGGTTAGGTATATCATATCCGATTGAACATGGACCCAGCAGTACTCTACTGTATATGTGATGGGGACTTCATATCAGCTGGTGTGGCCTGCTTGGTTGGTATTCCAGTGTCTGAACGATTTCTGGGGTCCAGGTTAATTGGGACTACTGGTCCTCCTACAGGGTTGCCCTCCTCCTCAGCTTCTTTCAGACTTTCCCTAATTCAACCACAGGGGTCAGCAGCTTCTGCTCATTGCTTAGGTTGCAAATAACTGCATCTGACTCTTTCAGCTCCTTGTTGGGTCTTTCGGAGACCAATCATGATTGATCCCTTTTTATGAACACTCCATAGCCTCAGTAATAGTGTCAGGCCTTGGGACCTCCCCTTGAGCTGAATCCCACTTTGGGTCTGTTGCTGGACCTTCTTTTCCACAGACTCCTCTCCATCCCTGCAGTTCTTTCAGACAGGAAAAGTTATGGGTCAGAGTTTTGACTATAGAATGGCAACCTCCTCCTTCATTTGATGCCCTGTCTTCCTGCTGGAGGTGGGCTCTACAAGTTCCTTTTCCCACTGAGTCATCTCTCCAGCACACAGTCTGCTTTCTTATAGAACCCAGGATCACCAGACCAGGGACTTCTCCCTCTCCCATTGGTCACTAATTAAGAAAATGCCCTACAGTTTTGCCTACAGCCCAATCTTGTGGAGGCTCATTTTTTCATTCTACTCATTTGAGTAAATATGAAACAGTGTTATTATTGGGTAAAATGATTAGATATGTGTATGTTTGTGATAAGTGTATGTTTAAATTTGTGAAGTTGTAAAATTTTGTGTCCCCGTGACCATAATTTGGAAGTTCTATTGTTCCACAGATTCTCAGCATTTGATCATTCCAGAGTGTCAGAGTTTCCCATTCTTGTAGACATTAAGTGGTATCTCATTGCAATAATCTGCAATGTCCTAGTAGCTAATGAAATTAAGCATTTTTTTTTCTGTGCTATGTTGGTGAGAACTAGTATCATTCCTTTTTACTATTTAGTCTAAATAATTATTGAGCTGCTTTGGGCAGTTGCTTTCTGTTTAGAAAATATTAATCTTTTAATTTCTTTCATAAAAGTGTGCCTATACAGATGTTCTATCTATTCAAATAGTCATCAATGTATCTTTCAGGAAATGTATTAATTTCATCTAGGTTACCAAATTTGTGGGTATGTAGTCATTCATAATATTCTCTTACACATTTAATTTCTATAAAACATTACAGATGTACCAAATTAATTATTCTTGAGAGAGGCTTGTGTGCTCACCCTAATTTTATTGTGAATTCATCAATTTAAGTAATCACATGAAAATAATGGATTGTGTCTTTAAGAATTTATTGAATCATTGTTTTTATTTCACTAATTTCTACTCTAATATGTATGGATCTGTTTATTTTTATTTTTAGTTATTTTGTTATTTTTTTAATCTCATGAGTTACAAAATGTTTAGATGGTAATAGTAAATATTCCTTGATATCTAATACACACACACATATATATACATATATGTATGTGTATATATATACATATATACATATGTGTATATATATATACACATATACACATACACATATATATATGTATATACATAATATCCCTTTAAGCACTCCTTTCAGCAAAATATGAGAATTCTGATAATCATTTTTTCTTTTCATTTAGCTCAAAACAAATTTTCTTTAATTCATTTCCAGACCCCATCATTTACCTTTGTGTTCTTGAGAAATATATTATTAATTTCAAAATATTTAGAAATTTTCTTTCTGTGATATATGTTGGCAATTTCTATATTGTGTAATTATAACACACTTTGTAAGATATCATTTAAATTTTTGGATTAATCTATTTTTCTTCTGTTGTTGTGATGAAACACTCTAACAGTGCTACCTACAGTAGAAAGGTGTCTATTTCTGATTATAGTCTATCATTGTAGGGAAGTCAAGGCAGAAACTTCAAACAGCTAGTCACTTCACATCTACAGTCATGAGCAGAAAGAAATGAATGCATATATACATATATATATATATATATATATATATATATATATATATATGTGTGTGCATATGTATACACACACACACACACACACACACACACACACACACACACACACATATATATATATGCTTGATTACTTGATTTGCTTGATCCTTCAGTTTTATTTCTCCACTCTTATAAAGTTCAGTAACTCTGTCTTGTGACTTGTTCTTTACATGATGCATCTGTATCTTCCAACATCAATTAAGACAATCATCTATGTATATATCCACAGAACAATCTACTGTAGACAATAGGTGGAAGCTGGGTTGGAGCCAGCAGCTCTTGGGAGCAGTTCCTCCAGGCCTGACCTGGAGCTCTCAGCCCTGAGAAAGAAACTGTCTCAAAATGAAAGGGGAATTTTTTACCCAAGGGGAGAAGTCCTAGAATGAGGGTCTAAGGAACACAGGGGGAACGGGAGCAAGCAAGGTCCCAGGACCTGCTGCTTCAGGCAAACCTGCTGAACTAAGTGGCTGCAGCTGCCCGAAAATGATGCAGGAGGAGGAGGAGGAGGAGGAGGAGGAGGAGGAGGAGGAGGAGGAG
>JANHMN010000005.1:76684242-76795874 GCA_030674055.1 Rhabdomys pumilio | reverse complement strand
GGAGGAGGAGGAGGAGGAGGAGGAGGTAGAGGAGGTGGGGGAAAGGCCTAAGCTAGCAGGCTCTGTCTCAGAAAGTCAGTTGTTAGCTATGTAGGAGTCTTCTCTGTGGGGCTGGGGGATGGGCAGAGAGTGGAGGCTAGGGAGTTACCACCATCTTGCCCTTGAATTGGAGGCTGTAGCTAAAGGTCAAAGGGAATAAGCTGGCCAAGAACACGTGGAGAGAGAGAAAGACAGAGAGAGAGAGAGAGAGAGAGAGAGAGAGAGAGAGAGAGAGAGAGAGAGAGAGAGAGAGAGAGAGAGAGAGAGAGAGACGAGACAGACAGAGACAGAGACAGAGACACAGAGAGAAGTGCCTAGTCTTTTGAACTAGGCAGGAGTTAGACTGTAGTTAAAGGTCAAAGAGGAGAAGCTGGCCAGGAACACATGGAAAGAGAAAACAGCGGGGACAGAGGAGAAAGGCATAGTCTTTTGAACTAGGATGGGAGTTGCTCACTGTCCTTGAGTTCCGAGGAGTGGTTCTTCATGGGTGCTGGTTTTGCCCGAATCATTCACCAGTTGTAGGTCTGTGGCGCCCATGCATGGGCATGGTAAACCATATCTTTAATTTTTATGATACATATTTTATAAGTCACATATAATAAATTGACTTCGTTTAAAGTCTAACTATGTGTTTATTAGTTTTCCATAACATGTGTCAACTATTCACAAAAGGATGTTGACTATTTCAATTCTAATACTGAATTTCTCCCACTAGTATTTTTCTTATAGTCATATTACATTTAATTAGTGTATAACAAGAGTTCTGTATCTTCTTAAGAGAATAAGCCCTTACCATATTTTGCCCTTGTATCTGTATTTTTTTTATGATATGGATTCTACTTTTGCTGAAATAAATATAAATATGGTTACCTTATTTTCCTTTCATTTGTGTAAGAATAGTATATTCCTCTCTACCCATTTATAATTAATTTTTGTATCTAGTTAGAGTTGTTTGCTTCTAGATGACACAAAATTTATAGTTTTAACTAGAACTTTCCAACTTTTAATTGGTAAATTTAGATCACTAATTTTAAAGCCTGTACTACAAACAATAGTTCTTTTTAATATGTACTGTTAGTGATCATATTTAATGTTTGATGTTTTTGTTTTTGAATCCTATACTTTTATGTCTTCTTTGTTACTAACCCAACATTCTGTATGATTCATTTATCTCCTCTCTCAGAATGCTAATCTCCTGTTTTAAAAATGCCAACTTTACCCTAGTGTTTGTGATAGTTATTTTATAAATAACTTAATATATGCTATAAATAATACTCTACTTCACAACTATGCAAGAATATCAGATTAGTTCCAATATATCACTAAATCTTGAGTTTCATATGGGGAGAAGGCAGTGTTTCCCAAAACAATTATTTCTGTTTGGCCCATGTCATAGAGAGTTCCCCTTGAGATAAGAACTTTTCCTCAGTGTTTTCATCTTGATCATTTCTATAACCACACTACCTCCTCTGTCTTCCTTTAGAAGCCCCATAACAGTTCTTTCCAAATTTCCATGTCCCCCTTTTTAAGAATTTCATATGAGTACTGTATTTATTTGATTTAACACCTCTATTCCCCCTGCAACTCCTTCTAAGTCTTTTCTACTTCCTCTCAAATTCAGTACCTTTTCTTCTGTAATTATTATTGTGTTACATACAGAGACAAACACATATATAAAACCTAGCAAATCCATTTTGTATGGCTCATCTGTATATGTATTAAGGCTGACCTCTTGGGATTGGATAATATATCAGGGGTCTCATCCCTGGAGAAGACTGATGCTCCTTGTCTCAGCATCCATTAATTGCCTCCAGTTTTTCATTTAGAGATAAGACCTTGTGAGATTTGCCCATCTATGTTAGCATATCAACTGGTCTTGTCATTGTGCAGGTCTTGTTTAGATGATCATATTTTTGAGATTTCATGGATGCAGTTTCTCTGTCATATATATGAAGACATTGTCTCTCCACAGACATCCTGGGCCTTTCCAAATGAGTGAGTGAGTGAGTGAGTGAGTGAGTGAATGAGTGAGTGAATGAGTGAGTTCACTGAGTCCACTTAATGACATTCATAAGCACATGGGTATCCACTGGAGTAGGAAGAACCTACCAGTTGTCACATCCTAAAAGGAAAGTGATTGTCCCTCTCCTGGCAGCTATTAGTTTTCAGTAGTTTCTAGGCATGTGATAAAACCTTGAGAGCCCCTTCCCAACTTGACTCTATGCTGGAATTTTTAACTGACCTGCTCTTATGTTGGTCTTGTGTGGACAACAGCAGCTGCTGTAACTTCATGTGTACAACAGCCTTGCCATGCCCAGAAAACAGCATTTCACAGAAGTCCTCTCTATCCTGCCCACTGTTCTGTAGTAATAGCAAATGGAGTTAACCATGAAAATAATTAGATTTAAGACCTGACCCATAGAAAAGAATAAATGACAATATTATAAAGGTGGTCAAAATTCATGACTAGGAATGTCATAGGCAAAAAGTCAAGCCTGTTGATCACATGTTTCAAAGTAGTCAAACTGCTTTCTGTTAGTATTCTCTTTAAACTTCACCTCCACCATTACCTGGCAACAGCCAGGTATGCTCCTCTCCACAGTTACCTAGCAACAGCCAGGTAGGCCTGGTCCACTATAAAAGGGGCTGCTTGCCCCCTCCTCTCTTTCTTAATCTCTTACTCGTAATCTCTTACCATCCTACCTTCTTGCCTCTCTGTCCCCTCCTCCCTTTTCCTCTCTCTCCACGTGGTCATGATGGGCCTACTTCTCTACTTCTCTACTTCCCTACTTCTCTACTTCTCTACTTCTCTTCTTCCTCTTCTCTCTTCTCTCTTTTTCCTCCTACCTTTGCCCTATCTCCTGAATAAACTTCCCCCCTTGGAACCGTGTGGTCTGCAGTGGTCTGTTCTGAATTGTGGTTGGACTTCTAACAATACTGTCTCAGCACCAATGAAGTGTTTATAAAAAGAAAAAGAGATAAAGAGAGTATGTTCTGTGGGTGTGTGGAGAGGTATGGGAAAGGGGATGTTTCAGCGGGCCCATGTAGAGGCATCTGTTCCTGTGAGGGACCAGTCATACACTGGTATAGTATACAATAGAGTTTATTGAGGGCATGGGGAGGGGAGCCAGGAGGGTAGTAGAGGCAGAGAGGGAGAGAGAAAGAAAAGAGAGAGAGAGAAAGAGAGAGAGAGAGAGAGAGAGAGAGAGAGAGAGAGAGAGAGAGAGAGAATTAGAGAAGTAAGTAGAGAAGTAGAGAAGCAGAGGCCGGCCATGACCACGTGGAGAGAGAGGAAAGGGGGAGGGAACAGAGAGGCAAGAGGGTAAGAGGGTAAGAGTAAGAGAGTACGAGATTAAGAGAGTGAGAAGGGGGCAAGCAGCCCCTTTTATAGTGGACCAGGCCTATCTGACTGTTGCTAGATAACTGTGGGGAGGAGCATACCTGGCTGTTGCCAGGTAACTATGGAGGTGGAGTTTAGGCAGAATACTAACGCTTTCTAAATATTTATATTTATAGATTTGTGCAGCTGTCAACCTGGTCAGGGAAGTTTCTTATTGCACTGGGTAGTGGTTAATGCAGAAATTCACTGCAGCTCATAGTGCCAAATATAAGCAGCTGTAAATGCTCAGTCATAGATGGGAAACATGCCAAATATTCTCCACGGAATCTGAGGAAACACCATGTAATAGGGAGAGAGAAATTTTTCATTAATTCCTGATACATTGCTGAATTTCTTTACCTGTCTTCCAGTATTCTAGTGGAGTATTTAGAATCTTTAGGTACATATCATTTGCAAATAAGAATAACTTAACATTTTTTTCTTATTTTTATCATTTTTATTTTATTCTTTTGCCTGGCTACTCTGACTATATTTTGAGTACTTTATTAAACAAAAACAATGATATTCCATATCCTGATTTTAGTGAAGGAGATTTAAGGTTTCCCCAATCAGTATAATGTTAGGTATCCTTGATTATGTTGAAGTATAATCCTTCTGTATGTAACTTCTTTAGAACATTCATAATGTAGAAATGCTACTTTTTTCTCCCAGATGCTCTCCCTGAAGGAATTTATATGATCATGTGACATTTATTGATTTGCATATATTTAACAATCTCTATAGACCTAGATTAAAACCAAATTGAACATGATGTATCATCCTTGCAAGTACTGTTTTGTCCAAATCAAACTCAAACTTTTTACAATGATTTTCACATCTGCTTATCATAAATGTAGGTGATTGTGTTTCATTTCGTGGTATGCTATTATTCAGTTTTTGCTGTCAAGGTAATTCTGGTTTCATAGACTAAGTTTGAAAATAGTCCTTCTTGCACCTAATTGAGTTGTTAGTGAAAGGTAAGTCTTGTAAAAACCAGACTGTTTCCAAGATATAGATTGCTCTCCACAAACTGAGAGCAAGTTTGTTGTTGAAGATATTAAACATGGAGATACTGGTCTGGTTCCTCTATAGGTATTACACCACTATGATCCAGTGACTTGTTACAGGAACGTACACTGCATATTATCAAAATAGTAACTTAAACATGAAGCCAGTCACAAACCCTCTGTTTACAATGGTGTATTGACTGCAAGGTATGCTAGTATAATAATGGCACAAAGCTTATATGGAAGTAACCAACCAATAACTGATTTAAATTAAGTCTCACTTCACAAGATGGAACCCATACCTGACAGTGCTCAGGTGATCAAGAATCTGAGATTAAATATTCCAGGAACCTATAATCAAGCCAAATAATACTGGTCTAAAATGACTGCTTATGATATTCTTCTACACTCAATTCAGTATCTTGTTTAGCCATCATCAGTGAATCGTCCTCTCTAACAACTGGGAACAAATACAGAGACACAAAGAGAGATATCATGCAGAAATTAAGAGCCTTTGGAACACTCAGCCCTAAATAGAATGCCTCCATCAAATCACTCCCCTCAGGGTTCACAGACCCTTGCAGAAGTCAGAAAGACTGGAAGTCAGAAAGAGTGGAAGAACCAAAAGGCATGGAAGACTCCAAGAAATCAAGGCTCTCTAATTCAACATGACCAAAGGATATACGAATTCACAGAAACTAAAACAGCATGCACAGGACCTGCACGGATCTTCACCAGATCCTCTACATATGTATTAGGCTTCCAGTTTAGTATTTTCATGTGATTCCTAAGTGAGAGAATAAGTGAGTCGCTGAATCTTCTGCCTTCTCTTGGTCTCTTTTCCTTCTATTGTCTTCTTGTCTATGTCTGAATTCATAATTTTTTGTTTTATCTTAGTGTATTTTATTTTGTTATGATTTAAGATAAGTGAAAGAATAAAAACCTAACAAGTGGGATAAATAATGACAACTAAATTATCATTTATACATGCTGGGAGAGAGAAAAGTCAGCTTTCTTGAAGAAAGTGATACTGTTAACAAAATAGTGCCGGCCTCTTGTTCAGCAGAAGTTAACCAACATATGAGGAAATCTACTGTAGTTTTGTGTGTGCTTTTATTTAGTTACAGATTAGTTTCATTAGCTTTTTTGTGTATTTGTGTGTGTGTTTGTATTTTGTGTGTATGTGTGTGTGTGGTTTAATTTTGTTTTCATGGTTTTGAGTGAAACTTATAAAACCTTTGACTAACATTTTTAAAAATTGTATAAAAGCAAAAAGGAAAAGGGGGCATGGGATAGAAGTTTTCTAGGGAGAGGAAGTGGGGAAAGGTAATGAATCTGAAATATAAATAAAATATCCAAAAAAAAAAGAATAAAAAAAAAAGAAAGAAAGAGCTTAAAGTTTGGTACGTGGGGAGGGGAAGAGGATCTGGAATGACTAAGGAAAGGAGAATATGATCAAATATACTTACATTTAGTAATTTTTAAAAAAAAATAAAAATTAAATTAAAAAAATTAAATACCTTTAAAAGAAAGTGGAGTCTCTTACTCTTTTCTGAAGTAGTATAAGAGATATAAGCATTGTGAGGATTTTGGTTTTTGTTTTTTGGTTTTTTAAGTCTAAAAATATTCAGGATTGAATCCATGTAGTCTTTCATAATTTCTTTAAGGACTAGTTGCCCAAACACCCATCACTGTTTTTGTTTAGCTTTTGTCATCACTCTAGTACCTGCCTTTTTTGGTTTCGATTTGTTATAGTCTGTTATCATGTAATTATCGAGTGTCTATTGAGATGTGATATGACATTCCTTTCTACATGCTTTATTTCTAAAGCATGGTGTACCTTCGAGAAATTTTACTGAGTTTCTGAAAAGTATGTATATTCTTCATCTGTTAGATAGAATTTGTAACATCCGATCCTTCCGGTCTGCACCAGTGCCCTGAGCGCCAGCTCTATACCCAATCCCCCCAACCCCAGAGGAGGCTGGACTCCCAGGAGCACTAACATGCCCAGGAACATAGGATAATAGGATCACAGGATCTCAGGAGCTTGGCCACACCAGGATTTCAGGATTCTAGAAGCAACTTGACTCCCAGGAGGTCTTATACCCAAGATCTCAGGATCATAGGATCACAGGATCACAGAGACAGCTAGATTCAGAGGAGTTCTGACTCAACCAAGATAACGGGACAGACAGGCTCCAGTCAGAGACAGAGAGTGAAGGTGACACTAGAGATAACCAGATGGGTAAAGGCACTCACAAGAACGTAAGCAACAGAAACCAAGGTTACTTGGCATCATCAGAACCTAGTTCTCCCACCATAGCAAGTCCTGAATACCCCATGACACCAGAAAAGCAAGATTCAGATTTAAAATCCCTTCTTATATTGATGATAGAGGACTTTAAGAAGGACATAAATAACTCCCTCAAAGAAATAGAGAATATATGTAAACAGGTAAAAGTCCTTAAAGAGGAAACACAAAAATCCCTTAAAGAATTACAAGAAAACACAACCAAACAGGTGAAGGAATTGAACAAAATCATCCAGGACATAAAAATAGAAGTAGAAATGATAAAGAAATCACAAAGAGAGACAACTCTGGAGATACAAAACCTAGAAAAGAGATCAGGAGTCATCACTAACAGAATACAAGAGATAGAAGAGAGAAGTCAGGTGCAGAAGATACCATACAAAATATTGACACAACTGTCAAAGAAAGTGCAAAATGCAAAAGGCTCCTAACCCAAAACATCCAAGAAATCCAGGAGACAATAAGAAGACCAAACTTAAAAATATTAGATATAGAAGAGAGCAAAGACTCCCAACTTAAAGGACCAGTAAATATCTTCAACAAAATTATAGAAGAAAGCTTTCCTAACCTAAATAAAGAGAATCTTACGAATATACAAGAAGCCTACAGAACCCCAAATAAACTAGATCAGAAAAGAAATTTCTCTTGTTGCATAATACTCAAAACACTAAATGCACAAAAAAGCAAGAATATTAAAAGCATAATTATACCAGACTTCTCACCAGAGACTTATAAAAGCCAGAAGATATTGGACAGATGTCATACAGACCCTAAGAGAACACAAATGCCAGCCCAGGTTACTGTAACCAGCAAAACTCTCAATTACTATAGATGGAGAAACCAAAATATTCCAGGACAAAACCAAACTTACACAATATCTTTTCACAAATCCAATCCTACAAAGGATAATAGAGGGAAAATTCCAACACAAGAAAGGATATTATACCCCAGAAAAAGCAAGAAAGTAATCTTCTTCCAACAAACCCAAAAGAAGATAGCCACACAAACATAATTCCACTTGTAATAACAAAAATAACATGAAGCAACAATCACTTTTCCTTAATATCTCTTAACATGAATGGACTCAGTTCCCCAATTAAAAAAAAAAACCATAGACTATCAGACTGGATAAGTAAACAGGACTCAACGTTTTGCTGCATAAAGCAAATGCACCTCACTGACAAAGAAAAATACTATCTCAGAATAAAAGGCTGGAGAACAATTTCCCAAGCAAATGGTCCCAAGAAACGAGTGAAAGAAGCCATTTTTATATCAAATAAAATCAAAGTTCAACCAAAAGTTATCAAGAAAGATAAGGACAGACACTTCATACTCATCAAAGGAAAAATCAACCAAGATGAACTCTCAATTCTGAACATCCATGCCCCAAATGCAAGGGCACTCACATTCATAAGAAAAACTTTACTAAAGCTCAAAACACACATTGTACCTCACAGGAAAATAGTGGGAGACTTCAACACAACATTCTCATCAGTGGACAGATTTTGGAAACAGAACCTAAACAGAGACACAGTGAAACTAACAGAAGTTATGAACCAAATGGATTGAGCAGATATCTATAGAACATTTCATCCTAAAACAAAGGAATATACCTTCTTCTCAACACTTCATGGTACCTTCTCCAAAATCAACCATATAATTGGTCACAAAACAGACCTCAACAGATACAAGAAAACAGAAATAATCCTATGCTTCCTATCAGATCACCACAGCCTAAGGCTGGTTATTCTTAGGTGCATTGCTTGCTCAAGTCCAGGATAAAATCAATGGAAAACCCATATAAATATGGAAACTGAACAATGCTCTACTCAATGATAACTTGGTTGGGGAACAAATAAAGGAAGAAATTAAAGACTTTTAAGAATTTAATGAAAATTAAGACATATCATACCTAAACTTGTGGGACACAATGAAAGCAGTGCTAAGAGGAAATCTCATAACTCTAAGAGTCAACAAAAAGAGACTGGATAGAGCATACACTAGCAGCTTGACAGCACACCTGAATGCTCTAG
This sequence comes from Rhabdomys pumilio, assembly GCA_030674055.1. Classification (NCBI taxonomy): domain Eukaryota; kingdom Metazoa; phylum Chordata; class Mammalia; order Rodentia; family Muridae; genus Rhabdomys; species Rhabdomys pumilio. The sequence continues at coordinate 76,787,105 of JANHMN010000005.1, read as the reverse complement.
AACAAAAAGAAGCAAATACATCCAAGAGGAGTAGCCTTCAGGAAATAATCAAACTCAGGGTTGAAATCTACTGAATAGAAACAAAAAGAACTATACAAAGAATCAACAAAATCAGTATCTGGTTATTTGAGAAAATCAACAAGATAAATAAACCCTTAGTCAGACTAACCAGAGGTCACAGAGACATTATCCAAATTAATAAAATCAGAAATGAAAAGGGAGGCATAATAACAGAAACTGAAGAAATACAAAAAATCATCAGATCCTACTACAAAAGCCTATACTAACAAAACTGGAAAATCTGGATGAAATGGACAATTTTCCAGACAGATACCAGGTTCAAAAGTTAAATCAGGATCGAGTAAGCCATCTAACATCTAACTAAATAGAGAGAAACTTGAAGCAATCCCACTAATCCCACTCAGGGACTAGGGAAGGCTGCCCACTCTCTCCTTACCTATTCAACATAGTACTGCAAGTCTTATAGCCAGAGCAATTAAACAACAAAAAGAGGAGGGATACAAATTGGAAAGGAAAAAGTCAAATTATCACTATTTGCAGATGATATCATAGTATACTTAAGTGACCCCAAAAATAACACCAGAGAACTCCTAAACCTGATAAACAACTTTAGCAAAGTGGCTGGATGTAAAATTAATTCAAACAAATCAGTAGCCTTCCTCTACTTAAAGCATTAACAGGCTGAGAAAGAAACTAGGGAAATGACACCCTTCACAATAGTCACAAATAATAAAAAATACTTCGGTGTGAATCTAACCAAGCAAGTGACAAATCTGTATGACAAGAACTTCAAGTCCCTGAGGAAAGAAATTGAAGAAGATCTCAGAAGATGGAAAGATCTCCCATGCTCATGGAGTGGCAGGATTCATATAGTGAAAATGGCCATCTCACAGAAAGCAATCTACAGATTCAATGCAATCGTCATCAAAATTCCAACTCAATTCTTCACAGAGTTAAAAAGAGCAATTCTCAAATTCATTTGGGATAACAAAAAACCTAGGATATTGAAGACTATTCTCATAAATAAAATACCTTCTGGAGGAATCACCATCCCTGACCTCAAGCTGTACTAAAGAGTGATTAAAAACTGCATGGTATCGGTACAGAGATAGGCAAGAAGATCAATGGGATAGAATTGAAGACCCAGAAAAGAACATGCATATCTATAGTCACTTGATCTTTGACAAAGGAGCTAAAACCATTCAGTGGAAAAAGGACAGCATTTTCAACAAATGGTGCTGATTGAACTGAAGGTCAGCATGTAGAAGAACGCAAATCGATCCATTCTTTTTTTTTTTTTATTGGATATTTTATTTACATTTCAGATGCCAACCCCTTTCCCCATTTCCTCTCCCTAGAAAACCCCTATCCCGTGCCCCCTTTTCCATTTTGCTTTTATACAATTTTTTAAATGTTAATCAAAGACTTTATAAGTATGGTAATGCTTAATCAGAAGTGTAACCTAATACCCAACCTAGCTATGTAAACTATCTTTGACTGGTGGAGAAATGTGAACTTCTGCCTCCATGCCCCCTCTCTCTTTCTCTCTCTTTTTCTCTCTCATTACCTAGCTTCTCATCTACTTCATCTTCTCCTCTCCTTACTCCATCTTTTCCTCTCAGTGCTCCTTCCCCTTTAGCTCCTCCTACATATTACCCTTCCTGTTAAAATAAAACTTTTCTCACAAAATACAATTAGAGCATAATTATTCCTATTTGTACCAGTGAGGTAAAAGATAGTCTTAATACCCAGTCCCTCCTCTTTTTGACTAACCAGAATCTCTGTCGTCTCTCTTGACTAAAACACTTAATTTTGAACCTGGCTTTTTCTTGGCTTTAGAATGAATGTCAGCTGAAAACCATCATAGTATTACCTTAGGATCCAGCTATACCACTCCTGGGCATATACCCAAAAGATGCTCCAACATATAACAAGGACACATGCTCCACTGTGTTCATAGCAGTTTTATTTATAATAGCCAGAAGCTCGAAGAACCCAGATGTCCCTCAACAGAGGAATGAATATAGAAAATGTGGTACATCTACACAGCGGAGTGCTATTCTGCTATTAAAAATAATGAATTCGAGAAACTCTTAGGCAAATGGATGGAACTAAAAAATATCATCCTGAGTGAGGTAACACAGTCACTAAAGACCACACATGGTATGTACTCACCGATAAGTGGATATTAGCCCAAAAGCTCACAATACCCAAGATATAACTCACATACAACATGAAGCTCATGAAGAAGGGAGAACAAAGTGTGGGAGCTTCAGTCCTTCTTAATAGGAGTAACAAAATATTCACAGGAGCAAATATGGAGACAATGTGTGGAGTAGACTGGAGGAGGGACTGGAGGAGACTGCCCCACCTGGGGATTCATCCCAGGTGAAATCACCAAATGCAAATACCATTGTGGATGTCAGGAAATGCATGCTGACAGGAGCCTGATATAGCTGTCTCCTGAGAGGCTCTGCCAGAGCCTAACAAATACAGAGGTGGATGCTCCCAGATGACCATTGAACTATCATGGCATCCCCAATGGTGTAGTTAGAAGGCTGAGTGAGTTGAAGGTGATTGTGGCCCCATGGGGAGAGCAACAGTACCAACCAAACACAACTACCAGGGTCTAAACAGCTAGCCTGGGAACATATATGGAGGGACCTATGTCTCCAGCAGTATATGTAATGCAGGATGTCCTTGTTGGGCAACAGTGAGAGAGGAGAGCCTTGGTCCCCTGAAAGCTGGATTCCCCAGTGTGGGGAAATTCGAGAGCAGGGAGTTGATAGTGGGTGGATGGGTGTGTGCACACTCTCATAGAAGTAGCAGGAGGAAGGATGGGATTAGGGGGTTTGGGGAGGAGGGAATAGGGAAATGGGATTAACATCTGAAATGTAGATAGATAAATAAATTATCCATTTAAAAAAAAAAACAGATAATGGAACTGGCTATTGCAGTTGAGCATTGAGACTTTTTTTTTTTTTTAGCAATTTATTATTACCCATGTTACTGAAATTCCTCATAATTTTCAAGGACAAGGAACTGTAAAAGGTGCCCATGGAACTTTAAAACAATATCTTCATAAAATAAAGAAGGGGGAGGTATACCACCGTACATCACACATTTATTTAATTCATTTTCTTTTTATTTTAATTTTTTTTAAAAAAGTTGAATTCCAAGGAACTTTTTGCTGAGTGTCTATGGCATTCTACAACTAGGCATACTTATGCCTAGGTGAAAGTGAAGGATCCACTTACTAGAATATGGCATGATCATGATCAGGGATCTAATATAGGGAAGAGGGCATGTTTGTGTTTCTTCTGCAAGATGCTGAAGGAGCATGGTGGCTGCTAGAGTGATTGGTGAGACATGCTGTTGCTGAGATCAGAATTGATGCTGACATATGAGCTCGCTGAGTGCTCTGACAATGGTGACTAGAAAGCTGTACTGAACACAGGTTCCTGATCCATCTTTGCTTAACTATACCCCAGATGGGACAAGTTGCCTTCCCTCAAGTTTTTAAACCTTGTGGAACAGAGAGTCAAAAAGAGAAGTTATAATGACTCTTGTATTTTTCTTAAATATGACCAATTATTCAGACTCAATAATGTACTAGTCTAGAAATCAATTCAATATTGGAAGTAACAGTCTTCATTTGGAAGGCTGGTTCTGGACATTTTCAGAGACATTTGGAAGTTAGCTGCAGTTCTCTATGATGTTATGTTAGCAAGAGATAAAGTTGGGACAGAATCTGGATTTCATACAAGTGTTAGTGCATGTTTTACAGCTCTTTTAATTGTCAAGTTAAAATTACTTTTGTCTCTTCTACAAAATTTAATGATATTGCGTTTTCATTTTTTTATATAGAGGTTGCTTTATATTGAACAGTCCTCTCATGTATACTTGAGATCTAGTACCATGCAAAAGAAACAGATTACAACAATCACAATGTCAAAATAAACCACATAAAGAAATAAGATGAAAAGTAATGAAAAAACAACTATCACCAAACATCATAGCAAAAAAGATGACATAAATTATATGAAATAAATAAAAAAAAATTAAGTAACAAATTAATAATAGCAAAGTAATGAAATAAAAAGGAATCTTGTCCATGGGCAAACAAGAACAATAAAATGAAAATCAGGAAAATGTAAGAAATAAAAAAATAGTAATGGACTCAACATAAACCAATGGGGACCAATCCCATATACAGACACCAAACCCAGACACTATTGTGGATGCCAAGATTTGCTTGCTGCCAAGATCCTGCTATGGTTGTCTCCTGAGAGGCTCTGCCAGAGCCTGACCAATACAGATGCTGATGCTTGCAGCCAACCATCAGTCTGAGCACTGGGTCCACAATGGAGGAATTAGGGAAAGGACTGAAGGAGCTGCAGGAGTTTGCAACCCCACCGGAAGAACAACAATGTCAACCAGCCAGACCCCCAAAGCTCCCAGGAAATAAACCACCAACCAAAGAGTGCACATAGAGGGACCCATGGCTCCAGGTACATATGTAGCAAAGGATGGCTTTGTCTGGTATCAGTGGGAAGGGAGACCCCTGGTCCTGTAAAGGCTTAATGCCCCACTGTTGCTGCTTCACTTTGGGCTCCAAAAATGTTGTGAGCCGCTCTACCCCACGTTTGGGGGCCAAAATGTTGGGGACCGCTCTATCAATGTTGGAACCTGCACTGCCAAAAGCCTTGGGGACTAACTTGTTAGCCCGCACTGCCCCAAGCAGCTCTGGTCTGGGGGTTGGGGTTCAGTAAGAGAGAGAGAGTGAGGACAGACTTGAGGAATGGAGACCAGACAGAGTGTGATTCAATCCCATTTATTCTTCAGTCTCTCTTCCTAGTCCAAGTCCCCTAGTTCCTAGCACCTAATCCTCCGAGTTCTCTAGTCCAAGTGTCTTCTACCTACTGCTTAATGTCTAATGCCTAATACCTAACTCCAAGTTGTACTGAACTCTTCTGTCTGCCTCTCTCTTTTTATGTCTCACTTTTAAGTCACGCCCTTAAGTCATGCCCTTAGGTCTTATCTCTAAATCACACCTTAAGTCACACCCTTAAGTCTCAGCTCTAAATCACACTTTTAACTCTCACACACCCAAGGGAAAATCCTGGGTATCTAATACAAGATGTTATCAGAGTGTGCTCAGCTGTTGCAGGCTATTGTAATCAAATCTCTTGTCTGGGTATATGGTTCAAGATGGCTGCAAGGATGACAGCTACCTTCTGTCGGCTCCCCACACCCCACTGTAGGGGACTGCCAGGGCAGTGAGGTGGGAGTGGGTGGGTGAGAGCCCACCCTAATAGAGGCAGGGTGAGGGGGGACCAGATGGGACTTTGTAGAGGGGAAACAGAAAGAGGATAACATTTGAAATGTAAATAAAGAACGTATCTATTAAAAGAAAAATATGGAATAAATAAATATCTTAAGAAAAAAAGAGTAGTGTGGAATATTATCTTTTGGACATGATAATGCCATCACATCTATGAATACATGAGCAACCGTGAAAACTGCAGAAGACCTACACAAAAGAGGGCCTTTCACCATTCCATCATGCAGACCAGAAAAGCTTATGTGGTCCTATTCCTCTCTGAGAAGCTTTTAAAAGTTAGTTAATGGTTACTAAAAGAAGAGGTGTCATTTTCTTCAGTGGTGTCATTACTGTGAGTTGTCAATGCTCCAATAAATAATTCTCTACCTACACTAATGCAAGGAACTAATAAAACTGAGAGGTCTACAAAAAGCAATTGATTTCAAAATAAGAGAGAACCCTATTGTGAAATAGAATGGTATGGGCATGAATGGAAGGAGTTTAAAATAGGATAATTAGAAGTGAATAAGATTGCAAGACATTGTATATATGTGAAACTTTTAAAGATAAAGGTAAATTTAAAAATTAAAAAGCAAAAAGCCTGGAGAACTGGTGTATGTTTATGATGAAGCAGTTCAGGCTAATACTGGGATTGTGAATAGAAGAAAGAAGCAAGCAAACAAGCAAAATAAAAAGCAACCACATAAAATTTAGGGGAAAATTAATAAAATTATGATCAAGTTAAAACAAAAAAGAAATAAACATAGAAAATAGAAATAAAGATAGCATTAATGGCTCAGTAGAGTTTAAGCCTTAGCTTGTTTCCAGCACTTACATGGAAGCAGGATATAACTATGTATCCCTGTAATTTTAGCACTGTGGAGAAAGAAAGAGAAGGATTGCTGTGATTTGCTCATCATGAGCCAAATTCAGGTTCATTGAGAGAATATGTTTTACAGGAAGAAGATGGAAAGTGTTAAAATAGGATAGCTAATGTCTTCTTCTGGCCTCCAAGTGTGTATACACTAGCAAAAACAAGAGTACTTGCTCCACACACAAATACATACCACCTTCTTTTCTATATATAAACAAATAAATAAATAGAAAACTACAAAATTTTCCTACATTAGGTGCTTGGATTGGAGAAGTCTCTTTTCAGGTCCTATTGTATTAGACAGAGCTAGGAGGGAGAAAGGATGTGACACAAAAGGAGTAAAATGTAAATCCTGAAGGTTCTTGCCAAATAAGTAGTGCTCAACTGAGAGTCAAGTCAATGTGAGTGACCAAACAGCATTAACACCAGATATATAACTCCCTTGAATATCAGCAATTGCTGTAAGTTCCAATTAACTTTGATCCTTTTTCTGGAAAGGGTTGTATTTCCACCAGAAATGTCAACTCTTTGCATTCATAAGCTTAAAAAATGTCATCACCAAGACTTATTTTCATATGCCTTGTTGAATTGGAGAAGTAAAAGTCCCACTATTTTAGACTGCAGAAAAGAGGCTTAGAAAAACAACAAAACCCCAGTCTTGGACTTTCACCTATGAGATGTGACTCCAACTGCATTCAGGGATGGGCTACCTGAATTAACCTTGAACAAATTCTGCCATAACCTGACAAAAGAACTTTCTATTCCAATAAAGCTTGATCTACCCTCACTGTCATTACCTAATTCAGGCACCCAATATCATCTACATACAGGGCAATGCAATTTATAAAGATAAAACAGATTTGTCTGACATGGTAGCCTAAAGAATGGAAAAATATTTTTACTGACACCATATCCAATAGAGGAGTGGTATCTCAAATATATAAAAAACTCAAGGAAAAAAATGTGTGTGTGTGTGTGTGTGTGTGTGTGTGTGTGTGTGTGTGTGTGTAAAACAAAACAAATACAATTATACAATTTTTAAAATGGGATATAGATATAAACAAAAATGAATTATTCTCAATAAAATAATTACCAATGATTGAGGAACCACTTAAAATGTTTGACATCCTTAGCCATCAGAGAAATGCATATAAAAATTACTTTGAGACCCCATCTTACACCTGGCAGAATGGCTAAGATCAATAACACAAGTGACAAGTTGTACTGGCAAAACTGTGGAATAAGCAAAACACTCCTTTATTGCTAGTGGTGATGAAAACTTGCACAGCAACGTTGGAAATCAATATAGCAGTCACTCAGAAAATTAGTAACTGATCTACCTCAAGACCCAGCTATACCATGCTTAGGCATATATCCAAAGGACATTCCAATATACCACAAAGATACTTCTTCAACTATGCTCATAGCAGCTTTATTCATAATAGCCAGAAACTAAAAACAACCTTGATGGCCCTCAATAGAAGAATGGATAAAGAAAATGTGGTACATTTACATGATGGAGTACTACTTAGCTGTTAAAAAGGCATTGTGAAATTTGCAGGCGAATGGCTGGAACTAAAAGAAATCAACCTGAGCGAAGTAACCTAGACCTGGAATGATAAACATAGTATTATAAATGATAAACATAGCTTATATGTTGATATTAGCCATCAAATAAATGATAACCAACCAAAAGTCCATAGACACAAAAAGGTTATAAAGTAAGGGTATAGAGTAAGGGACTAAGGTTGGTATACATTATCTCCCTGGGAGGAGGAAATAGAGTTGATTTTGTGGGTGGACTATTGGCTCATTGGGATATGGAAAAGATCAGGTTGGGAGGGTAAGGGGACATGAGGTTGAGGGAGGAAATGTGGGGAGAACAATAATTTTACACACCCCCAAAGTCTTACAAAGGCCTAAGATTATAAAAGTCAACAAAACCGGACTTAAAGATATATGTTTAATCACTTATGCCTTTGCTAATTTTGTTAAACTTTAGACATTTTGGGAAGCTGAGTCGCATAATACTTTGTAAAATTACACTATAAAAGGATCAAAACAATGAAGTTATCATTCTCTCCATAGACGTTCATCTATGTTTTATAGGTTTTCTTTTGATACACAAAGCATTTAAAGTTAAAGATGTAATATTTAAGGATCAAAATTTTAACAAGGATAAAATTACAAAGTTCTAGTCTTATGAGAGTTACTAGTTTATTGAAAACGTTAACGATAATTAAGACATAAAATGTAATTGTCAGTCTTTTTAAAAATGATCAAATATTTTAATGTACTCAAAACTATGTTTATAGCCATGGTAAGTACAGATGTAATTCATTTAGAGAGACAAGCTTGGAGAAAGACACAAACTTATACCTTCCATTACATAGTCCTCTGTACATGTTCTAAAATTTAAACTTAAAGCAAGTTAACTCAAAACAAGTTTAAAGTAAACTTAAAACTTATTTATGTAAAATAACATCCCAAGCCATGTATATTTAAAATCCAGTTATAAAAAAATTAAATACTTGAATAATATGGGTTAATTTATAATACATCTGCATGGCAGAACATCCCCAAGCTCAAGTATTGCCATTCTCTTGAATTAGACCCAATCCCACCAGAGAAGGTTGAATGGAGTCCTCGATACAATGAAAAATGCATGGAGAAATAAGACTCACCAGAAATATTCTACTCCTGTTTCTGTCTGTGTACGTCTGTCCAGCACTGGATATGTAGAGCAGACCATGAAAACCTATTCATCTATAAGGAAGAGAAATTTTACTCCTCACGTTTAACATGACAGGGGGATGGATTCTTTTGCCAAGTGTTAGTACAGCCTTAGGGTCTGCATCACACTTTAAATGTCAAAGTAACAGAGAGGCAAATGGGGGTCACTCAGTCTTCAACATCTCCCAAACTGACACATGAAGATTCTGTGAATAGAGGAACCTTGTACTTAAGCCTACAACCTAACAGGTATGGGAGCTGTGTGTTAATTCAATTTGGCATGCCCTTTATCCTGGTTTTCAAATATTCCCCTTAGCAAAACCTAATTCCAGGGTCCATACCCCAACCTCCCATGTCCCCTGATTAAAACAATCTTCTATTAACTCTGTTTTTAGAAACTTTGCTAAACCATCCAATAAAAATTACTCAATATGATACTATGTCTCTTTTAAATTGTCAGTTAGATGCTGATTTTAAATGACTACTTTCTACTCTTTTAGAAAGCTTTTTCCCTAACATTGGAGTCTGATCTAACTAACAGCTAATATATAGTTAACTTGTCTTTCTCTGGAACTCTGGTATGTGGCCCAGACTATTCTATAATTGCATTTAACCTTCCTAAACAAAACTTGTTAATCTTGGTGTAAACATTTTCTTCATTAATTTTGTCTCATTAATGTTCCCCACAAGGTCGTATAGTTATTACCTCCTGACTTAACTTCTGGATCTCTGCCACCTGTTAAGTTTTATTGTGGTACCTTGGATAGATCCTCCCGTGAGGCACTGTAACTGCGGTCCTTTCTACATCAACCCTTTTGTTAGATCAAAACAGCTGAGACATTGGTGCCCCAAACTCCTGAAATTAATTTAGATGATCTCTGAAGGGGCTATCCAACTCCTTCTTCTTGACGTTCTCAGGATGTTTTCAGGATTCAGAACTAAAACATTTGGACCAAAGTCTTTTCTTCTTCACTTAACTTCTCTGAATAACCTGCTCTCAGAAAGCCTTTAAAATTTTCAGCTCAGCTTGATATCCTACAGGACCAACTCAATAATTTGGCTTCTATAGAACTGCAAAACTAAAGCTTGCTACTGCTATGGATGGAATTTATGCTTTCTGTGAATGATGCTGCTTCCACACCAACAAATTTTAGCTAGGTTGAGATGGGTCCCAAAATAAAATTTCAAATAAAGACAAGCCTCCCCCTATGTTTGGGTTTTTAAATTTACTCCCATTCTGTATTCTCCACTTGCCTACTTCTTTCCTCTTTATCATACCCCATACTTATGTTTATATTCTCTATTTTAAATGCTTTACTTACTGAACCTATTTTCCTTAAAATAGCCAGAATTCCCTCCATAACCTAACAAAATGTTCCACTAAGCATCCCAATGACTCTCATCCTACCAGAACTCCAAGTGTTTATGACACAGCAGCAAAATATCTCTTAAAATCTAAGACTTAGATGCTCTGAAGAAACTCTGTCTGCAAAGGACCATCATGATTTGGGCCCCAGGCCAAATAAAATTCTTTTTTATGGTGTGGCCTGTCATCAACTAGGACTCCCTCATAGATGCCCTATTTGATTCCAGGGGATTTCCATCAAGTACACACCAGACCAAATCCAGTTTTTCTCCCTCTGCCTGTATTTCTTCCTCTTTCTGCTCAGGGATGTCCTGTAACATCTGTAATCTGTGAACTGGATACAGAGTTGCCCTTTTCTTCCTAGTGGGCCTGCTATCCACAGACTCCCAAACACCTGGAATTAGATGGAGAAGCCCTTTCTAGCTCTCCTGTATCTTATTCTTGTCATATCACTAGGAGTTATCCACTACCATCCCTACCTCAAGACACCTACTAGCTAGACACTCCCTCAATTATATGCACTCTAATCTTGACCCTTTAGCCTTGTACCTGCTTCAGCTTCTTCTTGTCATACATTGTCACTCTAACCTCACTACAAAATGGAGGATGACCTTTTCCATGGTATGCTTTTTAATTTTTAATTTTTAATTAGATATTTACATTTCAAATGTTATCCCCTTTCCTGGTCATTTCCCCTACCAAGAAACTCATTATCCCATTACCCCTGCTTCTATGAGGGTGCTTCACCACCCACCCACCCACTCCTGCCTCCCCACCCTGGCATTTCCCTATACTGGGGCATGGAGCCTTAACAGGACCTAGGGCTTCTCCTCCCATTGATACCAAATAAGGCCATCCTCTGCTATACCTGTGACTGGAGCCATGGGTCCTTCCATGTGTACTCTTTGGTTGATTTATTCCCTGAATTACTGGACCTCTCCTCAGTCTCTAGCACCTCTTTTTTCAGATGGTGTGGGTTGTATGGAAGCCACAAAACTGACATTTGACTTAATTATCATTATGCTGTGTAGGAACCCCATCAGAATGAACCAAAAAATGCACCTCTTTCTTAGGACATTTGGGCTTACAGGTGGGTTCCCCAACACGTCATATATTTTTTCTCAATGTGTGTGAGCCTCTTGGTCCTATTTAAAATGCCACCTCACCAGCATCCATAGGGCCTTCAAAGGTCTACACCAGGTCAGTTCCATGTATATTATGACTTCCAGCTTAGTGTTCTTATAGAACTTCTGAGTACGCAAACAAGTAGGTCTCTGTTTCTTGTGCCTTCTCTTAAGATCTTTTTATTCCATTTGTTTGTTCTAATTCCAATGTGTTAGTTTCTCTTTTATTACATTTTATTTTAGTTATTCAAAAGAAACCTGTCTTTTTTTTAATAAAAGACAGAAAAAGAGTAAATCTGAATAGGAAGAGAATAGGTGGACAGGAACTTGGAGGAGCAGAGGGAGGGGAAACCACAATCAAGATATATTTTATAAAGAAAAAGATATATTTTCAATAAATAGAAAACTATACTGCCTCACTAAGTTTCTTCAAAAGATGATACAAGCCTTTATCACCTAGAGTATCACAGAATTCTTGATGAAAGGAAGATATCAATCATTACCTACCATCCATTTAGACTGTGCTTTCATAATTCTGTCAACTCTAGACCTCTGCTCATGTTTACTGGAAAACTACATACCTATTCCTGGATCCCCTATACTCTCTAATTCATTCCTTATACCTTAAGAATTGGGATTCATTGGAGCAAACCTTCAACAAATTCTATCAGATGTGACCAAGAGACTTTTCATTTTCCTACGGTTTTCTGAAATTCCCCATGCCTATGTTGGAGAGCTAGCCCCTATCCCTTAGTGGCATTACCTAACTCAGTCACCCACTATCATACACATCCTGATAGTCAGGACAAGGCAGGTTCCAAAAACTATACATCTTTATCTGGGCAAACACTCTAGGACACAGAGACTGCAAAAATGCCTGTAGCATCGTAAATCTGCATTAATTTTGAATTAATTCTGAAGCTCACATACTCATCTCAATAAAAGTCTCTTGCTAGAGTTCTCCCTTTAAAGATATTCCCATTCCTGAGGGGGGGGAGCCTGTTCTTTAACATGCAAAATAATATATCTGTTGAGGGATTATGTTCACTTTTTTTTCCTTTTGTCTCTACATGGCAGTCTTTCCTCTTAAATTTGTCACCAAATTGACCTGCACAGCTGAAATTTTCTGATGTTCACCTCATCAGTTTACTGTATTTTGAATTAGTCTCTCATACAGACAATGTAGGTTGTGCCTAAGCCCCAACATGTGATTATTTTATGTACTAGGGCCCAAGGAATGGCTTCAGTTTAAATATTAGACATTTCTCAAGAAGTCCATTGCTTTCACTCCAGACTTGGGGAATGAAGGAATGGGATTCTCATACTCAAGGTTTCCATGAAGGAGTGACTGTCACATCAATTCTAGGTGATTAAATTAAGCACAGATATTTCAAGGGCTTCTTACGTGGCTAGAACCACCAGTTTGTTGTCACTAGGGATGCTTGTACTTTTGAAAAGTTTGACATGTTCACGGGGCATTGTTTTTCCATTCCTTGTGGGAATCTAGTTACTATTTATAGACTACTTTCTGCTTTTCCTAGGCCTGCCTTTTTGCTTTTCTATGGCTGTTAGAGATACTGTCTCCTCTGTCTTAGTTCTTGATGCTCATTCTCTCTATCACCTCTAAGAAAGTGGTATCTCTGAGTGTCCTCATTGCCAGACTCACATAGAATCATCCTCTACTCTAGTAGTTCTCATTGTGTGTGTCAAAACTTCTTGGTGGGTCAAATGACCCTTTTAGAGGTGTCAGCTAAGACCACTGGAAAACACAAATATTTATATTATGATTCATAACAATAGCAAAATTGTAGTTTTAAAGTAGCAACAAAAATAAATTTGTGGTTGGGGATCACTACAATATAAGGAAGGGTCATAGCATTAGGAATGTTGAGAACCACTGCCCTAATCTGTTTTACCTAGAGCTCCAAGGTCAACGTCCAAGTGTTTCAATGTATGCTCCCTGTGATCTCTGAGTCTCCATTATGGGCAATGCAATGAAGTTAGAAGAAGTTACTCTTGTTTCTGGTTTTTACTGTTATTTTTGTTTTGTTTTGTTTTGTTTTCTTCTTTGCTTTCGTTTTTGTTTGTATCAGGGCAAGTAGGTGACATATTGTTCCCATCTCTAAACTATACAAGATATTTGAGCCTTCTTAGAAAGGGATCAAAAATTAATTTCTCAAATTTTCCTTAATCTCGAATTTATCTCTTTTAAGTTTACTTTACATGAGTTTACTGTGGTATTTGTGGCTGACACTGAAGAGTGCTACTAAGAAGTCAAATTATATTATTATAATACTCATGCTGTTATCTTAATGTTCTGAAATTCCCCTGGTCACTACCCATCCACCAACCTCCTTACTTTACTCAGGATCAAGCTGCTTAAAGGTCAGCTGATAATACTTTGCTTTGTAAGCCAACTTCTCCCCTCCTTGCCTTTAAGCTTTTGAAACTGTTTTATCCTATAAAAAAAAAATCTACTCTAAGAGTAGACTATTACTGAAGTTATGCTCCTGCAGTCCTTTTTTGCAGTCCTCGACATCCAGTATTATAGTGTGTATTCAATAAACTATTCCTGCTTAACTGAGATGGTATACACATGGTTAGAGTCATGATTTTCTGCACTCTGACATTTGGTACATTGGATAGGAATTCCCTTTACCTTCACACTCCCCTCACTTGTTGCCAATAAATATCATCAAGCAGGCTCCTTCTGTGAGGAGTTAAGTTTCTTGTACCTGCATAGTTCTTTTTCTTGTTTTGTTATTGTTTCTGGTTTAGACTTTTGGAGACCCAAAGAATGAAAGAATGGGTGCAGCAAAATCTCCTAGGGTCAAGAGGAAGTCAGGACATATACTCCTTCCTCTCTGGTTCCCCCTGGGGGAATGCCTGTTCTGGTTCTGGGTCTCTTTGGTGGTATATCTGGCTTCCTTTGGTGAGACTTTTAGTTCTCTTCCCTCTTTGGTATTCTCCCAACTCTACCATTTGTCCTTGGCACACCTGTCTGTCCACGTCTGTGAGTTTATGTCTATAGTGTCATTTTGTTGCTTGATTGTTGTGTTTCACGTTCAAAGGAGAAAATGATTAAAACTTCATCTGCTGCCTATTCACCCCTTGATTTAGTTTTAACTCATTTCAGGGATTTAAAAAAATGTGGTTGTCATCCCACAGTCAAAATTCTTACCCAGAATTGTTTCTGTCTGAAAGAATTGGAGGAACAAAAATAGAGAAGAGCCTGAGGAAAAGGAGGTCCAATGATAGGCCCAAATAAAGACCCAACTCAGAGGGAGGCCCTGAGGCCTGACACTATTACTGGGGCTATGGTATACTTACAAAAAGGGGTCTACCATGACTCCCCAACAAGCAGTTGAATCAGATGCAGATATTTACAGCCAACCAATGGACAGACACTGCTGATCCCTGTTCCTGAATTAGGGAAAAGATGGAAGAAGCTGAGGAGGAAGGCCACACTGTAGGATGACCAGCAGTCTCAATTGACCAGGACCCCTCTGAGATCTCTCAGACACTGGAACACTAACCAGGCAGCATACACCAGCTGAAATGAGGCCCCCAACATATATACAACAGAGGACTGCCAGATCTGGGTTCAGTCAGAGACTGGAGGCCCGAGGCCCCAGGGAGTGGGGAAGTTTGTTGAGGTGGAGGTGGGTGGGAGCATCCTCTTGGAGACGGGGAGGAGAGAGGGAAAGAGGTGTGGGATGTGGAACAGTCAGAGACTGGACGGGGGTGTGGGGGGTGGGGGGGAATAAAATCTGTATTGTACAGCTAACTACATTTCACTATGACCTATGTTTTTTTTTCCTGCTAGTATTTCAATGTAGTATGTCCCAGATACACTCAAGTTTTGAGCCTTTAATTGGCACCTGATTAGATTTTTTAAAGAGATTGCTTCTTGGGCATTGCAGCATGACTAATGGCTTCATCACAGGCCGGTATTACTGGGTAGTGGTAGAGATTAGGAAGTGAGATCTAGTTGGAGAAAGAATTTCACTAAGAGCTCATGCTGGGCTTATATCTTTTCTTGGTCTCTTTCAGCAAACCTTCATCTAGTTTTTTTCTGTGCTGAAGCAAACTGATTCTTTGTGCTCCCTTGCCACTATGATAGTAATAGCTTTGTTCTTCCATGCTCCCTCAGCTATGATAGACTCAATCGAATTGTCTGACACCATGAGCTGATAAATGAATCAATGACTGATTGAATGAATGAATAAAACCCTTCCCTCCTGTTAGCTGTCTCTGTCAGATATTTGACAGAGCAACTATGAAGCTAAAATATCTGTAAATGGATAAACTATTTACTCCTAGAATTTTGACTGGATCACATATATACACAATCTTTTGTCATGAGAAGTCTGAAAATTAGAATGAAAGTCGGGCAGTGGTGGCACACGCCTTTAATCCCAGCACTTGGGAGGCAGAGGCAGGCAGATTTCTGACTTCAAGGCCAGCCTGGTCTACAGAGTGAGTTCCAGGACTGCCAGGGCTACACAGGAAAACCCTGTCTCGAAAACCAAAAAAAAAAAAAAAAAAAAAAAAGAATGAATAGCATATAATTATCCTAAGTCAGTCTTCCAGAAGAATATTTATTGAATATTTATTTTTGGTGGTGGTGGTGGTGGCAGTGGTATTTTGCTTTGTGTTGTTTTGTTTGTCCCTAAGAAGACTCCTTCCTTTCTTGTCTAGCTTATAACTTCAGAGTTTCTTCCAACCTTGCAACCTGGTAACTTAAAATACTCGGCTCCCCTTTGTGATTATAATCACTAGCCGCCTTGTTCATTGGTTTTTTTTTTGTTTGTTTGTTATTGTTTTGTTTTTGTTTTCTGCTCATTCAAAATAAAATGAAAGTCACTCGAAAAAAAAATCTGGACTGTAAATAAATAAATAAATAAATAAATAGGGAAATATTGATGCAACAATACCCAATAAAATTCTTGCAAACCAAATCCAAGAGCACATAAAAACCATTATTCAACATGATCAAGTAGGCTTCATTCCAGTGATGCAGAGATGGTTCAATATACGTAAATCCATCAACACATTACACTATAAAAACAAACTCAAGGAAAAAAGAAGCCTCATGATCATATCATTAGATGCTTGCCTTTTACAAAATAACAACACCCCTTCATTTTAAAATTCTTGGATAGATCATGAATACATGGCACATACCTAAACATAATAAAAGCAATATACAGCAAACCAACAGCCAACATCAAATTAAATGAAGAGAAACTAGAAGCAATCCCATTAAAATCCAGGACCAGGCAAGTTGCCTACTATCTATTCAATATAGTACCTGAAGTTCTAGCCAGAGCAATTAGAAAACAAAAGGAGATCAAGGGGATATAAATTGGAAAGAAAAAAGTCAATGTATCACTATTTGTAGATGATATTATATTATATACATAATCAACCCCCAAAAATTCCACCAAAGAACTTCTAAAGCTAATAAACAAATTCAGCAAAGTGACAGGATATAAACTAACTCAAACAAATCAGTATCGTTCCTTTACACAAATGATAAACAGGCTGAGAAAGAAATTGGGGAAACACCACCCTTTCACAATAGTCACAAATAATATAAAATACCTTGGTGTGAATCTACCAAAGCAAGTGAAAGATCTGTATGACAAGAACCTCAAATCACTGGAAAAAGGAATCAAAGAAGACCTCAGAAGGTGGAAAGATCTCCCATGCTCATGCATAGGCAGGATTAATATAATAAAAATGGCCATATTACCAAAAACAATCTACAGATTCAGTGCAATCCCCATCAAAATTCCAACATAATTCTTCACAGACATGGAAAAAGCAATCTCAACAACATATGATAAAAACATAAAACCCAGGATAGCCAAAACAGTTCTCAACAGTAAAAGAACTTCTGGAGAAATCACCATCCCTAACCTAAAGCTGTACTACAAAGCAATAGTGATAAAACCAGAATGCTATTGGTACAGAGACAGACAGGATGATTGATGGAATAGAAGTGAAGACCCGGAAGTAAACCCACACATCTAGTGAAAAAAAGACTGAATTTTCAATAAATGTTACTGGGCTTACTGGTATGTAGAAAAATGAAAATAGATTCATATTGATCACTCTGTACAAAGCTCAAGTCCAGGTAGATCAATACCTCAACATAAAACCAGATACACTGAATTTAATAGAAGAGAAACTGGGAAAGAGCCTCAAACTCTTTGGCACAAGGCAAGTTTCCTGAACAGAACACCAATGGCACAGGATCATCAACAATTAATAAATGGGACTTTATGAACCTGAAAAAGGCTTTTGTAAGGCAAAGACACCATGAATACAACAAATCAGCAACCTACTGTTTGGGAAAATATCTTCACTAACCCTAATCTGACAGAAGAATCATATCCAAAATATATAAAAAAAAAAAAAGCTCATGAAGTTAACATGCAAGACATCAAATAAACCAATTAAAAATGGAGTACAAAGCTAAACAGAGAATACACAACAGAAGAATATTGAGTGACTGAGAAACACTTAAAGAAATGTTCAAAATCCTTAGTCATCAGAGAAATGGAAATCAAAAAGAACATGGGATTCTACCTTATACCAACAAGAATGGCTAAGATAAAAAACTCAAGTGACAGCACATGCTGGCAAGGATGTAGAGAAAGAGGAACACTCCTCCATTGCTGGTGGCATTGCAAGCTGGTATAACAACATTGGAAATTAATCTGATGGTTCCTCAGAAAATTGGAAATATTTCTACCTGAAGACTCAGCTACACCACTCTTGGGCATATACCCAAAAGATGTCCCACTATACCACAAGGACATGTGTTCTATCATGCTCATAGCAGAGTTATTTGTAATAACCAGAAGCTGTAAATAACCCAGATGTCCCTCAACCAAAGAATGTATAGAGAAAATGTGGTTTATTTATACAACGTAATACTATTCAGCTGTTAAAACAAGGACATCATGAATTTTGCAGGGAAATGGATGGAACTAGAAAATATCATCCTGAATGAGGTAACTCACACCCAAAAGGACATGCATGGTATGTACTCACTGATTAGTGGATATTAGCCAAAAAATACAGAATAGCTACAATACAACCTACAGACTGTAAAAAGTATAACAAGCAGAAAGGCCCAAGTAAGGATGTTTCAATTCCACTTAGAAGAGGAAAGGCAATCATCATGGGAGGCAGAGGAAGGGAGAGCAGTGGGTAGGGAAGGGAGAACAGGATCAGGTATGAGGGGGCAGACAGGAGAGAAGCCCAGAGGGCCAAGAGAATGAATGGAGATAAGCAGCATTGGTGGAGTGGGAAGTGGGTGGACCCTCTAGAAAGTACCAGAGACGCAGGAGGAAGAGATTATAAGGACTCAATGGGGTGGCCTTAGCCAAAATGCCCAACACTGGGAATAATGAACTTAAAGATCCCATCTCCATGAGACAGACTGTGCCTCAAGTTGAGGGAAAGTATTACTAACCCACAGTCAAAATTCCTGCCCCAGAATCGTTCCTGTTTAAAAGAACTGCAGAAGCAAAAATAACTGCAGGGACAAAAATGGAGAAGAGAATGAAGGAAAGGCAGTCTATTGACCAGCTCAACTTGGGATTCATCTCATGGGAGAGGTCACCAAGGCCTGACACTACTATGCTCTGATGTGCATACAGATGGGAGCCAAGCATGGCTATCCTTTCAAGGCCCTACCAGCAGCTGACTGAGTCAGAAGCAGATACTTACACCCAACCATTGAACTGAAGTTGGGGACCCCTGTGCTTGAATTAGGGAAAGGCTGGAAGAAACTGAAGATGAGAGCAACTCCATAGGAAGACCAGCAGTCTCAACTAACAGAGACTCCAGGGAGCTCCCAGAGACTGAGTTATAAATCAGAAGTACACATGGGCCAGTCCAAGGCCCCTGGCACAAATATAGCAGAGGTCTACCTGGTCAAGCCTTAGTGGAAGAAGATACACTTAATCCTTGAGAGATTTGAGGCCCCAGGGAATGGGGAGGCCTGGTAGTAGGGGAGCATCCTCTTGAAGGTAAGGGGGAGGAGAAATGGGATGAGGAACAGTGGGAGGGAGGACTGAGAGGGGAGGCATAGATGGGAATGTAAATAAACAAAATAATAAAAATAGAAAAAAAGATATAAAATATGAAAAATATTTCATATCCCCTCCTGCATGCTATTGTTATTTCTATGTTTAAAATTTTAACACTGAGCAATGGAGTTCTGATAAGCTAATTGAACACTGGCAGTTTATAATTCAGTCAAAAGCTCAAGACATTAATTTCCATTTGGCTGTCTTCTGAATATAAACTTGAGGATGCTTCCCATCATGCTAAAAACATCTCTGCTTAATTTGTATATCTAGCCCTCTAGATTAAAGAAAGAATGTTCTGTGCCTTTTATCCCAAACCTACAGCTTTTACTATGTCTCAAGGGCATGAGTCTACTGTTGTCTAACAGATACCTGTTAACTATTTCTTGTCTAAAATATGTATTTCAATACAATGGTAAATACTAAAGTTCACATAACATTCAGGGAAGCAAGAGTCTTATGACTTGGATTCTCCTGCCACTGATCAAATGGACTCCAGATAGTATAGTATACCTGCCTGTTCATGAAAATTGGATTTTCCAGTGGTCTTGGGATTCCTTGCCTTCGACAATTGCTAGACAATTTTAATTTCTGTCCCTAGTCTATATGTGTCTCAGGAGATTTTCACCTGGCTGACAGACTCCATCCAGGGATCATTTGTGGAGCTGCTGAACCCTGGACTTGCTGAAAGCTGATGTTAGTAAGTCCAGTTGATGTGATTGCTCCCTGTCTTTCGTCAGGATCAGCTAAGTAGATGCTTCTGATAAATGCCCCATTGCCCAGCCTTTTACTAATACCTCAGTTTTCATGGGCCCTTTGGACAGCTTCCTGATGTCAGCAGGAAGCAGATACACAGAAGAGATATGACATTCATTGTCCTAATTTACAGGCTGAAATTCTCGGTCAAAAAGGAACCATCCTGGGCACACTCTGAAGATGAATGTATTTCATGATCCTGACCACCCCAATGGCCATGAAAATAGGGATCCAATCCTAGATTCATCATTCTCATCTGAAGTTCAACTCCTGGAAATATCAGGACCCAGACCACCACTGGGTCATCAGACAACGTCCACAGGACCCGTTAAAAATAAGACTGGCAAAAGACTCTAAGGACTAGTTTTCTTTTTCGTGTTGCCTTGAGCTGCTGAGGCACATGCTCCATTACAACACGTGTGAACTTTGATTATAACTACAGACAGGGCCGGGCAGTGGTGGCGCAAGCCTTTAATCCCAGCACTTGGGAGGCAGAGGCAGGCGGATTTCTGAGTTCGAGGCCAGCCTGGTCTACCAAGTGGGTTTCAGGACAGCCAGGGCTACACAGAGAAATCCTGTCTCAAAAAGCCAACCCCCCCAAAAAAATACAGACAGGAACCTAATTATTAATATATATTAATATGTATTTGCATATAGTTCCCCAATCCTCACCTTTGACTTATGTAAATTATTTGGGGCAAATTGGAATAGGTGTCCAAAGACTGCAAAAATATAGGTTTTCTCATTCTCTAGGTCTTTGGATACAGGATCCAGAATATGGAAAATAATTGGGCCACCCTTTAGATATATGCCTGTCCCTCAGTGGAGACCTTGGTTGTAGGGGATATAACATGCATTTTTCTGTTATAAAGGGCTATGAATCATTAGCTCTCTGGGTAACTGATAAGGATAATGATACTTGGTTACAGAGGCTTGAGAGACACTCTGAAAAACTGAAAAAATCAACCTTATTCAAATTAAAATAAAAATTATATGAATAATATAGGGGATAATACAGGAAAAGAGAGGGTATGTTTTGGGTAGGGCCACCTTTTGAGAACAATAATAGCCATTATGGAAATGGTATTACAACATAGAAGAGGAAGAAGAGATTTCTGTCCCCACTTAGACAAAGTATAATTGGCATAATTAACACTTTTGTTCTGATAGTACCACTGCTAAAAGGCATGAGCATAGCCAGGTCTACCAGCATGAAATCAGTAATACTTATTAAGGGAGATCAAAATTTCAACTATTTAAACCAACAAAGGCTGAAATAAAAGTTTGTCCTCCTGGCCTCAGAGAAAAAAATTGAGTCAGTGATTTGACTCATTGGCACAACCCAAAAAGGGGGAAAAGCTGTGGTCTGATTCCTCCTTCCCAGAATTGTTGTAGCCACTTGGTTTCATGCCTGCCAGCTATTTCATATTGTTGCTGTAACATGCCTGCAAGTCACACAGAGAAGTAACTTGGCTCAAGAACATGCTGATCACATACCCTGATTTGTTCTGTATGTTCTGAAGGTTATGTATGAGGTTTGTTAATCTTAAGAAATTCCACCCATCAAATCAAAGTTAATAGGAATTATTATCTCTAAAATATCTTGAGTCAGAGGGGACCACCAGGCTGCCCTTTCTGCACCTCTATATGAGCTCACTTTGATTTTTGTGGCTGACATTGAAGAACACTACGAATAAGCTAAAAATTGTGATTATAATACTCATGCTGTTATCTCAGTGTTCTGAAATTCTTCTATTCACCACCCATCTATAAACTCTCTTACCTTAGTCGGGACCAATAAGCTTAAAGATTTCATGGAATGTGACCACACAAGAAGAGAGAAAGAGGTACATTTTCCTTCTCTATGTCATAAATTATCCACTACTTAGAAGACTAAATGTTCTTTGCAAATAAGAACTTAAACTTCTACCACAGACCCAATATTCTTAGCAAATAAGAAGTGAAACCCCTGCCACAGGACCCATGTGCATAGAGAGAGCTGCTGGACAGAACCTGTGGGTTAACTCTGGCACAGCTACAGTCACAGTCCACTTTAGCTGTTTCCCATTTGTCTGATCTTCCAGAACTTTCTCAGACATATTAGGTAACAAAAACATTACCATCATTGGTCTAGGTAAAAATGTTTAGAACTTTCATCTTGGTGATGAAATCACTTATAGGTAATCATAACATGGGGCAATAAGACCAGTCCAGCCTGGACTATATAGTGAGATCCTGTTTACACAAATAAAATCCTTAAATTAAGCATTATAAAATACAATGTTTCTTAAACTTGTTTTTATTTTAGATGGCAAATTCAATGAAATCTAAATTATTTCTGATAAAACAGGAGCCAATCATAAACTGTTTTTGCTGATAAATCTGGAGCCTTTTACTATTCTTATTTGAAGGTGGGACTGAAAGAATATATTGTGAAACATGTCAGAATCATAGAAGTTAAAGTTACTTGTTCTCAAAAACAGAATAGAGTCTGTGATGACAGAATAGAAAACTCCAAAACACTACTAATTCAAAAGACATGTCTTGTTGCTTATACACATAGATCTACAGCTCCATAACTGAATTTATACCTTGGTCTCAATGATGGACATGTAATTTTTCCAAATGGACTTGCCTTTGAGAATTTACATTTACTTAACACTGTGATAAGACATAAAAGATCTCCAGCATCATGCTGACACAATTATTTTCCACTCTTATTCTTGCTTACAATATTCATAAAATCCTTAATAACCGTATATACATCACAAAAGAAATATCTACTCCAATATCATACCAATATCATCTTACCCAGTTTTGGGTCACAAAGCTTCCCAATTTGATTTCATTAGTATGAATATTTGAGAAATTACATGCCAACAGGGAAAGCTAAACAAGGAAGATTTTATAGTGAAAAGAATGAGCACCAGGGATCAGTAGAAGGTGAAGAGCTGGCCACCAACCATGACACTAGAGGTAAAAGCAGTACATATGGGAATATCACAAGGCAAAAGCACTGCAATGTTAGAGGGAACTATAACTAGGCAGAATACCAGCTCCTTTGTTTGTGACATCCCCATTTTAGATTTTCTTTTAAACTTTCTGTGACCATAATCTTAAGACATTTCTCCATACAGATAAATTGACTTGTAATTATTTTTATTTGCTTTCCCTTTACAAAAGTATTTTATGACCAAACAAGAGGCTGAAAACAAATATAAGATGCAAGGTTTAATCATATTTTAATTTTAATTTTCTCTCTATTATAGATTATTCCACTTAGTATGGGTTGTTCTGTATTTTTAAAAACACCCCTATTGTGAAGCTATTTTTCCCTCTGAGTAACCAGATATTTTCAGATATTGATATCAGCTCTAGTTTTAGCAATAGTGGAAGGATTGTTTTCATATCTGATTTGAGCATTCACTTGCTTGTCAGTTCAATTCCTAGCAACCACATGGTGCCTCACAACCATCTGCAATGGGGTCTGATGACCTCTTCTGCTGTGTCTGAAGAGACTAATGGTGTACTTATATACATAAAATAAATAATCTTTTAATAAAACAAAAAGAAAACTAACATATCCTGAGCCCAATTAACCAGGGGGGAAAAAGTGAGGACTCAAATTAACAGAAACAAGAAAAATCAGGGAAACATTAAAACAGACACTAAGGCCATTCAGAATTCTATACGGAATATTTTTAAAAACTTGTATTCCTTTAAGCTGGAAAACTTGAAAGAAATAAATTATTTTTCTAAATTCATCCTATCACCAAATAAACCAAAAAGAAGTCAACAACTTAGACAGACCCATAACAAATGGGGTTATTGAACTAATAATAAAAAGCTTTGTTACTAAAGAAAACAAATGGTCCAGGACCAGATATATTCACAAAAGAATTCTATTAGCCATTCAAAGAAGATCTACAACCAGTACTTAAAGTATTCAAAAATAGAAACAGAAGGAACACTCTTAAACTTTTATGAAACCAGTATCCAGTCTAGGACACAAACCATGTGAAGACACAACAACAACAAAAAAAGAAAGAAAGAAAAGAAAAGAACAAGAAAAAAGAAAACTATAGGCTAATAGAAAGAAAAACAACAAAAAAGATTATGCAACATGACTAAGGTGTTTCTATCCCTGAAATGCAGAGATGGTTCAACATATGCAAGTCAATAGATGTAATAAACTACACAAATAGACTATTTAAAAGACAAAAATAGCATTATTATTTCAATATATATAAAAATCCAACATATCTTTATGAAAAAATCATGGAGAATGTAAGGCTACAAAGTGCATACCTCAACATATTAAAAGCTGTATGTCAGAGACTTAAAGCTGTCACCATGCTAAATGGAGAAAACCTTGAAGGAGTCACACTGAACTAAAAACTTAGAAAGAGTTTTCTCTTCTTTTCAATATTATGTTTGAAGAAGTAGCTTGAGCAATTAGGCAAATGAGGAAAATAAAATAAATAAAAATAAAGAAATTTAACTATCTCAATTATAGATGACATGATTCTATATATTATAGATCCAAAAATTTCTACCAGAAAACTAGAAACCATTTTAAAAATGCATCAATATGGCAGGACACAGAATCAACTTGCACACAGATCAAAAACATACAAACAAGAACAAGGACACACTACATGATAGCCTCAAAGTAAATAAAACCTATAAAATAAACCTGACCAATAAAAAGGACCTTAAACATCAACTTTCAAATCACTGTCTAAAAAGAAATAAAGAAATAAAGGCACTAGAAAATGGAAAGTCATCTCATCCTTATGGACTGGTTGAATTGATACTGTAAAAATGACCATTCTACCAAATATCAATTTATAAATTTAATGCAATCCATATGGGAACCAAAAAAGTTCCCCAGATTGTCATAAAAATCCTGAAAAAAGAAACAGTGCTGGCAAGATTACCATTGCAGATCTTAAGACATTGTATCTGTTACTGGCAAGACAGACATGTAGTGAAATAGACCCAAATCAAAGACCCACTTGTGAATATATAACTTCAGCCACTTAAAATTTGACGAAGAAACAAGAAACATAATCTGGAGAAAAGAAAGCATCTTCAACAAATTGTTCTGAGGCTCTTGATCTCTTGCCTTTAGCTTCTCTCTGTCCTCTCGCCCCTCCCTTCTTCCTTTCCCCCTTTCTCCACGTGGTCATGGCCGGTCTCCTCTCCTCCCCTGCCCTTCCTCCCTTTCCTCCTCCTCCTCCTCCCCCCCCTCTCTCTCTCTCTGCCTCTACTACCCTCCTGGCTCCCCTCCCCATGCCCTGAATAAACTCTATTCTATTCTAAAAAACAAAAACAAAAACAAAAACAAAAACAAAAAAAACAAATTGTTCTGAGAAAACTGGATGTCCACATGCTGAAGAGTGAAATTAGATTCGTATCCATCAACTTAAACCTAGTAAAAATGAACACAAAATGAATGAAAGACATAAACCTGAAACCTCAAACACTGAAACTGCTAGAAGACACTGTACACATTATCCTACATGATGTAGGTGTAGGAAAGAACTCCCTAAATAAGATTCCATTTGTTCAAGTGTTAAGGTCAACAACTGACAAGTGGGACCTCTTGGAATTCAGAAGCTTCTGCATAGCTAGAGAAACAATCAATTGAATTGCAAGGAAACTCATAAAAATGGAGAGAATCTTTGCTAGCTATAAATCTTATAGAGCTTTACTATTCAGATTATTCAAATATATAAAAACCAACAAATTTCTGAATATCTAAGCTCCAAATGCAGGAGCACTCACATTTGTAAAATGAACATTACTAAAGCTTAAATCACACATTAAACAACTTTGGGAATCAATTTGAGAGTTTCTCAGAAAAATTAGAATAGTTCTACCTCAATTCCCAGTTATAACACTCCAAGGTATAACACAAGAGAAGCTTCACCATATCAAAAAGACACTTGTTCAACTATGTACATAACAGGTTTATTAGTAATAGCTAGACAGAAGGAGCAGGGGGTTGTATCTGACAACCCCTCTTTTGCCTGCCTTTGGATCTATTTCCTCTATCTGGACTTCACTGCCTAGCCACAATAGAAGATGTGCCTAGTCTACTGCGTCTTGATATGCCAAGGTGAGTTGACATCCATGGGAGTCCTCTCTTTTTTTGATCCTTTTCTGAGGGCAAAGAAAAAAGGGAGGATGGCTGGGAAGTGAGGTGAGAGGAACTACAAGTAGAGGAGGAAGGGAAAGCTATGATCAGGATATAAATTTAATTAATTAATTAATTAATTAAAGTATTCAAATGGGGAAATATTGAAAACCTACTGCATTAGAAGTTTTCTAAAATATATACACAATATGAAAGGAATATAAATAGAGTCAGCAATAATAGGGGATAATGCTTTACCTATAAATCTTATGCCACCAAGTACAGCATCCTGTACCAGAAATAAACTACATCTTAAGTCATTGGCCAAAGGGGCACCATGGAAACCCCCAAACCTCATAGGTATTACAATATCAAGTTGTCACTTTCCACAACATACAGTAAGGCCATCCTGTTAACAACAACATTTACTTATGTCATGAAACATTAAGGAATCTAGCTGGTGCCTATTTAAAAAACTTCATCTCCACTGACTAGCATTCATGTTAATGGAAGGTACTTTACATGGTACTAGAAGGTATTCTGAATGCTACTGAAAAAAAAGGTAATCATTAATGTTCCCCAGCTAGAAATACTAAGACCTGTAGCAGTAACCTGCCTGTGAGATATACTGATACAAGAGGAATTCAAATGTTATAGGAGTTAACTATCCACTTTTTGATTGTACTTAAGGCCCACTCCATGAGATGGATTCAATTCCTTATACTGTGAAAATAGCCAGGAACTTGAGACTAGATAGATATGGGCCTACACAAAAACTACTATTATGCTGCTAAAGGAACATCGCATTAAAAATATATATATCATAATGGCATAGTGCTATACTCATAGATCACTACTGTATTCAACCCTCATCAGAGTAGTTTCTTGTTGTAGTTGAAATTAACACAGAAACTCACAACTAGAGAGTGATTACAGAGTGAGAGACTTTGGAGCACTCAGTCCTAAATAGGATGCCTTCATCAAAGCCCTCTCCTTGGGGCTCAGGAATCTATGTGGAAGAGAAGGAAAATGATTGTAACAACCAGAAGTGATGCATGACTCCAAAGAAATACTGTCTCTTAGGCACAACAGAATTGATGATAAACATATTAATTTTCAGAGACTGTAGCGGCATACACAAGACATGCGAAGGTTCAATTCAGATAGAGTCCCAGCAGAGAGATGGGGAACTAAACAAGGGATATCACCTCTAAACAGGAAGCTATCCACAACGGATACTTGCTGTCAAAGAGAAATTTGGTCTTCTCCAATGGAGTGTCACTGGTATGTTAACCACCCTCCAGAACAGATCCATGTCTTGGAGTAGTTATCCAACAAAACTTGAAGTGTTTTGTAGAGTTTTTCTTTCATTGTTTTCATGCTTTGTCTTGGCATTTTTGTCTTATTAATCTTTTGTTGATTTTGCTTTCCAATTTTGTAGGGTTTGGTGTGTTTTGTGCTCTTTAGGATGTTTTGTTTTTCATGTATTTGAAGTAAAGGCAGAAAGAAAACAGAGTTTGGAGGATATAGAGGTGGGGAAGATCTGGAAGGAATTTGGAAAGGGGGAAAGCCTTTTCAAAATACATAAAAAAACTAAATAAAAATATTGTTATTGCAAATAATATCAAACTAAAATCCTAAAAACTGAACATTAAAAGCTAGGAAACACAAATAACAAAGATCATACAGTAAGTTTGCCTTGCTGAGTCTAGGTTACCACATTTAGTATACTATTGTCCAGTTTTATCCATTTATCTGCAAATTTCATAATTTTATTTTTCAAGCTATTACAGATGGTTTCACATCTATTTATACAGTTTTCTGAGTGTTTCAGTCTACTTGAGGTCTTTTCTGGTCAGGAATGCATCCTTAGTACTTACTCAGGACTTTAACCTTCCCTCCTTGCAATCCATTTGTCTCCATTTTATTTTATATGTCTCCTCTATATTTTATTTTATAAAAACAAAATAAGATTTTTAATAGACATATAAAATAAGATTTTTCACATAATTATAAGATATAACATGATGCTTTACTATTTGTAAACACTTGGATTATTTAAATCTGAGAGAATATATCTCCTAAAACATATATACTTTGTTTATTTTGAAAACATGCAATATCATTTTTCCCATATTTTTCAGATGTCAGTTCGTTTGTGTTATACATAGTCACCACTCTTGCTGTATAATACAATAGATTTTGCTCTCATCTAACTGTGGCACAGTATCTAGTAAACAACCTTGCTTCATTGAACACCATATAGGGTCTGTACTCTTGGCTCTCTCATTTTTACAATTCTTCTTAACTTTTATATGACAAAACTATTTTAAAATTCAACTTATGGGTAATAAGAGTTAATATTTAAGTGAAACAAATCTCTATACATAATGCCTTTTTATTGCTTGTGTTCTTGAGAATCCTATGAGTTGATGGGGTATTCATACAGCCCTGCCTCATTCTTTAGATCTGAATGAAGAAGTAGGCTTCTTTCTCTGTGATTCCTTTTATTATTTACCTCTTTGGTTCTTATTTATGTGTGTCTTCTTATTGAATTTTTAAATCTTCCATGGCAAGTGTCTAAGTTGAGCTTTCCACTGCTGTGAAGAGACACCATGACCAAGGCAAATCTTATAAAGGACATTTAATTGGGGCTGGCTTACAGGTTCAGATGGCTAGTCTTTTATCAACATGGCAAGGAGCACAGTCGCATGCCAGCAGGCATGGTACAGGAGAAGCTGAGAGTTCTACATCTTGTTCTGAAGGCAAACAGGAGAAGACTGTTTACAGGCAGCTAGGAGGAGGGGCTCAAAGTCCACCCTTACTGTCACATACTTCCTCAAACAAAGCCACATCTACTCCAACAAGGCCACACCTCCTAATAGTGCCACTCCCTGTGCCAAGTATATTCAATCCATCACAGCAAGCATCCAGGAAAATGCCACCTCATTCTGAATTCTGAGTCATTTCACCTCTGAAGGCCTTGCAGGGTATAAGCTACGTCGCAGTAGCAATGTAAGATGTGGAAAAGGAAGCAAAAACTAGAAACCTCAGGACAGATGTGCTATCACACATAAAATATAATAATCAGTCAGCTCTTCTATGTAAATATGCATAAATTCTACAGGACAAAGAATGAATCTTATGATGTGTCAGTCCTTAATCTTTAAATTTTGATTACATTGACAGTGTTGATAGTGATACTGTCAAGAAGCCACTCTTTTTTCAGGCAGTGTATGGCACAGGCTGACCTCAAAATTACTATGTGGGTCAGGTTGGTTTCAGACTCACAAATGTTGTATTTTTAATGTACTATTCACAATAATTCAAAAATTAATAATTTCATTGCTTATTCTTTGGACTGTGTATGAAAATGATTGGGGCTTCAAGCCTTGACTTTATTAGTAAAAATATATTTTGAAATAGTAATCAAAAATTAAATAAGTGACCCATGGCCTGCTTCATGCTTGGGGGACTATACCAACGTAGACTTTAGAGAAATTTAGAGAATGTAGTTAATCCTTCTGTATTAATCTTGCAAACTTCAGAGATTAGTAGGTTGTTTTACTACAGAGTGAATCTGATAAAGCCTGTCATGTAGGATTTAGGTATGAAATGAATCTAAATCACATGGCAAAAACTGGGTCTTTAATTAATGGAAGTTATTGCTAAGATTATTTTGGCCTAAGATGGTAAAAATCATTCTCTTACAGAATTCTATTTTAAAATTCTATTAGATAATAAAATTCTTTTAAAGAATATTCAACAATCTATTAGATTCTTAATAGAACATTGAATTAGAGATTCACATCATATTTATTAGAGAAGTTACAGGGTACTCACAGTTGCATGGACCGTTTATCTTTAGACAACATGGTGATGCTGTATATTTCCAGTATTAATTAGCTAAAAAAAATACTAGCTAAAAGCATACCTCCAGGAAACCATGAGACAACTAATACATTGAGTAATCAAATCCAAGGTTGTCTCAATAAATATTACAAACAATAGACAAAATCATACAGCTAATTAGTTTATTACTGTATTTGTTTCACCAGTGTGTGACATTACATTTCCATGAGAATCACTTTTAAAAATTCATGTTTTCTTATGTAATACTAAAAAAGAACTTGTGGAAAATTTTCAAGTTGTTTTTAAAGTAACAGAACTCTTGGTTATAACATTGAAATACTGCAATAAATTTATCAAGCATAGCGTGGAGAAACAAAGATTGTGAAACAAACTAACTTTCCATTAGCAGAACATTTGCAGTTCACCAAAGCAAATATACATATCATTTACTCATGTATAAACAAATAAAAGAAAATATATGCTTTATTCCTGTAACCCATAAACTCTCCACTAGATAGAAGGGTGACTACATTTCAAACAGGAATTGAAAGCTCAAATTCAGTTGCAGCTATTTGTGGGAGAAGTTGCAGGACATACACTTGGGATGAACCCTGCACATTGCAGCTGGGGGACCCAAGGCTACAGATCCCCGGTCTGTTCTCTCCATTTGTTCTTTAAGAGCTTCTTCATACATAATAGGGAAGAAGCTGGGAACGGTGTCATTGATCTTTGCCCAAACTTCTAGGACTTTCATTTTACTGGTTTCTATATGGGCCTGAGAACCCCACAGGAAATCATATCTTGGGGATTTACCCTCAGACATCTTGCGGATCTCAAGGTAATTTTGCTCAACCAGATCTTGGGTGATGAGCCTTCGGGGTTCCCCAAAAATCAAGTGCTTCCTCCCTGCATATACTCCTAACACACTCAGGAATTTCCAGATCTCTTCCTCAGTGGCACGGTTGCCATTTGCAAAAATCAGACCCAAGATGGTCATCAGAAGACCCATCTTTGGCAACCCCCTCTTGCCACTTAGAATTTCAGCAGTGGAGAGACCTAGCTTGCTGACAATGGCATAGGATTCACTACTGGTATTAACTTTCTTTAACTGCATTCCAAAGATCATTTCCATGCGGGAGGAAGATTTCCTCAGGATGTCAGAAAACTTTGTCTTATATTTCTTACTGACCACTCTCAGCATATCAGCATCTGTAAACTCTTCACTCTTCCGAAACTTCTCCAGCAGGAACTCTACCAACATACTAGCCTTCTTGGTAAGAGCATCTGTGCATATCGGCTGAGTGATGGCTTCTGCTTTTAAGGTACATAGACTTTCTGCATCACCACTGCCAGCAGAAGCCTTAGCACCTAGATCAGAGCCTGCGCTGGATATATTTGTATGAGGAGATGCCGAAAACACAGCTCTCTGAGGAGTGGAAGCCCCAGAAACACTTGGGGAATTAGCTTGGCTAACAGGAAGAGATGCTGACCCTCTGCCTGCAGTAGGGTGATTATTCTGGAGACCTTGGCTATTCCCACGTGCATGGTGACATTTAGCATGGGAGTGGCCCTTATTCTTGTGGCCCCTAGGCATGACAACAGGGGTCAGAAGCAACTGCCAGGGCTGTAGTCAGGAGAGCTGGCAAGGCAGGAACCTGGAAGAATAGAATGACAATATGTGAGCACCATAGCATTGCAAAGTAAAGAATACCTTTGCTTCTAGGAAGGTCTCCTTCATTGTTTTCCTGGAGGGCAACATACTGTGTTCCAGCTCTCCTGTTCAGCTTGGTTGGACTACTATTCTCTTGGTTAGCTTGAATCTCAAGAACCCTGCAAAGAAAATAGTTTGTTAGATTGCTGTATGACAGCCTAGTTACCTAGAGTGAGAGAATAGGCTGTTCCCACTGTTTAAGAATGCTCATGATCTATATTCCCAACTATTTATGTATCCACAGTTATTAAATTCTGAAGAGCCACTTCCCTCTGTTACTCTGAATTTCATTTTACAATCTTCTCTAGTTGCACACAGGAAATTTTAAAAAGCATTATTTCACTGTTACCACTTTATTCATGGGACATCAGGACTCGTAGTGCTGCATCAGAGGAGATATTTAAGACCTCTGTTGCTGTGACCAAGAGTATGATCCCCATACTGTATAGACCCAAAGAAGTTAAATGAGAAGGAAGGCCCTAGCAAGGAGTTGGAATCTTGTTTAGAAGAGGGAATAAAATAGTTGTAAGAGGCAGATGGAAAGAGGAAACTGGAATGGGGATGGGGAGGGAAATGGGGAGATCAGGATCAGATGTGTGTGTGGAGGGCAGGAAAGATGGCTGAAAATGGTCATAAGAATGAATGGAAATCTGCAATTGATGGGGATGAGGAGGTAGGGGCATATCCAGGGGGAAACAGAGACCTAGGATAAGGAAGGTGCACAATAATCAGTGGGTGGTGACCTTAACTGTGACTCACAGCATTAGGCATATGAAACCTAAAGAGATCCCCTCCTGCAGCAAGGCTAGAACCCCAGTGGAGCGATAGAGACACCAACCCACCCACAAAATTTTCAACCCAAAATTTATCTTGTCTACAAGAAATGTAAACACAGGGGATGGAGCAGAGACTGAGGGAATGGCCAACCAATAACTAACCCAAATTGAGACCCATCCCATGGCCAAGCATCAGTCTTTAGCACAATCCATGATACTTTGTTAGGCTTGAAGACAGGAGCAAGTTGTCCTCTGAGAGGCTCCACTCACCAGTTGACTCAGACAGATATAGATACCCACAGTAGAAAGCAGTGGATTGTGGACACCAAAGGGGATAGGAATTCCACAGGAAGACCAAGAGAGTCAATTAACCTGAACCCTTGGGGCTCTCAGTATCTTAAATATCAACCAAAAGCTTACATGGCCTGGACCCAGGCCTCCCTGCACATATGAAACATTACTGCAGCTTGACTTTCATGTGGGTCCCAAACAAGTGGAATGGGGGCTGTCCCAAAAGCTGTTGCCTGCAACTGGAATGGGGGCTATCCCAAAAGCTGTTGCCTGTATATGGGATACATTCTAGCTGTGCTGCCTTGTCTGGCCTCAGTGGGAGAAAGAGCCCCTAGCAACCTAGAGACTTCAAGTGCCAAGATGGTGGCACAACTGGAGTTTGGGGGAACCTACTCAGAGAAGAAAAGGGGGAAGGGAGAATGATTGTAGCAGGAATGACTGGAAGGGGGGCAGTGAGCAGGATGTAAAGTGAATAAGTAAAAAGAAAATAAATTTAAAAAATTATTAGCACAATGAGCAAAGTCCTCAGCAGGCAAAACCCGTTGCAACAAAGCTCTCATCTCCCTATTCTACCAGACAGAAAGGTGGGTAGTATATCATTTTTTTGTGGATGCCCTGATCCACAATTGCTATAATACAGATTCCTGCTATCTGCCCCTCTCCCAACCAGTTATGGAACACTAACATCTCTACAATTTAACAATGAGCCTGTTTGTAATGCAGCAAGTCTCAAGAATTCCCCTTTTGCTGCAGGAGTCAACCAGCCTTACACCTAAGACTTCATTCCCTTGGAGACCATTGGAAAAGATAATGGCCTCTGGTCCTAACTGCCAGTGTTCTAGAACTTCAGAGACAAGACTAAGGGTGGTACCTGTGTAATCTCTTTTACAGGATTAATTATGATTTAGGGGAACTTACAAGGATTTAGTATTGTCACAGTTTTAGTTCAGAATATCCCCCAAGGCACATAATAACAATTATATGTCTTTCTTACTTGATCAGAGGCTGCAGACGAAGGCCTTGACCCAAAGGCCGTGAAATCGGAAGTCTGAGTCCTCTTCTTCCGGTTCCCTGCGCTTCCTCCTCCCCCGCCCCCGCGCTCTGCCCTCTGACCCTTTTCTAAGTGGCCAGTTCCATTGTTCAGGGAAGGGGGAAATTTTCTCAGAGGAAAAAAAATGAGTTTTTTCCTGTTGATTGTTTACACAGTGCTGGGCTATCTCTTGAATGAACTAAAAGTACAACTAAACATCTCATTTCTATCAGAGTCCTAAATAGAAAGGAAGTTGAAGCAATTTTGAGTTTATGATTCATGCCCACCACCTTGCCATAAATTATGGATAAGTCTCTAGGAAGTCAATCTTCTTTTAAGAAGAAAGCCCTGAATCTTCGTTAAGTTTTGAGTACTTTCCTTCCAGGAATACCTATATAGCCTAGGGTTGCCTAAAATTCTGATCATCCTTCCTCAGTTTCCAGAATCCAGATTAACACTAATGTTCCACAATGATTAGTTGCTACAAATATTCTAATTAGATATTAGCTCATTTAAAATTTTCATTTTTATTTTGAGGCAGCGTCTAACTACGTAGTCCAAAGTAGCCTCAGACTTTCTGTATTACACAGGGTGGCCTCAGACTGACAATCTAGCTGCCTCTGTGTTTTTAATCCTCCCATTGAAGGCCTGAACACCTAAACTCTTATCTTGGTTATATGTAAGTACTTGGCTATTTCTCTATTGAAATTCCTAAGGATTTTAGGCCAGCCAGCCAGAACCAGACTAATCCTTACAACTGCTGATATGAAATACTGTATGCTGTATGTGACCACTTCTGACTGAATTGATTGTTGTAGGTAAGTCAACATGAGGGGAAAATAGATGCATATTGGCTTCTTTGTAATTTGAGGTGTGGCATCCCGCTTTCCTTATGCAGTGTCATGATACTGACTACTGGCTGGACCTGTAAGTACAACCTTTCTGATATGAAATCATCTCTTTCCTCTAAACACGGCATTAGACAATAGCACCTAAAGGTAAAGGTGAAGGTACTTCTTGACCTAACAGCCATGGTTGGGTCCTATGTTTTTTTGGCTTTATGGTATGCTCAAGATTTGAGACTTGAGTTTCCACTCATATCAGATGTAGTCAGAAGACTTGACACTTGATTTCCACTTCATATTTGTGGGTATATTTTGTTAAATATGAGATTAAAGTAATAACCAGATATCATCCATTAATATTTTATGTTTTTAGTGGCATAATCTCTCCACACATTTGCTTATGCAGGCTTCAGATCTGCTTCTACTCCTATACATATTTAGTGGCACTGCTGTTAATTATTAATATCTTTTATTTATTTCACAACTTTTTCATGGTTTATTTCAATCATGGAAACAGCTGTTTAAGGGCAGTTGACATTTGTATAGTCATTAATGTAAAACAGTTAAATGTGTGAAAAATTAAGAATTAGTGACATCTTTACAATGTTCTCATATGTAGCAAATAAACAGTATACATCGAGATGCAGACATATTTCTTTCCTGTTTTATGAATAGGTTGTTATATCTGCTCTATAAAGAAGTTTTACATTTATATTTACTTTTATATTTTATATAGTTAGAATATTCTTCATGTTTTGAAACTTGTCCTTTTCATCAGATGATTAACCAAAACTTTTAAATATATTTTTTTCACCTGTTTTTACTCCTGCTCATGGTCATGTTTGTTTTAACTTCTTAAGGAAGCTCTAGCTTCCAATGTACTATTTTCTAATGTGAATTCACCCTCTTGTTTTTATTTCACACATGTACAACATAACACAGCCTATTTACACTTTTGCACTACTAAATTAGATACACCTGTGCTTGTAGAAAATATTATTTCCCCTGTGCAATTTCCCCTATACTTATCTACTTCTGTAATCTCTTAATATCCTTGTTCTCTTTAAAATTTAGAGATATAAAATATCCCTAAATTCTGAGTACAGTCTGATAAGCCTGTATAATGCTATTTATATGTATGTTTTCCAGGCTGACCATTTGCTATTGGATACCAAGTAGTGTGCCTTCCATGGGGAAAACTATGTCTCTTGTTTTTAGGATTCCCAATCTGCCTGTAATTATTTAAGGTAGGGTTGGAGCTTCATAGGCTTTTTCTAGTCCACTTTGGCATGTCGATTGGTGTTATGCTTATTCAGCTGATGTTTAGGTAGTCATGTCAGGGAGATTTTATATTTATAATCTCAAAAAAATAAAATAATTAAAAAAAAATACTAAAGTGAGTTTTAATATTTTCTCCATGATTTGGATAGAGATAAATGAAATGGAAATGTGTTCATTTCTTCATACCTAATGAGATAGGTCCATATACCAGGCTTTTCTAGAACACTTTTTGAAAGTGTGTTGGACAATTTATTTAATACACAAATTACAGTCCATTGGTTTTCTGCTCCTCTAGATAACTCTTTTATTTTTATTTTACTTTACCAAACAGAAAACATTAAGTTTCAAAATGAGGTGGGACACTATGTGTGTTAGTGTTTTAGGGTATTTTTCTTTCTTTTTCAAATAACTATTTTTATTAGATATTTTAATTGCATTTCAGATGTGATCCCCTTACCCCATTCCCCCCCCCACGAACCCCCTATCCCATCCCCCCTCCTCCTGCTTCTATGAGGATGTGCCCCCCACCCCCTACTACCACCTCCCCACCCTCAAATTCCCCCACACTCGGCATCCAGCCTTCATGGGACCATAGACCTCCTCTCCCACCTATGCCCAACAAGGCCAGTGTCCCCTACATATACAGTTGGAGCCATGGGTCCCTCCCTATGTGCTTCCAGGCTGGTGGTTTAGACCCCGGGAGCTCTGGTTGGTTGGTATTGTTGCTCTTCCCATGGGGCCGCAAACCCTTTTAGCTCCTTCAGTCTTGAATTTATTTTTAAATAATGTTCTATGATATTCTTTTTCAGTTTAAAGTTTTAGATTTGTGATAATTTCAATTATAAGTACTATGTTTCATCATTTTCTCCCCTTTCCTCTTCCAACTCCCTCTAATATTCGTAACTTCTTCAATTACACACACACATATACACATTTTGACAATATTTTGGGTTAGGGCCACAGTTTGAGATTCTGTTTCAGTTAATTTTCTTCTTTGTACACTTTTCTACTCATTTATATTGGTCATTTAATTTTAAATTATATAGTATAATATAATAAAAATTTCAATGAAAATATCCTCCAACTTATACAATGTTACAGAGGATAAAATAAGTTCAATTACGTGATTTTCCTCATCATGAAACTATAGTCCATTTTATTCTTTTTAAATTATTCAACATACATTTATTTAAAAAGGAATTATTCCAAGCATTTTTATGAGAAGAATTGCATTCATGTAAGTTTCTTTTTGGTAGTTGCATTTTATAGGCAAATATTTTGTAAATATTTGTTTAGAATATGTGTTGTCTTTTTGTTACAATTTTGTCAGACATTAGTTTTATCCATTTATATATTAAGATGTATAGGCTGTTAATTTCTTGATTCTAAAATATTTTTCAGTTTATTGCTGGAAATCCTTTGGGAAGACTTCATTTTCCTTCATTTATAACCTTGTCATATTGATAATATAAATTTATAGTATTACTTTATTGATATTAAATTCCTTCTACAAACAAGATTCATACCTTTTTTAGTTTCCTAATAATATTTTCTGCTTCACTTTATTTGTAAATAATTATACAAATGTTTAATATAAATAATTTATTATTTTTATAATATTTTTATTCTTTGAAATGTTCACACATGTCTACAATGCAAAATAGTCATATCTGTTCAACAAGATATCCTTCAACTTTCTGTACTGCTCCCTACCCCAACACTTGAGTCCAGCTAGTGCTTTCCATCTACATGTGGGTATCTAGAGATATTCTGGGGTACGAATAATGAACAAATACCAACATCCAGAAAGAGAAGTGACTTTTTTCTCAACAGTCATCAACTTCCAACAACTCCTTCAATAGGGATGGGACCCCCTCATAGATGGACCCTTCCCTGTCTATACTTAAAGTTTGGCTGTCTTCATCTTATGCAGGTATCCAGAGGTGTGTTGAGTTATGCAACAGCCATGTCATGTCCTGAAGTCATATCTCTTCCCTATCTACCAGCTGTTATATTGTTTTTGCCCCTTCTTCCATAAATTTCCTTGGTCCTCAGGAAGAGGAAAATTGATGCAAATGATTCATTCATGACTGATCACTCAGAGTTATTTATACTCAACAATTTGACCAATGAAGAGTCTCTGTAATAACAACTACCCACTGCAAAAATTCACCTGTTCCATCTTGTAGTCATTCAATTTTGCATGTATCTTCATTATTTTTGACAGTGCCTTCCCTGTATTTAATATAATATTGATTCTTTAGCTTCAAAAAATTTATGTGTGTATGTATAATACTTTTTTGCAAAGCTATATTTTGTTTTTTATTAGATATTTTCTTCATTTACATTTTAAATATTTTTCCCTTTCTAGGTCTCCCCTTCAGAAACCCCCTATCCCATCTCTCCTCCCTCTGCCTGTATGAGGGTGCTCCCCCATACACCCACCCACTCCCACCTCTCCACCCTGGCATTCCCCTACACTGGGGCATCTAACACCCTCAGGCCCAAGGGCCTCTTTTACCACTGATGCCAACAAGGTCATCCTCTGCCACATATGTAGCTGGAGCCATGGGTCCCTCCATGTGTACTTTTTGGTTGATGATCTAGTCCCTGGGAGCCGGTGGGGGGGGGGGAGCTTCTGGACAGTTAATCCTGTTGCTCCCTCCATGAGGCTGCAAACCCCCTCAGTTCCTTCAGTCCCTTCTCCAACTCCTCCATCAGGGGCTGTAAGCATCCATCTCTGCATTTGTCAGGCTCTGGCAGAGCCTCTCAGGAGACATCTATAACAGACTCCTGTCAGCAAGCACTTCTTGGCATCTGCAATAGTGTCTGGGTTTGGTGTCTGTATATGGGATGAATCCCCCATGTGGGGCAGCCTCCTAATGGCCGTTCCTTGAGTCTCTGCTCCACTCTTTATCCCTGTATTTCCTCCTGTGAGTATTTCTAAGAAGCACTGAAACATCCACACTTTTGTCTTCTTTCTTCTTGGGCTTCATATGGTCTGTGAATTGAATCTTGGGTATGCTAAACTTTTGGGCTGATATCCTCTTATCAGTGAGTACATACCATGTGTTTTCCAGTTCCATCCATTTGCCTGAAAGTTTTATGAAGTCATTGTTTTTAATAGCTGAGTAGTATTCCCTTTTGTAAATATATCATATTTTCTGTATCCATTCCTCTGTTGAGGGACATCTGGGTTCTTTCCAGCCTCTGGCTATTATAAATAAGACTGCTATGAACATAGTGGAGCATGTGTCCTTATTACATGTTGGAGCATCTTCTGGGTATATGCCCAGGAGTGGTATAGCTAGTCCTCAGGCAATGCTATGTCCAATTTTCTGAGGAACCACCAGATTGATTTCCAGAGTGATTGTACCTGCCTGCAATGGTCTCCTTTTACTTTACTGCTTTCATTAGACTTGTAGGACTGAGGAAATAGCTCAGTTGGTAAAGTGCTTACATTACAAGCACGAGGGACAGAGTTCAAACCCAAGAAACAGTTTAAATTTTCTTTTTATTGTAATTATCTATGATAGGAAGTTTGTATAATTATAGTATATAATTTA
The DNA here is from genome assembly GCA_030674055.1 of Rhabdomys pumilio. NCBI lineage: Eukaryota > Metazoa > Chordata > Mammalia > Rodentia > Muridae > Rhabdomys > Rhabdomys pumilio. The sequence continues at coordinate 76,747,306 of JANHMN010000005.1, read as the reverse complement.
TTTTTAACACAAAAAATAATTTCTATAAATATCCCTCCAAATACTGCTTTCGATGGCACTCAGATATTTTGATGAATTTGCTTTCGGTTCATTTAACTTTAAAAAATGCTTTAAAGACTCTTTTGATTTGTGTTTTCTTTAGAAGTATTACTGTAGTCTCTAAATATTTTAGGGTATTCTTATAATGATTCTGTAGTCAATTTCTACATTGATTCTTTTCATGGCCTTATAGAATACATTGTAAAGTTTCGGTTCCTTTAAATTTTTCATATAAGTTATTAAATGGGGGAAAATGTGGTCCTTGTATGTGTTTACTCTATGTAAACTTCGAGATGTGGACTATTGTGATCAATATTGTAGGAAGACTACAGAGATTTCAGTAAATGATGATTCTTTACAACTAAATCCTTATTATTTGCTTTGGGCTTGAAAATGACTCAAGGGGGAATGTTGAAATATTTAACTATATATAGATGGATTTGTCTTTTTAACTATTTGATTTTCATTAAAATTTTATTTTTTATTTTTTATTTTGTGTATCTGGGTGTTTTGCTTGTATACATCTCTTAACCACAAGTGCTGTGTGTCCCAGTGTGCCTGCAGAGGCTAAAAGATGGTATCACATACCCTGGAACTGGAGTTAAAGATGTCAGTGAGCTGCCATGTGGGTACTGGGAATTAAGCCTGAGTACAGAGGAAGAGCAAGCAGTACTCTTAACTGCTAAGCCATCTCTCCAGCCCCTTTATAATTTGTTTTTAACACAGGTGTATTCAGTGTATATACAACTATGATTGTTATATATTTTCTATTATAATTGATAATTTCTATTTTCCTGTTTCTCTTGTAACATAGAAATTTTAAATTTTCAAAAACTTGTTGCTGATTTCTTTTTTTGTTGCTGATTTCTTTAGATATTTAAATGAATCTTTGCAAAGTCTATGTTGAAATTCTATTGTAACACTTTATAAATGGTGCAAATATATTTTAACAGACTACTTTCTTCCTGTTTCTTCTTCTTCTTCCTTTTCTTCTACTTCCTGTTTCTTATACTATTGCTCTCATATATTTTACTATTTATAGCATATACCTGTTATGCAGGCATTTCAAGCAAATTTTATCTGCTAGATCTACTGAAAAAAAAAGAATAAAATGTTTTGCAAAACATGTCAGATTTTGCTTATCACAGAACTTTCCATTCTTTATGTTGAAGAAAAATATGGTGGCTATAGAATTCTAAGTTGGTGGGTTACTTAAAAATATTGTATGTATTCAAATCTCTCATGTATCTACTTAAATTCCAGTTAATATGTGTGTGTTTTACATTTTACTTTTAGGATTCTTAATATATTAGGCAGAGGTATTTTAATTACCTAAACTGATAATTCCTAAATGCATTCTACATTAGAAGCTGATTCTAAATATTCATTTTATCCATTTTTTTTTGTTGAAAGCACAGTATGATGTCTTGGTTCATAAAAAAATAAATTTTGTATGCATTATGAAATTTTATATTTTTCTGGTTAGAATTCATGTTGTGTTCACTATACCTATAGGTGTTAAAAGCTAAAACTTCTGCTGTCCTTCATTTTTGTCTCCCTTCTTTCAAATATGTAATTTTACATTTGGTATTCCTGTGCTATTACACAGGAGCCTTCTAGATGTGAGGGTATAGTGTAAGTTGAGAAGAATCATTCTATAACACTATGATTATTCCTCAGTATCTTGGTGAGTCTGTCTTGACTACTTCATGAAGATTTCTTAAATATTTTACAGCACAGGTGGGGAAAGAAAGTGAGGAGCTTATACTACTTGGCATTTTACTGCCATGTCTTAGAAAGCTAGAATGGTGGGGGCTTGTCTATTCATTTTTGCAATTTGTTTGAACTTTAGTGAAATCATATGTCATTTAGATTATATTAAAGGGTCTAGTGTTCTAAAATGCTGATGAGCCTTAATTTACCATAGACCCCCTGAATGAACAATATGGAGCCAGGGGATCATTGCAAAAGCAAGAGGAATTTTATTGTTCCAGCATGCTAGGGTCATGCATCCAAAAGGAGAGGCGACCCCAGGCAGCTCGTTCAGCAGACCTTTTGTACAGTTTTTAGGGGTAACATAGAGAAAAGCAGTTAGGCTGATTGTTAGAACAGTGTGACTTTTAAACTGATTGATCTTTAGAGAATGAGATAGCAGGGACTTCTCTTGTCTGCAGATGGCCAATGATCAGTACTGTGGAATGTGCCCATGTCCTCTGAGCCTCCCCCATCCATAGGTTGGTACCTTCCCCCTGTGATCTGAGGAATGTTATTTAGCCTCCCTCTTCCAGAGGGACAAGTGTTCTAAAGTTCCTGAGCTGACCTCTTCAGTGTCTTCTCAGAAATTTAAATAGACAGACAGACAGACATAGAGATAGATATTTTATTGTTTCTATAATATTTATTACACACAAACACACAGACAAACACACACACAAACATTTTGCACACACACCCTACTGATCCATTGCATATATATTATGGTTTCTAGTTTAGTGTTTTTATGGGATCCCTGGGTATGTAAAAGAGTGGGTCAGTTGTGCTTTCTTTGTTTGTTTTTCCTTCTTCTTTTTATATGCTAGTTTTGTTATATTATCCATTAGAAGCCTGTATGTTTTCTAATGACAGAAAGGGGATGGGATGGAGGTGGGGAGGAACTCGGAGGCATAGAGGGAGGTGAAATTGTAATCAGAATATATTGTGTGAGAAAATATATATTTTAAATAAAACAGAAAACCTGTGTAAGACTATGAATACTATGTATGATGTAATTTTAGTATTAATTAGGTTCTGATATTCTGATGGGCCTAAAGAAGAAAGCTGCCCTATTTTGTACCAACTGTGGAAAGAGAAATGTTACATAGTATAGTATTGAATTTGGCCTCTAGGCTACAGAAAAAAAAATAGTCTTTGGTTCACAACACAAAATGAATCCTGAAAACAAATAATATGGTCTTACACAGGTTTTCTTACCACTTCTAATTTTTGTCTAGCATATAAAGAGATTAGATGTTGCCATTTTAATAATCCTGAGAATGTAAGAGATGAATAAACTGAAAGTCAATATTTCTTCCTAGATCCTGGCCCCTGGATACATAATTCGCCTGTCTGAAGAGGTACCTGCTCATCTGCCTTCTAGGCACTTTAATGAGTACCTCATGATTCCTGTTCCTTTGCTCCAACCTCTTTCACTGAAAAAATATCCTCTTTGGAATCTTGATGCCTTGTAGGACAAATGGGGGCCAGGAACAATTGATCCAAAGACCACTACTCTGAGGGTAAGGAGCTGGTGGACTCAGTGCTAAATGAGGTGTGCAAAGAGTGTGAGCACTGGGACTGTCTGCAGGGCTTGCAGCTCATGCATTTTCTGGGCAGTGGCACAGGCACAGGTATGGGCACACTGCTCTTTAGCAAGATCCGAGAGGAGTACTTGGACTGGATCATGAACACCTTCAGCATCATGCAGCCATCCAAAGTCTCAGACACTGTTTTGAAGCCCTAGAATATCATGCTGTCTGTGTGCACTAGCTGGTGGAGTACATTAATAAGACCTACTGCATGGCCAATGATTCCCTCTACAACAAACATCTGCTTCCACATACTCAAGTGGACCATACTCACTTATGGGGGACCTCAACCACTTGGTGTCTGCCACCTTGAACAGTGTCACCAAGTCACTGTATTTCCATGGCCAACTCATGAAGAGACTCATGACCAACCTGGCTGTGAACATGGTGCCCTTCCTGTGCCTGCACTTCTTCATGCCTGGCTTCACCCACCTCCCACCTGAGACAGTCAGCAGTACTATGCCCTGATAGTGCCTGAGCTCACACAGCAGATGTTCAATGTCAAGAACATGAAGGCTGCCTGTGACCAATGCCATGGCTGCTACCTGACCATCACCAATGTCTCAGGGACCCATGTTCATGAAGGAAGTGGATGTGTAGATGCTGGCCATTCAGAACAAGAACAGCAGCTACTTTGTGGAGTACATATTCAACATTATGGTATCTGTGTGTGACATCCCACCACAGGGACTAAAGATAGCCTCCACCTTCATTGGCAACAGCACTGCCATCTAGGAGCTATTCAAGCACATCTCAGTGCAATTCTAAGCCATGTTTCACCACAAGATCTTCCTGCACTGGTTCACGGAGGCTGCGAGTAACATGAATAACCTATTGGCCAAGTACCAGCAGTACCAAAATGCCACTGTCAACAATGGGGAAGAGGCTTTTGAAGATGAGGATGAAAAACAGATCAATGACTAGGGGGCCTTAAGATGCTATGGTGTACATCTACTCTTTTCTTAGCTCTAGTGGTGTGGCAATGGTGCCTTGGTCTAAGCATGTCAAAAGCCCTCTCAAACCAAATACATCAAACTGTTCCTCAGGTTTGTTGGAACATAGAAATGTCCTTTACCAGAGAATTGGTAATCCCAGCAGACCAGGGAGATTTTATATAGGAACACTGTAGCAAAGGAGGAGGCAGTACAGGGCTAATGAAAGTGACCACCTTTTGTTTGCACCACCACCACACCCAATCAGAATTAGCAGGGGAATTAGAATGAGTATTTGATTTTTATCCTTGTTGATAAAAACTAGAGCCTAGATAAAAACACAGTGTTGCCTTAATTGAATACACAATAAGGAACTTTATGCCAGTCTGTTCATAATAAAATGCTAAACTTGCCTGTTGGTCTCTTGAACTTTATCAAAGCACTGTGATACATAGGTCTCGTTTTTCAAATACCTATTTTGTGAGATACCAGAACATCACATCTATCCTGGAAATAGTTGTTGGAAAAAAGATAAATTTTCCAGAAATCTGGAGTCCTTAACTCCATTGTTTTCAGGCACTGATGTTGCCAGTGTCTCCAATGAAGCTTCTTTGATTGCTACAAGACACCTTTCAGATGCCATTAATAAGAAGCACTTTGTACGAACGATTGTGCGAGTGATTAGAGACTTGGAGGAAAAAAAAACAAAACAATTTCTGCAGCCTGAGGAGTAGAAGACTGTGGCTTACCACAGAGCAGGCCATGCACTCACTGGCTGGTATCTGGAACAGGCCGACCCACTCTTAAAGGTGTCCATCATCCCTTTGGGGTAAGTAAGGGACTGGGCTATGTTCAGTATTTGCTCAAGCAGCAGTATCTGTACATAAAGGAGCAGCTGCTGGACATATTGTGCATGAGTCTGGGTGGCTGTGTTTCTGAAGATGTCGTTTTCTTTTATAAAGATGCTAAAAGAAAAATAATGAAAAGTTACTCTTATTTACTTATGTCTTTTTCGTGTCTATAATTATTTTGCTTCAGAATATGTTTACATTCCCCTAAAAGCCCCACTTCTGTTGTATTGGTTCCTATTCCTGATCATTATAAGTGATTATAGGTTTCTAAATTTTTTAAATACAAATTTTCTGACTTCTGCCTTAGAAAGTCAGCTATAAATTTATGATTCATGATAAGTATATATGCATATGAATATATCATTCTGATATATTCTTAGCTTCTGAGGTCTGATGAATTTTAAAGGCATAATTAGAAGGAAACAAAGCATATCATTTTTATGGCTATCACAACTGTTGAAAGCCTTGCATTGAAAGTAAGGTTGGGTGGTAAATGGGAACCAACCATGTTGGATAAAATCTAGGATAAAGAATCACCTGGACTCAGCTAAGTGTTAATAGCAAACTACAATGTAGTGTTATTAGCTAAAACTGAAAATTCTGAAATTGCAAGCACTCCGATATTTCTTTTTACAAGTAATATGACATATTAAGTATAACATTTCATAGATCACTGTTAATTATCATTTAAGAGTACAAGTAATACCACTTTAGTTCATTTGAACATTGGATTGACATTGATTCCGATTGTAATTTTCTTTTTCTTGTTTTCTAGCTATCTCTTCTCATCTAGGTCCACCACTTACTGAATAAAATAGACTTACAAAGGTTAACCAAACCATCACTGCATATGATTTTCACACACTTATGTTTAGTTCATTTGAAGGGTCCAGCCTAAACAATTTGCATAATTTTGATGTTCTCCTATTATTTTTAAGTTCTTTATATGTTATGTCACATTCACAAGCAGCAGTTGGTCACATTAGCCCATGGATGTACCTGTGAGTTAATAACACTTAGGCATCAGAGATTAGAGAGATGTATGGGGCAGGTACCTGTCTAGGACAGACTTTCCTGAAGCTTAAGGAGTTAATCTTGTCAGAGGAAACTTTCAAGAATGTGGCCTATTGTTTAACCAACACAATAAACCAACTGTGTGAATAGTTCTTCCAATGAAACTCTGGCATCTCAACTTTCAGAAATCATAGTTGAAAGTGCTTACAAAACATAACACTTTTCAGTTACAATATGAGAAACTGATAGCATAGAAATTTTTACCAGAGGAAAAAGTCCTAGAGTAAAAGGTAGCTTGGTATGGTATCGTGGAAAATATGAAGCCCTGTTAATTAGACATAATAAATATAGATTGCTGCCGATTGATGCCCTTCATTTTTCTTAACCTTTTCCTCTGATCTCTAAGATGAGTAAGGAATTAACATTTGCTACTTTAAACCTATATAAGACAGGTGTGGCTTTATTCTTCCTAGTTGTTCTACTCTTCTTAAGGAATTTACCTAGTTTGATGTCTTGGTAGAACATATCTTTAATTTAAAAGAATACTATTGAATTCCATTACTGCTGTTTTCCAAATTGTGATTTTGTCTATGAATTTCTATGTTCCCAATGGCATACTTTCTCAGTCCTCGAAATATAATATCAAATTTGACTACTGACTTATCCTAGTACAAAAAAATACATGCCTATAAGGCAATGTGTGGTTTGTTTTGAAGCAGGTTTGCAAGGGACAAGGTCGCAGACCTCATAGACCACTTGAAATTAGAAAATGTTGCAGAGATTTATGGAACTAATTCTAAGTAGTCATTGTAGTCATTCCTAATAAAATTCAATCTGAGAAAGCATGGCCTATTTTATGACTATTTGAGATCTTCATAAACCACCCAAAGACTTTAAATTTCATTTTACAGAATCCATTCAAAGCACAGTGCTATTGGGTTGAATTATCTGTTTGCTTGCTTGTTTGTTTCTAATCAGAGTTGTGTTATAAAAAATGATAATGTGGAGCAGGAGAGATGATTCAGGGTTAACAACACTTACTACTTTTCCAGAGGTCCCCTGGTTCATTTCCTGCCACCTTACATGGTAGCTCACACCATCTCTAACTTTAGTCACAGGGGACTTAGAGGACCTGACATGCACAGGACAAACAAAGAAGCAAAGCACCCATGAACATTGTGGACAAGTGCTAATGATTTTCTATAAAGGACTTGTTTTCAGTAAATTAAATATAGTTTAATATACTTAAAGAAAGAAAGAAAATATTTTCTTCATTAATTAATGCATTTATTCACTTGACATCCTGATTGCAGCTCCACTCCCTCCTCTAATCCCAGTCACACCCTCACAAACCTCTCCACCCCCTACTCCCTCACATTCTCAGAGAAGGGGAAGTCCCCATGGGATACCAAAAAGCACTGACACATCCAGACACATCAGGACTAAGCACACCCTCTACCACTGAAGCCTGTCAGCTAGGGGAAGTGGATGCCAAGGCAAATAATACAACCCATAACCTCTATATGTATTTATCCAATATTTGTGCTTTTAATTTTTTATTTATGTCTTTATAATTTCTCCTTATATAAGCTAGAATTCTATAGAAAGACTTGTATAGCTCGGCTATAAAAACTACACCTGAACTATCATATATTTGTTGCTTATATATCAGACCTCATTTGGCTATCTTTTCTTTATTCTTTTTTTTTCTGTTTCAAAATCAGTTGTTACTTTCTTGTTTTGTTTGTTTTTTTTTATTTTTATTGATTATTTTATTTATTTACATTTCAAATGTTGTTCCCCTTCCTGGTCTCCCCTCCAAAAACCCCCATGCCATGCCTCCTCCCCTTTGCCTCTAAGAGGGGAGGAACCCACCCACTGTCTCCTTCATCACCCCTCTAGCATTTCTATACCAATACTATGCAGTTTTTATCACTACTGCTCTGTAGTGCAGCTTGAGGTCAGGAATGATGATTCCACCAGAAGTTCTTTTATTGTTGAGAATTGGTTTGCGCTATCCTGGCTTTTTTGTTTTTCCATATGAAATTGAGAATTGCTCTTTCCATGGCTGTGAAGAACTCTGTTACAATCTTGTTGTGGATTGCGTTGAATCTGTAGATTTCTTTTGGTAGAGAAAAAGAATGGCCATCTTCTTTTGATGGCCATTTTTATTGTTAATTCCACCAATCCATGAGCATGGGAAATCTTTCCATCTTTTGAGGCTTTCTTTGATTTCTTTTTTTTCAGGATTCAAAGTTCTTGTAGTACAGATCTTTCACTTGCTTGGTCAGAGTTACACCAAGATATTTTATATTATTTGTGAGTATTGTGACGGGTGTTGTTTCCCTAATTTCTTTCTCAGCCTGTTTATCCTTTGTTTCAGAGGAAGGCTACTGATTTGTTTGGGTTAATTTTATATCCACCCACATTGCTGAAGTTGTTTTCTTTTGTGATTTCTTCAAACACATTTAAGACAGCTAGGTGGAGCAGAGGAATATGTTGTCTGGCATCAGTGGGAGAGGATGTGCTTTATCCTGTAGAAAATTGATGCCCTAGGGAAGGGGAATGCTGGTGAGGGTGAGGTAGGGGTAGGTGCATGGATGGGGGAGCACCCTCTCAGAAGCAAAGGAGAAGAGAATGGGGTAAAGAACTTAGGGAGGGGGGACCAGGACATTGGCAACATTTGGAATGTAAAGTAAAATAATTTAATAATTTAATAAAAAAAAGACTGCTGGGTGGGAGAAGACATATCAAATTATCCCAGAACAAATACATAAACAGACCATTCTTGTTTCTTCTTGCCTCTTTTTTCACCCTTCAGCTCCAAATAACCATTAAGTTTATTTTATTTATTTTCCTTCATGCATGCCAAAATGTCTATAGAGACAGCTGAAAGCTGTTCTGTAGATCAGAAGCTTCTATACCAGAGATTCTGTACAGAAAAGAAATGGATGCTAAATGTTCAATTACAATCATTGTCTTACCTTTTAATTTCTTCTATCTGCAATATGATATCATTTTATGGAATCTTTTTTGCACTCCTAAATTTTCTCATTGTCCCTTAAGGTAGTGTATATCCTAGAGGCATTAACCTAAGATACATGTACTTAAATTTGTTTTCAAAATAGCAAGATCATGTCTTAAAATATCAGTTCAAAATATGATTTTTAAAAAGTCAATCAATAAACAACATTGTTAAAGTTCTTATTTGCCCAAGAAAATGAAATAAAAAATGATATTCATTTCCAGGTATCTTGATGGACATGCAATTCCAAAACTCTTTATCTGTCCTTCTGGAAATGTGTATTACAGCTTTTTTCTAATTTCTGAAGCACAGGACTCAAGTGAACACTTTCCACATACTTCTTTGACCACCTGCTATGCCTGGGTGACTGTGATTTTTCTTCCAACCTTATCTGAAAGAGTCTATATTCAGTTAATAGAAATCTGCTTTGGCAATTCTTAGGGCTTACCATGATTGCTAACAGCACCACTACTAAGTTTCCTAATGAATATACAATTGTGGCTCAATATTGAAGTAGGAGACATATGTGTTCCACCTTGTTTTCCAAAGCACTGAAAATCATTCTCTGTAAATCTCTTATATCCAATTGGTTTGAAAACACAACTTTTTCTTTTCCCTGGCTAGTTTTCCAGGGCTTATCCATTCATTTTCCTGTCTCTTCATCCACTTTCATTTTCTTTTGCTACAATTTTCTTTAGAATTTTTCTTATTAACTTTTTCACAGAATATATATTGATAATTTTTCCCCTCCCTCTGCTCCCTCAGATCCCCCAGAAGCTCCCCAGCTCCTCTCTGCCTCTCTCTCTACCCAACTTAGTGTTTTTGTCTCTCTAAAACAAACATAAAAATAACAAAAAATAAAATTTAAAACAAAACCAACAAGACAATAAAGTGTCAAAGCAAAACAACATGAAACAAAAAGCCCTTACACAGAAAAAAAAATCATGGAGTTCATTTTGTTGTTGTTGTTAGCCAGCTACTCCTCAGCATGAGGCCCATCTTAGCATGTGGTTGAGATACCCAGTGAAAACTCCACTGGAGAAAACTTTTTTCCCTCCCTCCCACCCCCAGGCATCAATTGCAAATAGCTCCTTGCTTAGGGGACTCATTGTCTACTTCCTTCTCAGTTTTGGAAGAGACTGTCTGATTTTATACTGTGAAGGTTCTATGTATGCTGCCACAGCCTCTGTAAGTTTATAAGTGCATTAGACTGGAAGTGTCTGGAAGTCCCTGTTTCCTTGGAGTTCTTCACCACCCCTGGTACTAAGATTTAACACGTTTGTCATCTTCAGATTTTAGCGGAAACAATTTCAGTTTTCCCATAGTCAGTATATTTGCTGTTTATTTGTCATATTTAGCCTTTTATTTTGTTATCATGTTTCTTCTATTCCTAATTTCTTTGGGGATTTTTTTTTATCATGAAAGGCTATTGCATTTTCTCAGATTCGTCAGGTAGCTGTTAGAATAACCATGCAGATTTTATTCGTCTCTTTATGTGCTGCAATATGTTAACAGATTTGCACACCCTGTGCAATTTACATATTCCTGGAATAAAAACAAATTGGTCACGCCATATTATCTTTGCAAACCTTGCTGTATTCAATTTTCAATGAGTTTATTAAGGATATTTGCTTCTATAATCAGCAATGATGTTAGTGAATAGTTCTGTCTTTCCTCATGTCTGTATCAAGTTTGGTAGTTTTGTCTTAATGGAGTGATTTCAGAAGTGTTTCTTTCCTCTCTGTTGTATGACACAGTTTTTGGAGCACTATTATTGGTTTATATTTTCACCTGTGGTATAACTTAACAGAGAATTCATTCATTTTCCTAGTATTTTCTTCATTTGGACCTACTACAGCTTCAATCTGTGTTCGTTATAGGACTGTTCAGATTTTTATAGCCTCTAAGTTCAATTCTGGTAAAACATATGTAGTTAGAAAATTTTCCATTTATACTTTTCTAACTTAATGGAATATAAGTTTAATATATATTATATATGTAAATTAATATATACACACATATATAATATTTAGCTAAAATAAAATATTCACCAAATAATATGATGTTCCAGTGGTAGATAATCTTGCTTGTCTATTTCACATACCTTGTGTTGTCATTTTCCTTCATACTGAAACATCCCCTCACAAAGGATACATTTTTTTCTAGGAGGGAGGGTAAGGCTCTGAGACTTGGGAAGTAAATGAAAAAAAGTAACAACTTTAGAGAGAAAACCTTGAAGATTCTTGAGAGCCTCTCCCCAGCAGTATAAAAAGGAATGCTGAGGGAGGAGATTCTGACCAGCCAAGTTTCACAGTGAACAGATAGTCAGAAGGTCAAATTGCCTGCAAGTTGTGAAGAGAGCATTCCTGAATATTCACCCCTGTGGAACTGGATTTGTTCATATGTGTGTGTGAGGCAGCTACGTTTGAGTCATCCTGCTTCTTGTAAGTAACCTCCCCCATACTTCTCTTAGTAACCCTGGTAAAAATTCATTGATTTACCAAGTTGGAAATTACTGAAATGTTACTTTAGTATGTCATGGGTTCCCTTTGTAAATAGACATAGATTGTTTGCTTTGATGTGTTTGTGTGTTCTGTCTCTCTAGGAAAAAATTATCACACAACACCTGTGAATGGGGCACCTTGTTTTGGTAATTGCCATTATTGGATTGGCCTGAGGAGGCAGTTTCTTGATTGATAATTGATGAAGAGAGGCCCCTAAATGCTCCGTAGTCAGTTTTATCCCTAAGTAGGTAGACCTGAGCTGTACAGCAAAGACATCTAAACATGGCTTTGGAAGCATACCAATAAGCAGTATTCCTTGAGTTCCTGTTTCCAAGTTCCTACTTGAGCTCCTGTCCTAGCTTCGGATAGCTTCCTCCCGAAGTTGCTTTGGTCATGGTGTTTTTCATTCAAAAGCAAACTAAGACAGTACCAAATATTTATTATCCATTTGTCAGTTGATATACATATTGGCTGTTTCCATTTATTGGCTATTGTGAACAAAGCAGAAACAAGTATGGATAAGCAAGAATCTCTGTAGTCGATATAGAGTCCTTTGGGAATATGTCCAGGAGTGATAGAGCTATTTCTAGTTTTTTGATGAAATGTCACATGGATCTTAATTGTCGCTGAACCAATGTGTGTTTCACTAACAGCTAATGTGTTTGTCTTTCCCCACATCCAGCACTTGTTGCTGTTTTATTTTAGCTATCCTGACTAGTGTAAAATGAAATCTCAAAGTAGTTTTAGTTTGGCATTTCCCTGATGGCCAAGGATACTGAACATTAAAATTATTTTACCAGCCATTTCTGTGAACAAAATTTAATCAGATAAATTGTTTTCTTGGTATTTACCTTTTTGAATTTTTATGTTTCCTAGTCATAAACCCTCTGTCAAAAGAATAAGTGATAAAGATTTTCCTATTCTGTAGGCTACCTTTTCAATCAAATGATGGTGTCCTTTGCTATATTGAAGATATATGCATGAAATTCTGAAACAATAAAATAATAAAAATGTTTTATATTCTGCTTTGGAGGAACTTCCATGAGTTGTTAGGAAAATAAATTTTCTGTAGCTTTTCAATGTAATGTGTTAAGTCTGATTGATCTATAGCACAGCTAAACTTTGATGTTTCTTTTCTGAGTATATCTCTGGATGGAATATCTATTGGTAAAAATTAGATGTTGCATTGGACATATATGCCACTTTATGAGGAATAGTGTTGTTTTATTGAATTGAATAGACCAAAATTCAGTTTTTATATATTTAAAACCATTGTTTCTGTTTGGAAAATGTCATCTTTATTTGTAGACACCTTTATTTATTTTGACGGCATTTTTTTACTAAATGTGATTTGGATTCTGCTTTATCAGTTAAAAATATAGCCAGTTTTGCTTTCTTTCAATTTCATTTGCTTGAATATACTTTTCCATTTTTCCATATTTTTTTGCTTTTATACAACTTTATAGATAATGTGATTTTCTTGCAGTTGTGGTTTTCTTTCTAATCAGTCAGTATGTGCATTTGAACATTAAAATAAATGTTTACCCTCAGGGTTATTTAAAACAATCTACTAATTTTGAGGGGTTTTATGTTTTGGGGTTTTTTTCTGTGTTATCAAACACATGCTATCCTTTCATTTTCACTAGAAGTTTTCTGTAATGGAGGCTTAGGGGTCATGAATTGTTTAGTTTATGCTTATCTTGGAAGGTTATTATTTTTTATTTAATTTCAAGAGTGAAATATGAAGAAAAAATAAACCAGGTTGCCAGTTATATTCTTTAAATACGTAGAAATGCTACTCCAAGATTTCTCAAGATTTTATGCTTTCTGCCTAGAAATCTAAAATTATCATGGTTTCCCTTCATAACTGAAGTTGGCATGCTTCTGGCTGCTATCAACATTCAGTATTTTGATATATTCTCAGTTTAAATGAAATATGATGCAGAGAAATCCCTCCTGGTTATTTCTGTTTGTCATTCTAAATCATTCCAGTACCTTGATGTTTATAACTTCTCAGAATTTAAGATTTGTCCATTATGTCAATATGTTTTTGATACTTTCAGTATAATATATGTGCACCTTCAACTAACTGCTTTGTTCTAAAGATTAATCTCTTAATGTTATCTCAAAGATCTTCAATGTTCTAGGCATAATTCATTTTTGTTTTCAAACTTACTATTAGAAGATAATAATTCACCAATATTGTACTAAATTCTGGTAATCTTCCTTCTGCTTGATTTATAATTTCAGTGAGGTTTTCAGCTGAGTTTGTTTTTTAACTGAATTATTGAAGTTTTCATTCTCAGAAATAGTGTTTGTAATCTGAGAAGACCTAAATCCGAAGCAGGTGCATTGTGAATTAGAGGCCAACCTGGGTTATATAACAATGTATCAAAAAGAAACAAATGACCTCCCACACTTACTCTCTGAGCTTGTACTCTCACCACCCCACCTATGGCCCTCAGAAATGCTTCAGATGGATCCTAACTCCTCATCTCATTCAGGCCTATGCTGAACTTATAAAACATTTTAAATATGTGACAACTACTGAAGAAATTGCTCAGGTTGCTACAGTCTCCATATATATAGACAAAGACATTATTTTTCTTTTTTTCTTATTTCTTATTGGATATTTTATTTATTTATATTTCAGATGCCATCCCTTTCCCCATTTCCTCTCCCTAGAAAACCCTATCCCATCCCCCTCCTCCTTTTTGCATTTATACAATTTTTTTAATGTTAACCAAAGGCTTTATAAGTTTGGTAATGCTCAATACCAAGATGCCCATACAATCAGAAGTGTAACCCAATACCCAACCTAGTATACCAACTATCTTTGACTGGTGAAGACATGCGAGCATCCCCCTCCACGTATCTCTCTCTCTCTCTCTCTCTCTCTCTCTCTCTCTCTCTCTATCTATCTATCTCTCTCTCTCCTCACCTAGTTCCTCCTCTCCTTCTCCTTCTCCTCCTCCTTTCCTTACTCCTCCTCTTACTCCCCCTACCTTAGCTCCTCCTACATATCACCCTTCCTGTTAAAATAAAACTTTTCTATCACTTTTCTATCAAAATACAGCTAGAGCATAACTATACCAATATATATCAGTAAGGTCCAAGATAGACCTAATACCCAGTCCATCATTTTGTTGACTAACCAGAACCTCTGTCATCTCTTCTAACTAAAAGACTTAGTGCTGAACCTGGCTTTTTTCTTGGCTTTAGAATGAATGTCAGCTGAAAAACATACTCTCAAATCTTTTCTCTCAAAGTAAATAGCCAGGATTGGTTATGAGACAATAAGTCTTCAACCCCATCAGAAATCCAGAATGACTGAGTTAACTGAAATTATGGAAAGCACAAAGCATAGCTTCTAAAACTTAGCCAATTTATAGAGACCACTGAATACCTGGACAGCCCCTATACTACAGAACGTTGGAGCATCCGATCTTCAGCCTTCTGGCCCAGGATCATCTGACAGACCTAGTGATGCAGAATTATTAAGGGCTGATTACTCTGTCTTGGCAGATATAATCAGTTGACTATTCTGCAATTGAGTCCTTTTCTGGACAGTAATTTGTCTGTAGATGAAAAGAGGCAATACTTGCCTAGTAGCTATCTCACCACAACTGGAGTAACTCCAAAGATGATTAATTTCTTCATAGAATCCAAGATAGGAAGCTGTCAGGAGCAGACAGGTTTTTAATCAAAATAAACATTAATACAGAAATGTTTTTAATGTCAATTCTGTGGACTTCTGATGTTTTGAAAATCAACAGTCCATGTAAGGCAATATGGACTGTTGTCTGTTAACTCCTCTCAGCTATTTCTAAATAAAATATAGAAAACACCCTAACAATAAACTAAAAGCCATGAATTTGCTATAGGCCCTTAAGTCACAGGCTAACCATCTCAAATCAGTTAAAAATAAGTTAAAGAAGGACTGGGTCTAAGCCTTGTATTCCTAAATGTGTTATATAGGCACAATGCCTATGAGAGTAATAATATTCATCTCACTTTTATATCAATAAGAAGCTCATAGCAATGAAAACCTTTCATTTAAAATCAAAGTAAATTTTGTACCATTTAAGAAATTATAACTTCTCTTAATAACAATTATACAGATTTCTACCAATAGGTTATGGTTATGCAGTAAATCCTAGCTAATCCTCCCTATTCCACCAAAACCACTACTTTTCCCTAGAAAGACAGCCCAATATTAACCACCTCAGTCCCCAAGCCCAGGGAATAGGGGCACCTACTCTTCATTAACTTCTTCAAGTTGATTATGGACTTTGAGATATTAGAAGAGGGGCAGGGGCAAGAGTAAATTGATAAGCCTCCGATGCTGTATCTTCACTGCATCCAGCTAGAATTCCAGGATATCAGAAGTTCAAGCAGGTCTTCTCAGCTTGCTTGATGAGTAGATACATCAAGGCTGTGTATTCTGCAATATACAATTATCAAAATAAATTTTGATATCAAGATAATTTTTTATTTAAATTCTGGAACCTAGTCTTCTGGTGGCCTGCCTCTGTCATGTCTAATTCATATAATTCTCAGAGTTTCTATGAGGGTGTGCTCCCACCATCCTTCCATTCCTGCCTCCCTGCTATCAAATTCCCCAATAATAGGGAATCCAAACTTTCAGGCACTGAGGCCGTCCACTTCCACTGATGCCTGGCAAGCCCCCCCCCACCCCGAACTACCTATAAAGGTGGAGCCATGAGTCCCTCCCTCTGTGTTTTAGGGCTAGAGATGTTAGAATGGCTACTCCAGCTTGTATCCTAGGACCATTTGCTTGAAAAATTGTTTTTCAGCCTTTTACTCTAAGGTAGCATCTGTCTTTGTCATTGAGGTGGGTTTCCTGTATGCAGCAAAATGCTAGGTCCTGTTTACATATCCAGTCCATTAGCCTGTTTTTTTTTTTTATTGGAGAATTGTGTCCATTGATGTCAAGAGATATTAAGGAGAGGAGATTCTTGCTTCCTGTTATTTTTGTTATTAGTGGTGGCATTGTTTGTGTGGCTATCTTCTTTTGAATTTGTTGGGGGAGGGTTACTTTCTTGCTCTTTCTAGGGTATAATTTCCCTCCTTGTATTGGAGCTTTCCCAGTATTATCCTTTGTAATGCTGGGTTTGTGGAAAGATATTGTGTAAATTTGGTTTTGTCATGGTATAACTTGGTTTCTCCATCTATGGTAATTGAGAGTTTTGCTGGATATAGTAGCCTGGGCTGGCATTAGTGTTCTCTTAGAGTCTGTATAACATCTATCCAGCATTTTCTAGCTTTTATAGTATCTGTTTAGAAGTCTGGTGTAATTTTGATAGGTCTGCCTTTATATGTTACTTGGCCTTTTTCCCTTACTACATTTAATATTCCTTCTTTGTTTTGTGCTCTTGGTGTTTTGCTTATTATGTGATGGGAGGTATTTCTTTTCTGGTCTAGTCTATTTGGCATTCTATAGGCTTCTTGTATGTTTATGGGCATCTTGTTCTTTAGATTAGGGAAGTTTTCCTCTATAATTTTGTTGAAGATATTTATTGGCCCTTTAAGTTGGGAATCTTCACTCTCATCTATACCTATTATTCTTGGGTTTGGTCTTCTCATTGTATCTGGGATTTCCTGGATATTTTGTGTTAAGAACTTTTTGCATTTTGTGTTTTCTTTGACAGTTGTGTCAATATTTTCTGTGGTATTTTCTGCACCTGAGATTCTCTTTTCTATCACTTGTATTCTGTTGGTAATGCTTGTATCTAAGACTTCTGATTTCTTTCCTAGGTTTTCTATCTCCAGAGTAGTCTCCCTTCTGATTTCTTTATTGTTTTTACTTCCATTTTGATATCCTGAATGGTTTTGTTCAATTCCTTCACCTATTTGGTTGTGTTCTCTTGTAATTCTTTAAGGGATTTTTGTGTTTCCTCTTTAAGGGCTTCTAACTGTTTACCTGTGTTCTCAAATTCTTTGAGAGTGTTATCTATATCCTTCTTAACGTCCTCTATCATCATCATTAGAAGTAATTTTAAATCTGAATCTTGCTTTCCTGGTGATATGGGAACTTCAGGACTTTCTTGTGTGGGAGATAGTTTCCAATAATGCCAAGTACCCTGGGTTGCTGATGCTTATGTTCGAGCCCTTGCTTTTCACTATATGGGTCTCCTTAGTGCTACACCCTGTCTCTGACTGGAGCCTATCTTTCCTATTATCTTGGTTGTATCAGAACTGTGTGTAGTGAGTGTTACTACTGGGGTGAGAGCTGGGGCCCAAGATCTGCTCAGTGCTCAGGCGCAGACAGGAAGGAACCAGTGCTCTGGGCCAGGAGTGATTTCCTGGGTCCTAGTGGGTCCCAGTTACTCTCTGAGGCAGGTATTGCTGTCTCCTCACCTAAGATACTGCCCTGGTTCAAGCTCCTGGGAGGCCCTCTTCCTCTGGGTTCTGTGAGATTTGGGCCAGAGCTGCCACCTGGGATCTGCTCAGTGCTCAGGCCCATACCAGAAGCGACATTATTTTTCTGATGCATTGAAAAAGGTTGGATGAAAGGCTCTCATCACAGGGAAGTATGGAAACCTCCTGAAAGATGAATTATAAATTATTGAAGGAAGGAAGTTTGATAGAGGATATATTTCTCCATATTTTATTAACATATCAAAAGTCAAGAGTGTGAGGCCTATATACTCTAGAGTAAAAGAAAGTTTCTAGTAATCGATTCATTATATCTGATTTTGAAGTTGCCAGTGCTCCCTGGTAACCCTTGGCCATAATTAGTGAAGCTGTTAATGCAGAAGCTTTAAGTACACTAGTTTGGAACAGGCTAAAATTTGGTCTTCAGGCTGTATTAGCCAAAGTTCCAGGCTTTGGACAGTAAGAAGAATCACGTGAGGATACGACTATGGATGGTACCATATTTGGAGAAGAGTTGAATCTAAATCTTAAAAGTATTCAAGTTCATTACTTAGCAAAGGTAGGAGAGGTCATTGGTACCAGCAAAGGAAATTCCATGGTTTTGAAAAGAAATTGAGGAGCACAAAACATGTGCTTCAGCCCCCACCTCCATCCTTCACCTAGAGACAATCTGACTCCCAGGAGATTCATCACAACCAGAATTACCTGTCCTAACTGGGATTCCCCAGGTTCCTAAAGGACTCAGGATCTGTTGACCTGCTGGAGACACATCATTCTTCCAGTCTACAACTGTTCCTGGGATAGGAAATGTATATTAAGGGTCACTGTGAAGCCTCCTAAACCACTACCAATCACATGGAAGTCCAACGAGCCTGTGTAGATTGAACAGTGGCCCTTATGTAGGGAAAAATTGGAGGCAGCTCATTTATTGGTAAAAGAACAACTTTTGGCTGGACATATTATCCCATCTATATCCCCCTGGAATATGCCTATATTTGTTGTTAAGAAAAAAATCAGGAAAATGGAGATTATTACAAGATTTAAGGAAAATTAATAAAACTGTGATGCCAATGGGGGCTACTCAACTTGGATTCCCTACACCAGTTGCTATTCCAAAAAATTGGCTCATGTTGGTGATAGATTTGAAGGACTGTTTCTTTACCATACCCTTGCATCCTCAGGATAGCAGATGCATTGCTTTCTTTTTGACCTTGCATTTCTTCAATTTTTCCTTTAAATAAGCTATTTAGTTTTCTAAAGTTTCTTTCTCATCCTCATAACTGGAGCTATTCTGCACCTCATACAAAGATTTTTTAGATGTATCATCCTGTGCCACTACTCATAGGAAGGAACTCATAATCCCCATGGCACTATCAAAACTCACATAGTGCTACTTTCAGTTTGATCCAGTGCAGCTTCTCCAATATGTTCCACTCACTGTGCCAGCCAGCCAGCTTCTTTCAGGAACAATCCTGTCAGGTACTCCTCACTTTCCCAATCTTGGTGGGACCTCCACTTGACAGTGCCAGCGTTGCCACGGTACCGAGCTCAGGCATAGGCCTGGAGGATTAAAGGAAGACATGGACTTGGGTCATTCATTAAGAGAGAATGCCAAAACTTTTACTCAGCAGGTTCAATATATACACCAAGCCAGAGAAGGAAAAACACAAACAGGAAGTCAACTGGAAGGCAATGGGCTGTCAAGTATAAATACTCTGCCTGGTGGACCATAACTACATCAGGATGTTTTGGTCTTAGAAAAAACCGCAGAATGTTACTTGATAGACAGCAGCACACAGAAAGTCTCAGCCAGGGCATGGCAGCCCTTCAGGGTCCTACACCCAGGACCCAATGTGGATGACATTAGCGGAAATTCCCAATAGAGGGGAGAAACAACCTGAAAAGACCATGTCCAGTAGATAGGTTTGGTCCCCAGTTGAGGGATGGGGTCACTCACCCACTTTAAAAATTTTAACCTGGAGTCGTTCCTGTCTAAAGATAATGCAGGGACAAAAATGGAGCAGAGCTTGAAGCAAAGGTCAACCAAAGACTGCCACACCTTGGGATGTATTACATCTGCAGACACTGAATCCTGACACTATTGCTGATGTTAGGAAGTACTTGCAGACAAGAACTTAGTATGGTTGTCCAATGAGAGGTTCTGCCAGCACCTGACTAAGACAGATGCAGATACTCACAACCAACCATTGGAATGAGTTGAGGGGATCTCACTGGAAGAGTTAGGGGAAGGGCTGAAGGAGCTGAAGGGGGTTGCAGTCCCATAAGGAAGAACAACAGAGTCAACTAACTGGACCCCTCAGAGCTCCCAGGAACTAAACCACCAACAAAAGAGTATACATGTGCTGATTAGTGACACCCCCCTCTACATATGTAACAGAGTATTTATTGCCTTAACTAGCATTGATGAGAGGAGAGGTGTGTGGTCCTATGGAGGCTTGATGACTCAGGGAAGGTGAATGCTAGAGGGGTGAGGCAGGAGTGAGTGGGTAAGTGGGGGATCATTTTCTTAGAGGCAAAGGGGAAGAGGGATAGGATGGGGGTTTTTGGAGGGTAGACTAGGAAAGGGGACAACATTTGAAATATAAATAAATAAAATAATCAAAAAATAAGAGGAAGTTGACATTGAAAATCGTGTAAGAAATCACTAAGAAGGAATATATGACAGCTAGTGAATATGAAAAAGAAATACTGAATGAGAAATTGGATAAACCTTTATATGGAGTAGCTATTTTTGAGGTTGGAGGGAAAAGTGATGTTGAAGTGAAAAAGAAAAACAAAGTTTCAAATGCCCTCATTTCTATGAGCAGCAGTTTAAGAAGGCATTTTTGTAGAAGGGCTTTGATACATCCCAGCCTTGGATTCACTAAGGCCTGCTAATGAATATCAGAAAGCTGGCATAGACATTTCTAGTGGCTTCAGTTGCCAATATACACTTGTTTGCTGCTATCATTGCCTATGCCTAAACATAATTTGTTATATTTTTGAGTAAAAATATTTATAAAGTCCTTAAATTATAAATAAATAAATAAAATAAAAACTAGACACAGAAAATGTAGACTATGAAACCAGTAAAAGAAAGAAAGGTAGAAGAATGATAAAGACAAAATGACAAAATTTCCCTTCCTAGAGTCCTGGATTTGAGAAATTTCTTTACAGGTCTTTGTGTTGGGTTCAATGTGTCACCCCACAAGCCACACAAACACCAATCTCAGTCAGACAGGGGTGGTTTATTGAACACACACCCTAATACTGATCTATCAGGACCATGATTCAGAATGCAGAACTGAGGCAGCTGCCCAGAACAGTACAAATATTTCTCATGGACAGCAAAATAATAATAATAATAATAATAATAATAATAATAATAATAATAATAATGACAAAAACCACAGTGAGCTCATAGGCAGGTGCAGGAAATGCTACCAAGTAGTAAACTCTGACTCAAGTCATTTTAGACTAAAAGTTTATGTTGACCTTTAGTTTGATGTGTCCTACATAAAGCTTTGTGGAATTTCTTAAGATTAACAAAGCTCAAAAATTACAGAACAGAACAGGGGGTATGATATACATGACCTTGCTGTGAGTCAAGTTATTTTTCTGTGCCAATGACTAGCAGGCACATTATGGCAACAATATGAAACAGTTGTCAGGCATGGAACAAAATGGCTATAGCTATGCTGGGGAGAAGGTAGACCTCAACATTAGTATAATAGACAAGTCAGGTATAGTATGTAAGAAATGTCTAATTTAATTTCTTTCTGTTCCTAAGTATGCAGACTAAGACTCAGGCCCAGTCCAAATTGTGACATCAGTGACAAGACAGCATTCACTCAAAATACTTAACTTCCTTGAACACTAGTAACTACTTCTGGTACTAATGAGCTTTGAGCTTTTGAGCTAGAAAGTGGTTATATTAGCTGCAGAGACTCCCAGTCTATGCACCCCTTGGCATGTTAAATGTCATCATCAAGGCTTATTCTCACTTGTGTTGGAGAGTTGATGGAGTAAAATAATCACTCTTTTTTATTCCTTAGAGTGAGAGTTTTAGTTAAGGAAGTGAAGCAAAAACAAAAAATAGATACCCAAAACAAACAAACAAACAAACAAACAAATACCCCACCACCACCAAAATAAAAAAAAAAATTATTTTGGCCTTTGGCTCTAGGCTAGCAAGCCAATAGTATCTCCTTACTACAGAGGATTTATACGAGCAACATCAATTTACTTTGTAACAAAAAAAAAAATCTTTGCTGTGTAACGCCTCAAACAGTTTTATATCAGAGACTTACCATCTTATGAGTTTCTTTTATGTCAGTCTTACACACATACCTTTTGACAGAGTATTCTCGGGTTTCCTGACTGGTAATTACTGTGATTATTCCATATATTCAGGTACCCAGAGTGGCTTATAGTCAAACATTCATATCCCTTTTAAGATTTCCAGTTCTTCAACTCAAAAATATGTCACCACCACACTAATTGCATGTGCTGAATGTACGGCATGGAAGATCTATGAGTTTCTCCTGTGGCTAGGACCACCAATCTGTTGTCACTAGGATTTCCTGACTCCCTCAAGTTTTTGTGCATGAAACTTTGCAGCTTCTTTCTCCACAGAGGACTTACATTCTAATGATAGCCTACTTTCTGCTTCACTTTGGCCTGCCTTTGTACTTTTCCATGATTTGAGATTCCTTATCTCCTCTACCTTGGTTCTTAATGCTATTTATCATTACTCTTCTTCAGAATGTTTACTTTTTTCTAATAAATTTTGTTCACTTTACATCTCAATATCAGTGCTCTTCTCCTCCTAGTACCCTCTCACATAGATCCTCTCCCCACCACGTTCCCCTTCCCTTCTCAGAAGGAGAAGACCCCCTTTCCCACCAGGAACATCAAGTCATTGCAGGACTAGACATATTTAAGGGAAAAGGATCCACAGCTAGGCAACAGATTCAGGGACAACCCCTGCCCCAGTTGTTCAGGGATCCACCTGAAGACCAAGCTGTACATCTGCTATATATGTGTAGGGAGGCCTAGGTCTAGCCCGTGCTTGCTTTTTAGTTGGTGGTTCACTCTCTGGGAACTCCCAGTGGTCCAGGTTAGTTGACTCTATTGGCCTTCCTATGGAGAGTCAGGAAGGATTGAAGGGCTGGAAGAGGACAAGAATTCCAGAATGTAGTTTCTTTGACTATGCTCATTGGAAGACTCAAGTAGAGAAATCATATAGTTTTCCACCTTATCCAAGATTACAAGGCCTGTTGGTTTAATGAAGACTCTCTGTGAGCGCTGATCATCTCTATGATCAATGCAATGAAGTCACAAGTACCCGATAATGTCATTTGGGTATATCTGGACAAAAAAGATTGTATTTCCTGATCTGAACAAAGTAAGCTACAAGACTATGGAAGAAAGTATGCTTTAATTTTTTAAAATTGCCTTAATCTTCACTGGGAAATCTACTTGCTTTTATGCACACAATGTGGTTAAATGATTTATGTGCATACAAGTTACCCATTCTCCATCTAATTCTCCTTCCTCAAGCCTTTAGCTCTCTTTAAATGAAAAGTCTTAAAAGATTGCAATTTTGTGTGGATATATAAACACTTTCACTACCCTTTTGTACATCACCATTTAAACAATTGGACTCCTTGGAAATATGTTTCATTTCCACCTTAAATATAGATCTCTTTATTCCGTGGACTTTATATAATGTGACAGAAAAAAAATTGTCCTGTGGCAGTTTATAATTTAGGCTTATATGGAACTGTTGTGAAGAATTATTTGTGCTACCAGAAAAATACTGAGGAACCAGAAACTTTATGATATTTGGTACATTATGTGTTTGGTTTTGGATTCTGAGAGAAGAAAAATGTGGACATATTCCAGTGAGAAGATGTGTCATATGATTCTCTACCATTATAAACTGGTATCAAGTAAAATGAAAATTATAAAAAAATCCTTTCTCCCTTGGTTTCCTAGCTATTCTCTCATAGTAATGAGATGTCACTAACACAATGTAGATGTTATCATGGACACTGGCCAATCACTGGCGCTTCTTCATTCATGTCATTACATCAGTTTCCTGAAACTCTTAGGAATTAGTGATTCCCTCTAGCCCAGCACCGATGGTAGCAGAGGATAAATGCAGTCTAGCATCTGCCTGAGAGGACTTCACACACCCTGGCTGCAGTGAGAGGAAAGTTGGAGCCATAGCAATTATTTTAGTATCCTTATGCATGTTTTTAGAGGGTCTCTACATGAGTAGTGGGTGGAATATCATGCCTGGAAGGTCCTTAATCTTTACTAATTTTGAGTCTGGGCTATTTTATCAAATTGTGCACCTGAACTGCCTGCAAAGAAATAGTGATGGCAGGATTGCAGAGGAACAGTAGATCTCTGAGAAATATCTCTGCAAAAAAAGGAAATGAAACAAGGTATTCTTTATTATTATTATTATTATTGGATATTTTCTTTATTTACATTTCAAATGTTATCCCCTTTCCCGGGTTCATTCCCTGGAAGCCCCCTATCCCATTCTCCCTCCACCTGCTTCTATAAGGGTGTTCACCTTCCCACCCACCGCCTCCTGCCTCAAGGCCCTCAAATTCCCCTACACTGGGTCATAGAACCCTCACAGGACCAAAGGCCTCTCCTCCCATTGATGCCTGACAAGGCCATCCTTTGCAACATATGCAGAAGGCAGGTATTCTTGCTGGGCTGAGTAGTCTGGTAGATCTGAGTACTCTCAAGTCCATGTGGCCTTTCTCATGTACACATAATTTGGTCTTTTTCTATGAAACCTATCTTGGGTAGCAGGCCTGAGTTCATTATGGTAATTTAAGTATATGCCATATGCAGAATGAGATGGTATGAGCACGGAGCATCTACCTTTACTTTTACTTAGACCTACAAACCTAAGTGGGTGCCTTTCTCAGCATATCCTCTGTGTGGGAAATAGAAGAAGCAAAACACTATATCCTGTCATCCTTGCCAGGGGCATACACATGAGATTGCATGGTTTTACAGTTGGGCACCTAATGTGTGGGAGTGGGAGTCCTTCCAGTTTAAATTCAGGATCATCATGTCATCTTGTAGCAGCACTAAGGAAAACTTTCCAACACAGATAACTTGAAAGATAAGAATTCAGTAACAGGAGCTTCATTACACCACACCTACCAAAGGTGATGTAGTTCTAAGTAATGAAAATGCTAGAAAACACTTTCTTTCCTGGGATCATTAAACCATAGTCATTTTTTTTTTCTGTCAGAAAACTTAGTCTTTACCTCTGGTAGTTGATAGGATGTTGTCTTGTTGTTGGTATTTTTTTTTATTGATCCCCTTTTTGCCTTTTGTTGAAAATAGACTTTTTCTCACACAATATATCCTAATTATGCTTTCCCCTCCCAGACCTCCCAGTTCCTATTCACCCCCAGTGCAGTCCAGATCCATTCATTTTCTGTCTCTCAGAAAACATACAGGCTTCTAATTTATAATTATAAAATAAAATATAATAAGGTGAAACAAAAACTAACACATTGGAGTTGGATAAAACAAACAGAAGAAAAAGTGCCTAAGAAAATGAATATAACTGGTTCTTGGTGTACATTGATTCCCATCTTCCTGGGAAACCACCACACTAATTTGTTCAGTGGTTGTACAGATGTACACTCCCACCAGCATCCTGCCAATGTGACTTGTTATTTGTTTCATCCTAGACATTCTGTCTAGTGTAAGAAGAAATCTCAAAGTAGTTTTGACTTGAATTTGTTAAGATCTGTGTCCTGTTTTAATTTGGTTATTTGTTTTCTCAACATCTAATTTTTGAGCTCTTTATATGTTTTAAATATTTACCTTCTACTGGATGTGTTGTCAGTATTTTTTCATATATTTTCTGTAGGCTTCCACTTTGTCTAAATGATGATGCAGAATCCTTTCAGTTCCATGAGGTCTCATTGAATGATTATCTTAGTGCCTGTTCTTACATTGTTCTTTTCAAAATATCTTTTCCTGTGCTAAAGAGTTCAAGGGTAATCCCCACTTTCTCTTCTATTGATTTAATATGTCTGCCTTAATGTTGAGGTCTTTGATCCATTTGGATTTGAGTTTTGTGCAGGGTGATAAGGATGGATCATTTTGCACTCTATATGCAACCATCGAGTTTGATCTGCACCATTTGTTGAAGATGCTTTATTTGATTTTTACAGTGTTTCTGGCTACCTCATCAAAAAGATGAGGTTTTCATAGATGTGTGTGTGTGGATTTATGTCTGGACCTTCACTCTCATTTCATGGATCCTAACGCCCATGTTTTTGTACCAGTGCTATGCTGCTTTTGTTACTATAGCTCAGTAATACAACTTGAAATTAGTGATATTGCTATTTCCTGTGGTACTGCTGTTATTCAGTACTGTTTTATTATTTTAGTTATCTTTGTGTATGTGTGTGGGGAGGTGTTTTCTTATAAAGCTAAAAATTTATTCTTTCATGATCTATGAAGAATTATGATGCAATTTTCATCAGGATTGCATTGAATGTGTAGATTTTTGGTGAGATAGATTAATATAATAATTAATTAATATAGTTATTACTAATTAATCCTACTGTTCCATTAGCCTGAGAGATCTTTCTATCTTGTAATAATTTTTTTCATTTTATTTCTTCAGTGTCTTGAAATTTTTATCATAAAAGTCTTTCATTTGCTTGGTTAGAGTTATCCAAAGATATTTAATATTATTTGAAGCAATTAAAAAAGTTTGGTTTTCCTGATTTTTCTCTCAGTCAGTTTAACACTTGTATGTATGAGGGCTACTGACTTTTGTGAGTTAATTTCAGTTTTAGCAACTTTTCTTGAAGTATTTTCAGGTGTTGTAGTGTATACAATCAGATTATTTGCAAATAAAAGTATTTTGTCTTCTTCCTTTCCAAATTGTATCCCCTTGATCACTGTCAGCTGCTTTATTAATCTAGGTAAAACTTCCAGTACTATAGTGAATAGATAAAGAAAAATTGGACAACCTTTTCTTGTTCCTCATTTTCATGGAATTATTTTTATTTTCTCTTGATTTAATTTGATAGTGGCTATAGGCTTGCTATAAACTGCTGTTAATATGTCCCTTGAGCTCTCCCAAATTTTTATCATAAAAGGGCTTTTTCTGTATCTAATAATAGGATCATGTTTTGTTTTTCCTTTCAGTTTATTTATTTGGTGAATTACATTTATCAACCTACATATGTTGAACCATCCCTGAATTTCTGGGATGAAGCCTATTTGACCGTGTTGGATGACTTTTGCATGTGTTTGTGAACTTGTTTTGCAAGTATTTTATAAAGAATTTTTGTAACTATGTTCATAAGTGAAATTGACCTGTAATTCTCTTTTTGTTAGGTCATTGTGGTGGTTTGAATATGCTTGGCCCAGGGAGTGTCACTGTTAGGAGGTATGGTGTTGTTGGAGGAAATATGTCCCTGCTGGGGTGGGCCTTGAGACCCTTTTCTTAGCCATCTGGGAGCCAGTCTGCTCCTCTCTTCCTTTGGATGAAGATGTAGAACTCCAAGTTCCTTCTCTAGTGCCATGCTTTGCTTGCCAGGAAGCTACCATGTTCCTGCCTTGATGATAATGAACTGAACCTCTGAACCTGTAAGCCATCCCCAATTAAATTTTGTCCTTATAAGACTTGCCTTGGTCACAAAGTAGAAACAGAAGGAACATTTTCCATTTTGTTTTAAGAGACCGCCCACAGTTATTCTAATACTCAAAACCAAACAATAACTATGTTGGTTAAGGTTTCCATTGCTGTGAAGAGACACCATGCCCTGTGTAGCCTAAATTTTATTTTGTATCAAGAGTTTTTTAGATTTCACATTTTCTTTTGACTGGGTATTAATTTGTTTTATCATTTCTTCAATGACTTAGGCTCTATATTTCCTATGTTGTATTCTATTGATAAAGTTGTGGGTATTCTGAGGATCCTGTTTGAATTTCTAAACTTTCATGTACAGATTTCTATTGTATTTTGTTATCTTTACTGACTTTATTTCCACTTAGGTCTTATGCTGTTTTATTCATTTGTTTTTATTGTTTCATCGTGTTTTCATATATTTATTTAAGGGACTCACTAATTTTTTAAGGACTTCTATTATAATCACAAAGGATACTTTATGGTCTTTTTTCTTGAGCTTCAGCTATGTTGCAGTTTTTAACACCTGTTATGGCAGGCTTACTGGACTCTTGGGGAGACATATTGTCCTGGATGTTGTTTATTGTGTTTTTACTTGGGTATCTGAGTATCTTGGTAGCTGGAATTGAGAAGATTTTGATTTTAGGTGCTGAGATCTGGTCTTGTCTTTGTTGGGTGGGTATTTAGTTTCTTGGTTTATGTTGCCTTCTCTAATTCTTAGAAGATTATGATGACTGTCTGTTACCTGGCAGGAATTTCTTCTGAGATGCTTATAGGTGTGGCCACTGGGGGTTTCTGGTAAAATAGATTTCTGAGTATTGGAAGCTGAGAATTAAGAATAAAGATTGGGTGGGGAAGGCTGGGAATATTCACATGAATTAGAAACTCCATCCTGTGGATGCCCAGGAAGTTCTTGCTAGAGTTGTGGCCCAGGAGAAAGTAATGCGTAGGAGAATGGAGTTTGGCAGGGATGATCTATGTATCCACTAGATATGGAGATTGTGGGTAGTGGCTTCAGCTGGTGGTTTTCTGAAGGGCTGGTGATGAGACAGGGGCATTGAATTTGGAGAAGCTGAATGAGATATGAGGAACTTCTGTTAGCCTGTGGGACCACAAAAGGGTAGCTTGGTTCTTTGTTGGGCACGGGTCTCAAACCCTGGACCCTGATGGGACAAATCAGGGACAGCGGCAGGTGTTTGGCCATGCCCCCAGAACCCAGGGTCCTGATACACAGTCTAAGATCTCCATTGACCCACACTTTTCAGTCATGTAGGGCAATGCAGACCCATCAAAGAGGTTTGTGTCACCTAGCACAGGGAGAGGGCATGACTACAGGCTTCAGCCTCAAGAGATTTCCATATTAATGAGTTACCTAAAGGCCAGAGGGCATAGCCAATTACATATTCCTTTCCCAGACCTTCCTACCTCCTTACTCCCTATTTAAGTCAGGTCCACCCTGACCTAAGTGGGGCTGCATCCAGATTCAACTAACATCTGTCATGAAAATAAAGTCTGTAAAACTCCCGGACTTCCTTGTGTCTCTTGGGGGCCTGCTGTGGGAGAACCACAGAGAAGGCCTTTAATGAGCCTCTGTAGCCCCAGCTTCTGCACTTCCTTGAGGACCTCTCTGTGTTCCAGCCATGAGGACCACTTTTTCAAGCAAGCTAGCTGGGCCACCAAGTCTGCTAAGCGAGTACAGTAACCAAGTCTCTTCCTGCAGGGCATTCGGGGCTTTCCTCTCCCTCGTTCATTTCCACTGCAGGCCAGCCTCACATGCCCACAGTCTCTGTTTGTCCGCAGCCCCGCAGTGGCATCTGAGAGCCCCAATACAAGCCACCAGCCTCCAGGTCCACTCAAGAGCCCCTGCCCCCCGTGGACCTTCAGACTGAGTTCTCTCCCTACCCAGGGATGCCCCAGCAGCTTCTCACAGTGCAGAGTTCACCCAGTGCCATGCAGAACCAACTCAGTCAAAGATCCTGTGCTTCTGCTTCTCTCTAGAGGCATGCATTCCTGAGCCACCTGGAGTGGAAGACACTTGGAACCCACAACTCCATCCAGCAAGATTAAGGAACCCATGCCCACACGCCCACACACCAAACTACTCATTCCCTGCATTAGCCTACCTTCTTCCCTAACCAGAATTGGGGATTCAGCCTTCTATATTTCTTGGCTTCACTTTCAGTCTAAAACCTTACTTTTGATAGGCTATCCTATTGAGGGGAAAAAGGAAGGCTCTGCTGGTAAACCCTGTCCTGTTTTTCAGATGATGGTTTCATCTGTAGAGCAATATTAGGCTTTTCTCTATATTGAAGTGGATCATATCATTTTGCCTTAACATGTTTTCTGTTTTTTATACTGGAATATGGCATTCAGGGTATTTTTTTAATTTGATGATTTTTAATTTTTTTAATTCTTTAATCCCTTTATATATTAGTTTTCATCCCCCTCCTGGTCTGCCCCTGACCACTCCACATTCCATACCTCCTCCCACACTGCCCAGTCTCCAAGAAAATGTTCCCACCCCTCCAACTCCTCCCCACCAATCATCTCCACTCCCTGGGGCCTCAAATCTCTTGAAGGTTAGGTGCATCTTCTCTGAGGCCAAAACAGGCAGTCCTCTGCTGTATATGTATCAGGGGCCTCATATCAGCTGGTGTATGCTGCCTGGTTGGTGGCTTAGTGTCTGAGAGATCTCAGGGGTCCAAGACAGTTGAGACTGCTGGTTTTCCCATAAGGCTGTCCTCCTCAAACTTCATTCAGCTTTTCCCCAATTTAACCACAGAGGTGCCCAGCTTCTGTCCATTGGTTGGGTCCTAGTATCTGCATCTGACTCTTTAAACTACTTGTTGGGCCTCTTGGAGGGCAGCTGTTCTAGGCTCCTGTTTGTAAGCACACTACTGCATCAGTAACAGTGTCAGGCCCCAGGGATTTTCTATGGTACCAGGGTACCTTTCATTACTTTTCCAGTCAAGATTCCCCCAATATATACAACAATTC
Organism: Rhabdomys pumilio; assembly: GCA_030674055.1. Classification (NCBI taxonomy): domain Eukaryota; kingdom Metazoa; phylum Chordata; class Mammalia; order Rodentia; family Muridae; genus Rhabdomys; species Rhabdomys pumilio. Next base: position 76,716,504 of record JANHMN010000005.1, on the reverse strand, counting down.
AATATCACTTATGAAAGCACTTTGCCATTGTGAATTAAAACTTTTGACCCAAAATTTGTCCTGTCTAAAAGCAATACAGGAACGAAAATGAAGCAGAGACTGAGGGAATGGCAAAACAGTAACTGGCCCAACTTGAGACCTATACCATGGGCAAGCACCAATCCCTAATGCCATTAACGATACATTGTTATGCTTGCAGACATGAACCTAGCATAACTGTCCTCTGAGAGGCTTACTGAAACAGATGCAAATGCCCACAACTCAGCATTGGACAGAGGTTGAGGGTTCTTGTGGAAGAGTTGGGAGAAGGATCAAAGATCCTGAAGGGGATAGGAACTCCATAGGAAAACCAACAGAGTCCATTAATCTGGACCCTTGGGAGTTCTCAGAGACTGAGTCACCAACCAAAGTACGTACATGGGCTGGACCCAAGTCCCTAGCACATATATAGCATATGCACAACTCAGTCTTCATGTGGGCCCAACAACTGGAGCAGGGACTTACTTAAAGCTGTTGCCTGCCTGTGAAATCCTTTCCCCCAACAGGGCTGCCTTGTCTGGCCTCAGTGCAAGAAGTGCCTAGGCCTACAGAGACTTAATGTTTCAGGACTGGGGGAGATACCCAGGAGGCTCTACCCTCTCATAGGAGAAAGGGAGTGGTTGTGGGGACAGAGAGGGGTTGAGGGGGCATCTAGATGACGGCAGTGATTGGGATGTAAAAATAAATAAATGATAGATAGATAGATAGATAGATAGATAGATAGATAGATAGATAGATAGAAAGAATGTTAACCAAGAAAGGTTTTCCCTTTTCTGAGGAAAAAGTGAGAGGTTAATGGGGAGACAGATTTGTAAAGTTGAAACTGGGGGTGTGTGTGATCAAGATATATAGTGAATAAATTAATGAAAAATATCAGGATTCAGGCATATCCTTCTAAATTGAACAGTAAAAACATGCAAGCAAATAGATAGAATTAGAAAATATCCTGAGTGAGGTAACCCAGACCCAAAAGACACTCATAATATGTACTCATTTATAAGTTGATATTAGCCATAAAGTACTGGATACACAGGCTATACTACACAGAGCCAAAGAAGCTAAATAAGAAGGAGGGAAGATGTTTGAATCTCATTCAGAAGGTGAAATAAAATAGACCTCAGAGGTGGGTGGAGGGGGAATCTGGGTGGGAGAGGAGATGAAAAGGGGAACAGAGATGGGGATCAAATGTGGGGAATGGAAGTGCAGGAGAGGGCTGAGAGAACAGACATCTGTGAAAGGAAGTTCTGGGATTGGCCAGAGACCTAGGATGTGGGAGGCTCTCAGGAGTCTATTATAGGTATGACCCTGAGACTCTTAGCAGTGGACGATATGGAGGCTGAAGTAATCACTTCCTGTAGCCAAGCAGAATTTCCAATAGATGGAGGGGAACCTCAAAACACCCACAAAACCTTCAGTCAAAAATTTGTCCTTTCTACAAGGCATGCAGGGATAAAGACAGAGTAGAAATTGAGGGAATGGACAACCAATGACTGGCTTGACTTGAGACTCATTCAATGGCAGAGAGCCAACCCTTGACACTGTTAATAATACACTGCTATGCTTGCCACAGGAGCCTAGCATAAATGTCGCCTGAGAGGTTTTAGTGAATGGAAACAGATGCAGAGACCCACAGCCAAACAGCTTGGAAACCCTCTGAAAAAGTAGGGGGTAGGATTTGAGAGATCAAGAAGGGTCAGGGACACCACAAGAAGACCTATGAAATCCACTAACCTAGGCCCATGGGTGCTCACAGAGACTGAATCACCAACCAAAGAGAATTCAGGGGCTGGACCTAGGCCCCTTACACATTTGTAGCAGATGTTAAGCTTGCTTTTCATGTGGATTCCCTAACAATTGGAGCAGGGTCTCTCCCTGACTGTTGCTTGCTGGATTCCCTTCCCCTAGCTAGACTGCCTGGTTGGGCCTCAGTGGGAGAGGATGTACTTAGTCCTGCTGCAAATTGATGCTCTAGGGCAAGCTGGTACCCAAGGGGAGTATTTTTTTTTCTCTGAGGAGAAGGGGATGGATATAATGGCAGGAGGGATATATGAGGATAGGATTAGGGGTGGTGACTGTGACTAAGATATAAAGTGAAAAATGAATAAATGAATGAATGAATTAACAGGAAAAGGTTACAATCCTTAAATTATCCTGAAAAACTATTATGAAATGTGGTAGGATTATAATGATGGCCCTCAGAAGTAATAGTGATTTTATGATGTTTTGAGAGTATGCTCCCATTCCTGGAGTCAAGGCCCTATAACAAAAGAGTATAATTTCACTTTCTTCCTCCATACCTCTCCCCTTAGTCCTCCTTCCCTTCTCTCCTTTCCCCTGTATCCTCCCCTAATTTCCCCCCCATCCCCTCTACCCTCATTTCCCCTCCTCCCTCTTTCCTGCTCTGTCCTCTGTCCTCTTCTGCCTTTCCACTTCCCTTCATGATTCTCCCATATTCTTCCCTGTCTTTCTCCCAATCCCTGCCTCTTCCCTCCTTCTTTCTTCCCTCCCTTCTCTATATGTCAGTAAGTATACTGTCCTCAGGAAGTTGAATTCTAGACAGCCTGATATTGTAGTTCCAAGCCTCTGAGATTTAGTAAATTACAATCAGTTAAGGTGGTGCATGCCACCCACCCATTGCATATTTTGTTACAAAAGCCAACATCAACTTGCATAATTCTGCCCCTTGACTCTGAAGCACATTACCTGAGGTTATGTATTTACTCACCACTTCAATTAGATCACTACCCACATGGCCAGTGAAAGTTATATATCCTGTTATGCTACTCAATGTTCTCCCCACATCCCATGTTCTTTACTGAATGTGTTTCTACTTGATAACTTTAATAAGAAACACCCTCATCCACATCCCTTCTTTTCACTAGACCATAACCAATAAACGGGTATTCAGCATTATAGTGGTTGTGCTGCAGTTCATATACTTAAAAATTATAAAAGCAGAAGCTAATTATTTATTTTAGCATCCCAGGTTGACCAAGGACTTCTAAAGAATGAGTGCTAAGTGTGCATTGGGTAACAGTCAAGAAGAATAAATTTTAAGTCATAACATTTAATTTCTACAAATTTCTTGCATAAACCAAGAATAATATTCAATTGCGTGTAACTTTACCAAACCACACAGTAAAACTAATGAAAGGAAACTAGGTTTGAACATCCATTAATCCTCCTAACTTTATATCTAGTTTATACTATCAAGAAAAATTGTGATGCATTGTCTTCTTGATGACAGGAAACCTTCAAGTGTCAACAGGGGTGGGAGAAGCTGCTGGTGATTTTTCTGGGGGACCTTCAGTAGATTGGTCAGTGTTGTCATTATTATCTTCATCTCTGGCTTCTGCTCGCTCTTGCTCATCTTTCAAAGCCTCTTCGTAAAGGATTGAGATGGCACTAGGTGTTGTTTTGTTGATCTTGGCCAAATATTCCAGGATTTTCATCTTGCTTGTTTCAGCATGGGCTTGGGGACCCCACAGGAACTCATAACATGGAGGATCACTGTTGGCCACCTGCCGGTACTCCAGGTACTTCAGCTTCACCAAATACTGGGTCATGAGCTTCCGGGGCTCACCAAAGATGCGGTGCTTCTTCCCTGGATAGATTTTCTTCTTCTTCAGGATTTTCCATATTTCTTCTTCACTGGCACTGTTGCCCTGAATGAAAATGATACCCAAGACACTCATCAGGAAACCGGTCTTGGGTAAGCCTTTGCCAGCACGGATCCTCCCATTGTTGGGGAGCTTCAGCTTGCTGATGAGGTTGTATGAGGGCTGACTGGAGTTGACTTCCCTCACTTCCACTGCAAAGGCATCCTCGAGCTTCTCAGAGGCTTTCCTGAGGATCTCAGGAAAGTCATCTTCATACTTCTTGGTGATAAGCTTCAGCATTTCTTCCTTGGTAGTGAGCTGCTTCAAATTGTAGTTGTAGAGCAGTTGCTGTAACAGAATCACCGATCTTCTTGCAATCATATCTTGGTGCAGAGGGGTAGTGGTGAGGTTGGCCTGGTAAGGGTAATCCTTTTGCATACTTGGCTCACATTCCTCATCAGAGCTTTCATCTGATTCTGAGGAAGAGCTACTCAGAGTAAGTGTAGTAGTCGGTGTTGCTTTCTGAGGTTCTTTGGGAGGGCTGGAAGACTCAGCCCCAGGCTGGCTCTGGGAGGCAGCAGAGGACTCTTCCGCTGTTTCTGATGTTTCTTCTGCTGTTTCCTGAACATCTTCATAAGCCTGAGTCTCACCTCGGGCCCGGTGACGTTTCTGCCGGGCATGGAGCTTACTCTTCTGACCACGAGGCATGATGACTCTGGTTAAGGTTACAGGAAGAAGTGATAGAAGGATGCTAGAGATGAAAATACCTGCAACAAACAAACGATGATATGAACACAGAGATAGTGTGCAAGATATGTAAGGCTGCCACTGCAGGTTTCAGTGAGCAATGTGCTTTTGGAATCCAACATGCTGCTGTTCTAAAACATTTATCCTCTGAGTAGGAAGGTAGATAATTTTTCAGCCTGGGACCTCTCTATCTTGCCTGTGTTGTATTTATCTAATGAGTGGGGGGTGTCAGAGGAGGACATCTGTTTTGAGATTCAGGGAACCTCTCAGTCCCTCTGAATTCATATCACCAGCTGAAAAGTTTTGAGCTGGTCTCCGTTTTCAACTCTGAAGCTGCCATTTCTATGAAATTCTAGTTCCTGCTTAGACAATATTTGTCACCTTAGCACCCCTAGAAATAATCAGAAATCACCCTAGTATGGATTTAGTTCAACCCCTTTCCAATAAACTAAAACTAAAACAAAAACAAAACAAAGAAACCAAACACATCACTACTGTTATTATAACCACCAACCACGTCATCCATCATAGCACCAGAGCTCTTCCATCACAACTTCCCAGTCAATTCAGGTTGCCTTTAATAGAGGACTTACATAGGTCTTCCTGCTTCTTTACCTTGATTTCTGGGCATATTTAAGATACTTCTCTACACTGATTCAAGGCCCTTCTACCCACATTAAATTCATCATATTTCCAGGTAGAAACAGATTTTCTTGGAGACTCTCAGGACTGATAGCAGAGACAGACCTCAAGCTTCCTGACTCTCCTAAGATGGGTGATTGATTCCTTCACAACTCATTTAACATTCTGCCTTTTAATTTCCTAAAGAACATGATACTCTTTTTGCTTACTGAAGGCAGCTTTATCTTCTATCTTCACCTCAGTAACTTTCCTAGTATTTCCCATTGTAAACATGGGCTTTTCACTGCCTCTGCTTCCTAGTTTTATTTACCATCTAATTCTAGAATCCTTAGAGGCAAAATGAGCTGTGTATCTCTACTGGTCCACTCAACTCAGGACTTCTCAAGTGTGAGGTCAGGGGAGCGTGAGAGATAGTTCAGTGTTTATGAGCCCATACTCCTCTGACAGAAAACTCCAAGTTGCATTCTCAGATCTCAATGAGGATGACTTATAATCACCAGTAGCTGGAGCTCTAGGGTGTCTACCACCCTCTTCTGGCTTTTGCCAGTAACTACATCCATATGCATATACCCACACAAAGATACACATAATTAAAAATATAATAGATCTTTTAAAAAAACGACTAAGAACAAGGGTGCAACTGGAGAGTTCCGTGGATGAGAGTGAACATGGAGCTTTCTTTTTTTTTTTTTCTTTTTTTTTTTTTTGTTTTGTTTTTTTTGTTTGTTTGTTTGTTTTTCGAGACAAGTTTTCGCTGTATAGCCCTGGCTGTCCTGCTGTCCTGGAACTCACTCTGTAGACCAGGCTGGCCTCAAACTCAGAAATCTGCCTGCGTCTGCCTTCCAAGTGCTGGGATTAAAGGCGTGTGCCACCACTGCCCTGCAAACATGGAGCTTTCGTGAATGGGAGATTTGACTTTGACCAAGAAAACAAATACCGGTGAGCTACCTCACCCAACTCTGCACCTGCTCCCTGCACCCCCACTTTGGTTTCTGAAGGAAGGAGCATCTTCTAAGCTGGAAGAAAAGGAAAAAAGTCAACCAGAAAAAGAACATAGTTTACGGGTTTGAAAGCTATGGACTAGGGACACTATTCTCTAAGACTGTCCATGACTAAAAATGAGCACCAGTGGGGCCGAAGGAGAGGTGCGGCCCAGTAAACAGAGCATCTGCTGAGAACAGGTTGCCTCTTGCTTCTAAAAGAAATGATGCTTTTTGTCCCACTCAGAGGGTATAGATTAAGAATTAAATCCAAGATTTTATGTCTGTAGCCGAGTGTTAAGGATGTTCTCATCTAAGGGCATCCAAGCCTAACACCAATGGCGCGGACTCCGGAAATGGAGACCGCCCCCTCATTCCCTCGTGGAACTCTTGGGAGCAGCGAAACTTTTGTTCAGGTGACTGAAAAGAAACATAAAGCTTTAGGGGGTCTCTACTCTACTTTGGGCCTTTCTCCATCTCATTCATCTCCTCACCTTGACTCTGGCTGAAACTTGGGCCTAGTTCCTGCTTCTGCCTAGGTAGAGCTTAGCTTCGGTTGGAGCTCCTGATTGCGCCTCCTCCCGCCAGGAACCCGAGTGATAAAGGAGGAAGTGACCTCTGTCACCAAAGAAAGCATCCTGAAGGAAGAGAGGCACACTGTATATGCTAGGCTGTTGGCGCCACCTCTGGTGTGGGGTGAGTGGGCTCCCACCTCGTAGAAGTCCGAATATTTGATACACTGTAGTCCTTTAGGTTGAGTCCACAGCCACTCTTGGTCTTAAGACTTTAAGACCTTTATTTCTGAGACGTTCGTTACGGAAGTCCACACGAAGGATGAAACTTGGCCCTTTTGGTCTAAGTGCAGGTAAATGGAAAGTCTCTGTGTGAACCTTTATGATCTGCTGTTCTTAGTAGTTATTCAGGTCACCACCATGGGTCCCACTTAAAATTTTTTAATGAAACGTTTCTTCACAAATTGCAAATTTCTGCATACGCTTGTAAATACTGGGGCAAAACTGTTGCTCAACGGTTTTAAGTGACGTGGAAGCTAAAGGATATGGTTGGTGGGCTTCATGTAGGAAATGTCATTCAGGACACTTAATGATTTTTTCTTTTTCTTTGTCATGCACAATCAATGTTTATAAAACTTCTCTTGTTAATTCTCAATTAATACAGGAAAATGACGAATTAAGTTATTTTGTTAAATGCTGTTTTTTCTCATGAAAATCAAGATTTACTGTTGTTGTTGTTGTTGTTGTTATTATTATTATTATTATTATTATTATTACTTGGATGTGGTCCATAAGAAGAAGAGTATGAATACATTTGAATAAAGTGGTTTATGGAACAAATCCAAGCTGAGATTAGCCTACAGCTCTGTATAAGTTTTTTAAAAATTATTGCAAATAGAATCCAGTTATCATATTATGTAAATATATTCACACTTTGATCCTTGAAAAGATAGAACTATTGATAAAATGTTAAAGGAAATTTGTTCACTTTATTTTTAACTTTAAATTTAATTTGAAAATTTAATACCATAATTATTATATTTATGTTATATCCACCTTTACTTTCCCTTAATCCTTTGAAACAAAGTAACATCAACTTGGATATTCATTTTATTATGAAAAATGCATTGCACATTATTTACTCCCCTCATTTATTTTGATGTTTTTTTCTCTAGTATGGATCCAATCCCAATACTTTCAGCAAATAATATTTTTAATAAATCATCTGAACCATACTTAGAATTATTGTAGTGTAAAATCAATAAAGATCAGCATATATATATATATATAAAACTTCTCTTCAAATGTATTGTTTGGTGAGAATTTAAATAATTTGAAACAATGCTCTTCTTCTCATGGACCAAATCAAAGTAATAATAATAATATTAATAATAATAATAATAATAAACAGTAGCACTTGGGAGGCAGAGGCAGGTGGATTTCTGAGTTCGAGGCCAGCCTGGTCTTCATAGTGAGTTCCAGGACAGCCGGGGCTACACAGAGAAACCCTGTCTCAAAAAACAAACAAACAAAAAAACTCACAAAAACACACAAAAGACCCCCAAAAAACAAACAGTAAATCTTTATTTTCATGTGAAAAAAAAACCCAGGATTTAACCAAATAACTTAATTCATCATTTTCTTGTATATTTGAGAATTAACAAGAGAAGTTTTATAATACCATATATATATATGTATATGTATACATACATACACACACACAGACACAGACACACACACACACACACACACATACATATATATATATATATATACACATATATATGTGTGTATGTATATATATATATATATGGCTTTAGTGAAATAACACAACCCTAGATAATTTCTGATTAGTCGTATATCATTGCTTCATCACTACGTTATTACCATACAAGAATCTTATGTTTTACTTATCATCCAGTTGACATTGATAAGCCATTTTAATATCAGTGTTTACATTCCTTAAAACTCACATAGGGAGAACATATGATATTTTTCTAGATTTGTGTTGAACCATTTAATATGTTTACCAGTCCCATACATTGTCCTGCAGATTTCATTTTTATTAATTAATGATTCTATTTATTTACATCACAGATGTTGCCCCTCCCAGTCTCCTCTGGCAGAGTTCTTTCCTCAGTCTCCCTTCTCCTTTGCATCTCCTGTGGGTTATCCCCCCACACTGGGGCATCAAGTCTCTATGGACTATTTTTCTTTTTTAATTAACATTATCAGATTTATTGTGTGCATTTGTTTTCCCTGCATGTATGTTTGCACCATTTGAATGTCTGTACCTTTGGAAGTCAGAAGAAAGTGTAGGATTTCCTAGAACTGGAGTTACAGATGTTGGTGAGCTGCCATGTGGCTGCCAGGAATCAAATACAGGTCCTTTGCAAGAACAGGTGCTCTAAACTGCTGAGCCAACTCTCCAGCTCAAGTAATTTTAACTTTTATAGATTAATAAAATTCTGTTGTGTATATTAATCACATTTTCATTATTCATCCATCTGTTGATGGATAGATTGGTTTCATTTCCTTGTTACTGTGAACAGAGCAACAATAAACTTAAATGTGTGAGTACCTCTTCAGTTAGATGTAGAATCTTGGGAGTATATACTTAGGAGTGATGTAACTTGGTCATCTTTTCCAGTATTACTTTTGGAGTCTTTCTAAGTTTCTCTGGATAATTTTTAACTCACTATATAGACCAAACAGCCCACAAATTTATGATTTTATTGACTTAGCCTCCTATCTAGCTTGAATACAGGCCTGCACCAGCATGCTCATAAGTTTAACATTAATTGCAATGTGTCAGCATTAGGAAATAGAGACTTTTATAATTGTACTAGTTGAAATTATGTCAGAGTGACAGCTATAATGTTCTTATAGTGTCCTTATTTAAGAACAAGCCAGAAAAGGTTTGCTCTTTCTACTGCCACCATATGAGGACAAAACTTCATTTTTGTCTGAAAAGGAGAACTCAACAGATTCCAATTCTGCTAGCACCTTGATCTTGCCTATTCTAGCCTCCAGAGTATTAAGGAAAAATATTTATTTTTAAAGCCACATAGTCTATGATATTCTGCTATAAAAGCTCAATTATATTAAATCAATAGTGTAAGATGATTGGAATATAAGTTTTATAGAAAATTCTAGTCATAGTGACTGGCAAATATTTTGTGTTTAATGAAGTTCAGGTGTGACGATTTTTTACTCAGATAATATCACCACTATATATGGATACTTATTTTTTGAATCTAAGATAAATAATAAATTTATCTGCAATAAAGCTAAAACCAAAATATGGGTTTCAACTTTTTAGAAACACCAGTTGAGAGTGCACGTTGGATAGCTGCTTTAGATATATTATAGTGCATTGAGATAAGACAAAGATACAACCATTTTGTATCTACTGGGTGTTGAATTGTAACTCTCTCTAAAATTCATCATGTTGAATTTTCACCATTATTAAATCAGAGTGAAATCTATTGCAAGATAAAGACTTTAAGATTAAATTATCAAATGCTAATACTGAGGTACAGGGCTGACCTTATATGAAAATATCAATATGCACAAAAGACAGTCATTAAGGAATCATGAATACAGGACATTTCATTTTCTCTTTGAACATGTAAGTTTGACAAATATTTTATTTTATAATGGATTAAGAATTCTAGAAAAATTGCAGATACAATGGAGCATTACATATGCCCCAGGCCTTGTTTCCCCTGTGAAACCCTCTCAGATGTTCGTACATTTTTCAGGACTGATGAATCATTATCAATGGACTGTTAACTAAAGCCAACAAATTTTATATATGCCTGTGGTTTTATATAATGCCTCTTTTTCCATCATGTATATCATGTAATAACCTCCATTAGTATTTGTCTGATATTTTTCTCATGGATTTGCTATGATTTGGAGCTGGAAAAACAAAATGATAGAAAACAAAATAAAAAGACACTCAGAAGGAATATGCACAAAAATGCTATCATGTGAAGAGACAAGAAAAAGAAAAAAAATGAAGACAGCAGACTCATAGGAAGTCCATAATGAGACCATCTTCATGCTGGACTTCTAGCTTCTATAACTATGAGTAAATGCATTTATGCTTTTAAGCCACTCAGTCTGGTATTTTTATGGATACTAAACAAGTGAATATGTCATCCTTTATACAGATTTATTTCTAGAATCTGTGTGATCCTAAAACAATTTATAAGCACACACTTTTAAAAGCACAATTAGAAATGAACTAGACAATGGGGGAAGGAAGGGAAAGTTGGAGAACAGCAGGGATAAAAGAAATACGAGAGAAAAATCAGAAAGAATGAGGACATTCTCTAGTATATGCACTTTGCACCATCATATACCAATAAAGGGAGAGAACCAAAACATACAGATCAAGTTGGCCTTAAGATTCATTTTCTTAGGAGACTGCTACATCTAGGTCCATAATTCCTAAAAATGAACAGGATTCTGAAGCTGGTATTGTGTCCACTGTAATTCTTTGGACCACTATAACACCCTTCCTCTGAGACTTCCCTAGTGTGCAGTTTGTACACTACTGGCCCTTTACCTGTAGGATGACTCTTTACTGCAGATTCCTTTGGAGATTTCCCTGTTTTTCAGTGGATGATGCAGCCCTTGCCATATCTCCAATTGGGAATAACCCAGCTCTATGGACATCATCTTTGCATTCTAGTTTATAGCACATGTTATGCCTTCTGCTTTCTTTTCATGCTACATCCAATATTTTTCTCTTCTATTATTTGTTTGTTAAACACACTTTTCACTAGATTATTTTAAAAGTTATGGATTGATTTTATGACACCTTTGTTTTTTTTTTAATCTTCACTGTTTCAGGTGCAAAAATATGAATTTAAATGATCTAAAATAAAATTGCAAGCTTGGATTCTATTTTTTTCAATCTGTAATAGGGTAAAGTGCTTAAAGGGCTTTGGAAGCAATTGGGTTCTAATGATATGATGATATTCTACCTTCATATTAGGATTCATGTACCTTTAACAAATAGAATAGACTCCCCTTGTCTCCTTTCTCTTCTCCTCTTTTTGTTTCTCCACATCTCCGTTTTCTCCCCACTATTTCCTCCTTCTACTTCGCCCCCTAACATCGTCTTATTCAAGAAATAAGAGTAGCCTTGATTCCTCAGGAACTGAATATATTTTCTCCTTGGTCTTTTACTTCTGAGGCTTCCAAACTGTGAAAATAAATGCCTTTTAAGATGCACCTGCAACTCTGTGAATGATACGTTAGGAGAGTTTCATCATAAACTTACAACTCTCAGGCACTCCATCTGAGGGCATGCCATTTCTTAATATTTCCATTGGTCCAACTATCCTATCTAAGACAATTAAAAATTATGTCCCATGGGACTTGCTCTTTCACAAATGTTCCACTGCTATGATTAGAACATTTCCACATGATCACTCATATCAGAAACAGCTTCATCCTCATTTCCTTTTTATGCTAACTTAGAAGGAGTAATTCAATGTCTCACTGGTGTTACATGTGCTTATATGTTCAAAATTCTATCAAAAAGACACATGTCTTTATCTAAGCATCTTAGTCCTGTGACAGGGATATTCAATGAGCACATGCTCTGTGCATGTATGCTAAAAATATTCAAGAAATACGAAGTCTAATTCATCAGCATTTAATTTTTCTATGTTCTTGTATAACTCTGTGCAAAAGAGGTATTACTCTAATCACTTCCAAAAGAGATGAATGCAACTATAGAAACACAGCCTTCAGTATGTTTTCTTTTTTATCCCTTTGGTGTACAAGACAATTTATGGTGGGTCTAAGAATATAAATATCCAGCTTCTGTTTAGACTCACACTCACAGACACTGACAGGCACCTTACTAGGACATTCCTAGCTAACAGACTTCTCTGTACCAGAACATCTAAAACAACTAGTGAAACGTGCTACGCAGGAGGATTACAGATGGCTTTAGAACTTACAGAATTCTGCTCACCAGTTAGCACAACCATGATGGTAGCAGCTTGGATAGCCATGGTCCCGAGGAATATGTGTCCTGAGGACTTTATGCTGTTACAGAGTTTTACTCTGTTTACTGCCCTCACTTCCCTCTTGATAAAAAAAAATGTATGAAAACTCTAAGGACGCTTCCAGCCCCTCATTGTGTAGTAAGTTTGGCACTCATAACAATTGTGCTTCATCTTTCAGGCATTGCTGCTGGATCAGATTAATGAGTCAGTCTACCACCCTAGGAAATAACTTAGAGATGCAGATGGTCAGCAATGATCACCACCCTATTTGGAAAAATAAAATTGTTAGTGAAGCTAGGTTAAGATAATTTTTGTTACTGGCTCTGATGTAGAAAATCTTAGGGAATAATTTGAAGTTCAGAAAGGTACACTTTCATTAGTTAAGCTAGGGATCTTTTATGGTCAAGAAAAAAGAACAATGATAGCATGCGCTGCTGATGTGATTCTCACTGGGGTTGGATTAGTAATAATTGATTTTATACCCATTTTTCCCTCAGCTTCCTGATATAATTTATTAAGAATAGGATATCAAATAGGTGTGACTGATTTTTTTTTTTTTTTTGATTTTCGAGACAGGGATTTCCTATGTAGCCCTGGCTGTCCTGAAACTCACTCTGTAGACCAGGCTGGCCTCAAACTCAGAAATCTGCCTGCCTCTGCCTCCCAAGTGCTGAGATTAAAGGCATGAGCCAACACTGCCCGGCTGACTGATTTTTTACTACTTTTAGTTTTTTAAAACCCAGCCATGGCCTCCCTCCTGGTTCCCACTTCCACAGTTTTTTTATCCCATTCCTCCTAGCCCCTGTCTCCAAGATGATGTCCTCCCCTATCTATGACTGATTTTTATATAAAAGTTTGATTTGTGATTCTTTTAAGATGATTACAAGATTACTTTTAAAGATAAATAATAAAATAATTACTCCTTTCTTTGTAACTGCAAACTGCTGCCTGAGAAAATTATCTTGCTTGCTTATACTTCGTTAATCTATAACAAGTGTTAGTTATGAATATATGTAGGGTTTGGGAATAATTTATTTTCTTTACGGATACTATGTACATAATGTTATTTCTTATAAAGGTATTGTGGAACATTTTTCATAGTCATTCACTAGAAAAAAGCTAAAATTTAATCACATTATAATATAATTCTGCTTGAAATATTTTGCTGGGATGTATAAGCTATGGAAGAAAAATAAAGTGTGGGATTAAAACAGGTTCCCTCTATCAACTATGTGTATGTATGTACACATATGTATGTACACATATGTAAAGCATGTGTGAGAGTATGTTGGGACTTTATTCCTTCCACCCTCCAAGTATCCAAGTATATGTGTTTATGTGTATATGTACATATGAATATGTGTGAAATATTTGGAGCCTGCTTGCTCTTTCTCCCTCTCCCTTTCTCCCTCTCCCTTTCTCTCTCTCTCTCTCTCTCTCTCTCTCTCTCTCTCTCTCTCCCTCCCTCCCTCTCTCCCTCTTTGTGTGTGTGTGTGTGTGTGTGTGAATTTTCTCTCTTTCCTTCTCATTCTCTCCAGCCCTAAGGAGTTAAAAGAGTTCATATGTTTTTCCACTGGCCACAGGGAGTGTTAGCCCCTTTAAATTAAGCTTTGTCCTTCATCAAAAAGTCTGCTGAGTAGTTGCCCTAATCACTGGCTGCCATTAGCAGCAGCCTCTGTCAGTATCTACACTAAACTAAATCAGCATCTCTAAACACTGACCCCCATCAGCTGCCTGCCTTGGTTTATCCACCTCATGGATGCCAAAGCTGGTAATTGGCAGAGGCTGTATCAAAGAGATTTCACATCTTACTCCTCACTCCCTTCCATTCTTCTTGCTGAAAAATGGAGAGCCTGGTTACAGGGTTTTACTCTGAACTTATCCCATAACTCAAAATGTATAAGAAAAGGATACCTCATCCACCACACAGGCTCTGATTCCCTCTGGAGACCTCACCATTCAAGGGACCTGAATGATTCTCAGAGCCTATGCCCTGCTGTTGCTTTTCTGTGTGCCCATAAATTAATAATACTTCTTTTTTATTAATAATGCTTTAATATACCCCAGTAATCTGTCTCAGTGTCCTCTTGAGCCACCCTGCCCATCCAAAACCTAACAGTAATTGGATGGTTGGTTTCTTTGGTTTTGGTCTTTTGTTTTAGTGTTTCAGAGAAATGCACTTTTGTGATATTCTATTTCTGATGTAGACAATGGGAATAGTCTTGGATGTTAACAACAGTGGAGACGCAGCCTGACACAATCGTTCTAGCTAGCTAGCAAACTGTACTAGCTTTGCAGTAGCATCTGCTACTCCCATTTATATCTACCTCAAAGTGAAAGAAGGGCAGCACTATGGATTCTAGAGAAACTTGGAGCCAGAATGTACCCTTACCTCATTATGTACAAGGCTTTCACATCTGTGCTCACTGCAAGTTCCACATGTACAAAGTAAATCTGATAAGGTCTATCTTATATGATGTAGAAAACCAAAGGATGAACGTCAACTGGGACACCATAGAAAGTTGATTTTAAACCAATGGCAGTTTTACTAGTGATAATATGACTGAAGATAAAGGCTTTTTTCCCACAGACTTATATTTGCAGAATATATTTGAGAACATGCAAGTCTAAAAACTTGGACATTGCAAAAAAACACAAAACAAATAAAAGTAAATAGTGTTTCCAAGTTAGGTAATGATATTTAGATTGGAGATTTTTTTTCTTTCTTTAACTTTACTCTGTTTTGAGTCAATGGCCAACATTCTCCTTGATAATTGTTTATACTGAGATGTCTCTTTTAAGGATTAGGTGGCTTAGCAGCAAGAAAAGCATTTGCCTCCAAGTATGATGACTTTAGTTTGATTACTGGAACCCACATAAGAAAAATGATTCCTGTTAATTTTCCTCTCACCATCATATATAGACCATGATGTGTGTATATGCATGTGTATGCATGTGCATAGTGTGCAAACACACAAAAATATATATGGCTTTCATAATTATTTATTTTTAAGGTTATGTTATAATTTTATCAACTCCCCCTCTCATTTTCTTCCCCCAAACACCTACTTACCTCACCTTCTGGCTCTCTTTCAATTTCAGTTTCAACACACACACACACACACACACACACACACACACACACACGTGTATATAAATCCCAATTTTTTTTAAAAAAAAAGGTAGCCAAAAATTTTAAAGCAGAGGTAAACAGGAGGGTGCAGAGCAAGGAAAGGGGAATGATGAAATGCTGTAATTATATCACAGTTCTTCCTATGAAAAATGATACTTAATTTGGGGGTAGCTTATTTGTTTCTTCCTCAAGAATCAGCAGCTAGACTTCTACTATGTTTCAGGGTTCAACAATATTAATCTAAAGAACTTTCCATTGAAATTAAGCTTGGAAATTTCTTTTATCATAACCAATTTTAGACAAGTTTTTGAAATTTAAAAAAATACACTCTAAGAAATTTGGTACAAATATACTTAAATGAAAGAGAATTTGCTTCTACCAGCCCTAAGTAATAGACAATTGTCCTCCTGGAACCTCTTTTCAAAAGATTTTCATCAATTTGTCTCAGAAAATCCATGCACCTCATTGTGTGGCTTGTGCAGTGTATTCATCTACACTGGGATAAACACATGGACTCTGCCAGGTAAGATTTCCTGCTGGTACACTCTGAAACTAAGGGACATTTATGATGTATTTCCTATTCTAGCTTAAACTTTAAGCTCCGTGATACATTGAGTCACATTTGCTCATCAACTCACATTACTCCATGCATCTTCTGAGCATCTGACCTTGCTCAGCACTCCCACAGCCTCATGCAACCCACCATGCATTGTCACTTAAATTTCACTCTGTTGACAGAACTGAAATCCTCCAATACTCTAAATGACCTTAATCAGATACTATATAGATGTACTGAATCAGAAATTTGCTCTTCCTAATACTTTCTCTCCCATGCCCTTCTTAAAGACTTTTCTATTTTCTTCCTTCTGCATAGCTGCTGCTAAAATCCAAATCCGTGTGGGCAGCAGGTGGATCTTTGCTGTCATTTACAATAATCTCCGTGGGAGGAGCTATCAAAGAGCTGATGCCCAATGAATGACTGGAGAAAATAATGAGATGACAAGAAACCTGTATATGGGGCTTAATTTATCAGTTGTGGGTAGATCTTTGCTGTCATTAGCACTAATAACAGTGGGGAGGAGCTATCAAAGAGCTGATGTCCAGTAAATGACTGGGGAAAATAATGAAATGACAAGGAAACTAGATACAAGGCTAAATTTATCAGGTTTTTTTTCTTACAAAGTTTAGTAAGCTTAATGAAGCCAAGTTTATTTCTATTAAAATTATGAACTAAAGACAAAACCAAGAGTGACACAGATGAACTGATCACTTTACATTTTTTTACCAACTGTAGCATATCACATTCTGTGAAACTTTTTCTCATGTCTTGTTTTATGCTTAAGAAGAAATGTATGACAGTTTTCCAATAACTTTAAAACCCCAAATATCTTACCCTTGACAGAGAGCAATAAACTTAGCAGACATTAAGCAGCATATATGAAACAAGTTAATCTTCAGTTACAGGAATATTAATGTAACAAAGAAAGGATTGTATACTTTCCCCATGTATCACAAAAGGTATTGTCTTAGTGTATTCCCACCTACTCATAAACGCCCCACTACTCACAAGACTTGCTGTTCTTCAGCACAGTGACACCTACCACCAAGGGCTAGCTAAATGTGGGAGGACCTTCTAGGTTGGGCATGGGAGAGAACCCTGGGAGCATGGAAACTAACAGCCTTGTCTCTCCTTTGTGCTCTCTCAGCCTGGTGACTGAGAGCCTCCTCATACTGTTGAGGATAGTAGCCAGGAATGGCATCTCTGATCTTATCCAAAACTTCCAGGACTTTCTTGGAAGTGGATTCTTCATGGGCTTTGGAACCCCATAGAAACTCATAGGTTGGGGGATCACTGCCAGGAACCTGGCGGTACTCCACATAATTTTGCTCAACTAGCTCTTTGGTGATGAAATTCCGGGGATTTCCAAAGATTAAGTGCCTCCTCCCAGGATATATCCCCTGCATGTGGAGAAACTGCCAGACCTCTTCCTCAGTGGCACGGTTGCCCTTCATTAAGATCATACCCAGGAGGGTCAGGATGAGACCTGTCTTAGGCAATTCTCTCCTGCCACTCACATTTGCCCCAGGGAGGATAGGTAACTTGCTAACTAGGACATAGGACTGAGTGTCAGGGTTGTCAACCTTCAACTCCAGACCATAGACCAGTTCCAGCTGATAGGTGGCTTTCTCCAGGATGAGGGGGAAGTCAGCCTTGTACTTCGTGCTGATCAGCTTCAGCATCTCTGCCTCCATGGGTTGCTCATCCTTCTGGTACTTCTCCAGCAGATAGTGAAGTACCTTGCTGGCCTTCTTGGTCAGAGGATCATTGCGTGCAGTTTGGATGGCATCTGCTATAATGGAGACATTTGCACGCCTCTCATCCATACCTGTAAAGGAACCCTCAGCACCAACATCGTGAACTGGATGGGACACATTTAAAGCAGAACTATGGGATGCAGCCTTCTGGGACCCCTGAGGAGTGCCTATATCAGGAGAGCTGGGGGCATCTCCCTGGACAAGAGCAGGAGATGCTGCTTCCTCCTCCTCCACGGTGGGCTGAGAACCCTGGAGATTAGGCCTCTCTCCCCGCATCTGCTGCCTTTTGGCCCGGGAGCGGCTCTTGCTCTTGTTGCCTCTAGGCATGGTGCTCTGGGTGGACAGGAGTGCTAGAAAGGATCTGGGTGGAGAGAAAGACACTATGTAACCATCATGAGGTAGAAAGCAACTTTCCTTTAAGGAGCACACCCTAAACCCCTCCCCGCCCCCATCCTACCCCACCTCCCTGCTCTGCTGCCTTTTTCTGGGCACCTTTCTGGATTCAAACCCTGTTCCTGTTCTCCTGTTCAGTCTGCTTTCTGAGAAATCTGTGGAGGGAATCATAATTTGTTAGGTCTCTATTTTACAGTCTAGTTTGGACTCTCCTATTAAAAGTGAGGTATTGCACTCCGACATCCCCCCCTTTCATAAGCTATCAAGGGCTTTCCTGTTTACATTCACAATTGTCTCTTTTTTTGTCTATGTTCTGACCTTTAATTTCTACTCCTGCTTTGAAATATCACTACAATCTTCTATAGTAACAGCCTGGAGGAAATTAAAGAACATTTCATCTTTGTGGCATCATTGAGGATACACTCAAGACTTCTTGGGACTTAATGAAATCCTCTCTGGTACTTTCCTAGTGGAGTCCCCTTTGATAAAAGCACTGGATACTCTGCATAATGTCCCACTTCCTTATTCTCTGGTAGGAATCACATAGCATTTTGACCCACCTGGGACCCCCAAACGGGGACACAGTTCGGTTTGACTGCACTCCACCCACGCAGCATGCACACACACTCCCACCTCCCTGTGGCAGGCTCTGCATAGATTCTCCTCAAATTCTGTCTACTTCCTTATTTTTCTCACCCCACTGCCTCACACAGGCTCATAAGTGGTCTCCCTTTATACTTAACTAGCTACAGTTTTCCCCCTTAACTGCTATTCCCCAACTTTCCACCTAGGCCTTCATTTTGAGAAGAGCAGGAAAAGTGGAAGCCCTCTGGGCCTAACTGCCTTGCAGGGGACTCTCCGAGTCCAGAGCAGGGGCGGGGTTTACATGCCCACGATTTTTAACGGAATACTAGGTTGCGAGCTTTGGACATCCACAGTGGATTTCAGGTGGTCAGTTTTAACTCACGGTACTCCTCAAGGCACGGGAGAGATGGCTTTTAATGACATGCCAGGCTTGCTTCCTAGACCAAGGCCTTATTCCTGGCAAGAACTTTAGACGGAAGTCAAGGTCTTGTACCCGCCCCCCCTCTGAATAAAACCCTGGAAAGAATCGTTCCAGTCCTCTTTTGTTCCGTTTCAGAGAAATTACCACAAAGCCTACATAAATTGTGTTAGTCAACTTTGTACATGGCTAGAATGTTTCTGTCTTGATGTTAGACAGTGGATCTTCAACCAAAATTCTCATTTTTAATAGTCTTAAGTATGAAGTAAAGTAGAATTATTCTCATTCCAGGTACATGCCAGTAACTTCACCGTAAAGTATGGATAGGGTTCTATGGGATCTATTTTCTGCAGTTTTTAGCCTGAATCATTATATTTTTGTCTCCATTGCTTTCCCATCACATCCCATTTTAAAAACTTGGGCTTAGGTCCCTGTATATAACTCAGTCTAGCTTGGAGTTTGCTTTGTGGCCCAGGCTGGCCTTAGTCCTAGTGCTCTCCTGCATTAGCTTTCCTAGTGTTGCTATTATAAACATTCACTACCATGCCTGGCTTCATCCATATTTTTAATGTCTGTTTTTCTTTTCTGAGCTAAGTTCTCAATATATAGTTCAGACTACCCTAGAACTAGATAGGTCATCCAGAGAGCCATTTAATTTATAACACACTTGTCTTAGCATCTGGAGTGTAGGGGATTACAGAAATACACCATCTAACCTGGATTCCATGAAGTTTCTTATTGTGCATATTTGCAGAAACTGAACCATCTCCCTTCTATTGATTTGAGGTAGTCTTTCAAAATAAACCATTTCATATTTGAGACTTCTGATTTGAAGTGCTATGTATCTTCATGGTGGATTTTATTTTATTTTATTTTAGTTTAGTTTAGTTTTATTGAAAATAGAATATTCTCAAATAATATATGCTTCCCCTCTTGCTATTCTCCCCTGTTCCTCCCAAACTCCTCTCTCAACAAGATCCACTCCCTTTCTGTCTCTCATTTTAAAATATAAAGCTTCTAACAGATAACAATAAAGTCTAACTAAATAAAATATAATAAGATAAAACAAAAACTATCACATTAAAATTGAATTACACAAACCAACAGAAGAAAAAGACTCCAAGAGAAGGCATAAGAAACAGAAACCAGCTTAATAACACACTCAGGAGTCCCATTAAAACACTAAATTAGAAATATATAGCTAATCTATATCTATATGTATATATTATAGATAGATAGATAGATAGATAGATAGATAGATAGATAGATAAATAGATATGCAGAGGACCTAGTGCAGATGCAAGCAGGCCCTGCTTTAGTCTCTGCTGTTTCATATGAGATTTGATCATGTTGATTTAGATTGCCTTGTTTTCTTGGTCACCTCTGTATCTTACATTCTTTCAAAATTCTCTTCCAAGGGGTACTCTGAGTTCTGATGAAAAGAATTTTATGGGTATGTCACATTTACAGCAGAGTATTCCAAGATTCCTCACTCTCTGTATAATGTCTGCTAGTGAGTCTCTATCTTTGTTCCCATCTATAGCAGGAGGAAGCTTCTCTGATGATGGCTGAATAAGGCACTGATCTAGCAGAATCTAGCAGAATCTAGCAGAATAACATTGTAACTGATTATATCTCTATATTTTTCTTTATTAAATCAGTATTATTTTTCTGTAGGTCTCAGGGCTATCTAGTCTCAGAATTTTGGTCACCAAAGCAGTGTCAGGAATGGATTCCACCTTGTGGAATGGGCCTCAAGTCAAATGATATATTTGTCAGTTACTTTCACAAACTTTAAGCCACCATTGCCTTAGTATATCTTACAGTCAGAGCACCATTGTAGATCAAAGGGTTTGGCTAGATTGAGGACCCTTTTGACTGACAGCTCAATTAGGTGCCACGTAATTCTGATACTTGAAACTTTATTTGGTGACAAGAGATGGTCAATTTGTACTCGGTCTCCCCCATTATTTGGCAATTACATTTAGATCTGTGTGTGTGTGTGTGTGTGTGTGTGTGTGTGTGTGTATGTTTGTGTGTAAGATTCTTCTGTAATTAGGTTTCCATATTACACCTCAAATGACCCTGTATTCCCCATATCCCCTGCCTCAAACCCTACATCCCTCCCTCTCCCCACTTGAACCTCCCATTCCAACCCCCAATCCATCCACAATGATCTATTCCATGTCCATTTTCTAATGAGATCCATTTGTACCGTCTAGTCCCTTCCTCTATACCTAACTTCTCTAGTTAAATAGCTGTATAATACTCTCCTCTCTAAATGTACCACATTTCCTTTACCTATTATACTATTGAGGTACATCTAGGCTGTTTCCAATGTCTGGCTGTTATGAGTAGGACAACAGTGAGCGTAGTTGAGCAAGTGTCTTTGTGGTAAGATGAAGTGCCTTTTGGGTATATTCCGAAGAGTGGTATAACTGAGTCTTTAAAAAGATTAATCCCCATCTTCTTGAGAACTGCCACATTGATTGGGAATTGAGTTGGAAAGGCTCACTCTAATATCAGGTGGCAACATTTCCAGGACTTGAATATTAGACTACGTAAACTGAGTAAAGCTAGCTAAGCCATATCAAATTTGTACCACATGGTGGAATTTTTAACTTAACATATTATTAAAAGCCCTACAACAATTTTTCCATATTATTTCTTTTAAAATTTAAATTATTTTATTTATTTACATTCCGGTTGTTGCTCCTCCCTCAAATATTTATTTTTTTGAAACCTTTATAATAGGAGGCTGAGATGATAGCTCAATGCTTAAGAGCACTTGCTACTCTTGCAGCGGACACAGAATCAGAACAAACATAGTACTAACTCACCATCTTTAACTACAGTCCCAGAGGATCTGTTTCCCTCTTCTGGATTTACCAGTCAGTAAAAGCATGTGATGCAAATACATATATATACATATATATATATATATATATATATATATATATATATATATATATTCACACACACACACACATATATATATATAGTGTCAAAATATACATATACATAAACTAAAGAATAATAAATAATAAATGTCAAAAACCTCTTCATAATAGTTAAGAAGACATGGTTTATTGAATTATGGTTTTGTATATAGTTACATAGTAATCAGACTTTGAGACCCACTGTGTTCAAACTATGGAAGTCAGTATTAGTGAAGGATTGGTGTTGATATTACACAATATATGTTTTCAGTTTGTAATCTGACAGCAAAGGTCTAAAAACAATAGATATACTCAACTTTAAAACTTGTGTGATTTCATAGATTCAGCATATAATGATTAGTACTGGTTGTCAACTTGTCAGGATTTAGAATTATCTAGAAGACAAAGCTTCAGGAATACCTGTGAGAGATGATTTATATTATGTGATAATCTGGCTATGCCAATGGGGGATTATCATGATTAAATTAATTGAGTTAGAAAGGCTCACTCTAATATCAGGTGGCAACATTTTCGGGGCTTGGATATTAGCCTACATAAACTGAGTAAAGCTAGCTAAGCCATAGCACTGGTCTCCTTCTGCCACTAACTGGAAATGTAATATGCCCAACTGCCTCAAACTCCTGCTGCCAGGACATCCTCATCATGATGAACCATAGCTTTGAAACGTCAGTCTAAATGATACAAAGCAACAATTATTATGCATAACTTTGAATTTAGTGAATATTTTAATACACTTAACTTGAAATTTACCTCTCTTTATAGACATCCTTTAAATCTTTAGTTGGCTTTTGACTGTCATGGCAGTAAGAGGTACCCCACTATTATGAGTCAATTAATGTAGATGGGAGCATACAAGTAGCTACACCTGGCACACAAAAATGGGGTTGAAACAGGTGAGGATTTTACTCCACTTTTATCTCTGATCCCAGGGAAGATTTGAACAATTTTTTCATGTATTTCTTCCTTTGTTCAAAACTGTTAATTAGGCTAAATTCTCAGTAATAGTTAAAAAAAGAAACCTAGACAAAAATCAGATGCATTGAAGTTATGTGCTTTTTTCCTGTTTTTCTTTGTTTGTTTTTTAATCTTTTGACTTAAGGTTTTTGTTATATCACAGGTGTGGAGGTGTGAGGATTTCCTCTTGGAGATGGGGAGGAGGAATGGGATGAGGAACTGTTGGAGGGCAGACTGGAAAGGGGATAATGACTAGACTTTAACAAAAAAAGATTAAAGATAATTTTTAAAATTTAAAAAGATATTACATCATTATTATTTTTATCTAGGTGATGGTTAATGGTAGTTTTTGTCTTAGGGTACAGACATTCAGGTTCAGACATATGTGAAACTTAAAAAGCAGGAAACGAAGGAAGTGCCATATTTATGGACATTGTGGCTTATTTTCCTTGTCATTGTTTGTACTTCCATCAGGTTTTTTGTGTAAAACACCTGTATAATATCAAACTGTTCAGGGTAGATACAATGATCATGGCAACCTGAATAGTAATGTGTGTGCTAACATCAGTCATCACCCTAAAGTTAACCAGAAAATAGAAATTTTCCTGTAATCAGCAGTTACCAATATCATGCTTCTTTCAGATTGTGGGCAGTCTTTAGTCCAATCAGAAACCAGCTGCCTGTAATTTCTCACTGTAGGAAGCATGAGCAAAGATGGGTCATGTTTATATTTGGAGGCTTTTTGTCATGTCATTTATTCTCTTGCAGAATCTTGCTACTGTGAGATTAAAGCCTTGCCAATGCTGCACCATTTGTTGAAGATGCTTTTTTTCTTCACTATGTTTTGACATATCTGTCAAATATTAAATAATTGAAGTTACATGTACTCGACTTTGGGACTTGGGTTTTGTTCCATTGATTTACATGTACATTTTTGTGCTAATACCATATTGTTTTTATTACTATGCATCTATATCTTGAGATAGGAATCATAATCTGTCCAGTATTGTTCTTTTTGCTCAGGTTGGTTTTGACTCTCTTAGTGGTTACATATAATCTCTCTTTTGTGGTTACATATAATTTTTAGGATAATTTTTTTCTCTCTTTCTGAGAAGAATGAGATGGGGACTTTGATTAGAGTGCACTGAATCTGTAAATGGCATTTAGGAGAAAGGTCATTTTCACAATGTTGATTCTACCAGTCTACGAGTATGGGATATCTTTCCATTTTCTAGTGTCTTTTTCTCTTTCTTTGATGTTTTAAAGTTTTCATTATAAAGGTGCTTCATTTTTATTGTTAGATTTATTTCTAAATATTTTATTTTCTTTAAGACTGTGGTAAAAGGAAATATGCCTATGATTGTTTTCTCTATATGTTTTTTTATTTTTATGTATAGGAAAGCATTGGCTTGTGCAAGTTGATTCTGTATCCTGCCACATAGCTAAATTTGTTTATTGTTTCTGGAATTTGTCTAGTAAAAGCTTGGATATCTCAAATGCATATTATCACGTTACTCTACAACAGTGATAATTTTCTTCTTTTCCTATTTGTGTCTCCTTAATCTCCTTCACTTGCCTTATTGCTCCAGCTGCTGCCTCAATCACAATATTGAAAAGAAATGAGAGGCAGACAGTCAGAAGCTGACCTGGTGGAAGACATCTGTAGTGCCACAAAGATGACCAAGTACGTTGGGGAGAGATGGGAGAGAAAGAGAAGCTGAGCAGTTTGAACCCTATGGAGAGAAGCAGAACTAGAGGTACCCTGTTGTTGGAGAACAGCCTGATGTAAGAGGCCTGTTCTGCCACCTTATGCCATGGTGATCTCTGGGTCCATGCTGCTGCCAAGGGACATGTCTGTATCCATAGTCCTACTGCTGGCTGGACCTGTGCTGATGTCTGTGCCCCATGTTATCAATGAAGGCTATGCAGATGTCTGTGGTCGGTTCTACATCCTAATGACATGCTGATGTCTGGAATGAGGGGGCTCTACTCTTCATCTGCCACATTATAAGTGGTACACTGGACTCAGGAGAGCTGACCCTACCTGTTGTCTTGCTGGTGTAGAGATGCTGAAACAGATGTATAGGCCAGGTAGAGCTGGCAAGCTGACCAATTCAGCTAACACCCAGGCCCAGATCCATGGTTTTGAATTGCCCCACCCCAACACCTGCCTCATCTATGAACTGATGGAGCTACTAAAGGAGCTAGTCCTTCATATCCTTAGCCTCTGGATCTTCATGATTTAGGATAATGGCAGGATAACTGGGAGTTCATTATAGATGGTGTAGCAGAAGCCTGAGGCTTTGGAGGAGACTATTGACTCATTATAATGAATTAGCAAGTAAAGCTGTTTGGGCAAAAGGGTATACTGCATGCCACACTACAACTCCCCATGCCACTATGAAAAAGGATTGGTTGCAGATATTTTTTGAAAGTCTTGTAGAATTTTCATGTGGATCCATCTGACCCAGACTTCTTTTCCCCCCCATTATTTTATTTATTTATTCACTTTACATCCTGATCTCTCCCTGCCTCTTCCAGTAGTTCTACCTCTCCACAGTCCCTCCCTGCATCTCCCCTCTACTCCTTCTCTAATAAGGCAGAGGCCCCCCAGGTATACCCCATCCTGGCAGATCAAGTCTCTGCAAGGATAGACATTCTCTTTCACTGAGGCCAGTTAAAGCAGCCCAGTTACAAGAAAAGAATCCACAGACAGGCAACAACTTTTGGGATAGTCCGTGCTCCAGTTGTTTGAGGACCCACATGAGAACATAGCTTCATATCTGGTATTTATATATGCAGGACGCCTAGGTCCAGCCTGTGTATGCTCTTTGGTTGGTGGTTCAATTTCTGAGAGCTCCAAGGGTCCAGGTTAGTTAACTATGTTAGTCTCCTTGTGGAGTTCCTATCCCGTTTGGGGCCAGCAATTCTTCTCCCAACTCTTCCATAAAGAGTCCCCAAGCTCTGTCCAATGTTTGGCTGTGGGTGTGTGCATCTGCTTTAGTAAACTGGTGGATGGAACCTCTCAGAAAATGGTTATACTGTGCTCCTGGAACTGAAGAGATGGCTCAGAGGTTAAGAGTTCTGACTGACTTCTAATCTCTTGGAAAATTTTGTAACCATTTCAATTCCCTATAAGTTAGTTTAGGTTGTTTATTTCTTCTTGGCTTGACTTTTGTGGTTTGGATAAATCTAGAAATTCATTCATTTCTTTTAGGTTTTCCAGTTTAATGAAATATACGTTTCAAAAGTATCCCCTTATACTATTCTGCATTTCTTTGGTATCAATTGTTCCCTTCTTGTTTCTGATTCTTTTGATTCCAGTTCCTTTTTTTTTCATTAATTAGCTAAT
This sequence comes from Rhabdomys pumilio, assembly GCA_030674055.1. NCBI lineage: Eukaryota > Metazoa > Chordata > Mammalia > Rodentia > Muridae > Rhabdomys > Rhabdomys pumilio. The sequence continues at coordinate 76,689,842 of JANHMN010000005.1, read as the reverse complement.
TAATTAGGTATGTAAATTTTATCTTTGTGTTCAAAGAACCAGTTCTTAGATTTGTTGATTCTTTGTGGTGTTTTCTTTGTTCCTGTTTCATTAATTTTTTCTATACTTTTTATTATTTCTTCTTATCAGTTGGATTTGGAGTTTTGTTTTTCCATGTGTTGCCATATTTTTAGTTTTTATCATTATGTACCTTTGTATTCTTTTTGATTATTGATGTTGGCACTTTGAAATATAAATTTCCCTAATTTATTTATGATTCTTTCAGTGTTTCCTAGGGGTTTTGTTGTGAACTAATTTTCATTTAGTTCTCCAAGAAATATTTAATTTTTAAAATTTCTTCTTTGGCCAGTTTATCATTCAGTAATAGGTTGTTACACTTCATAAATTGTAGACTTACTAAAAATGTGTTTGCTGTCAATTTTATATTTTATTTCATCATGGTCTGAGAAGATAAACAGTTATTTCATCTTAAATATGTAAATATTTTGTGTCCAGGAAGTGTTCCGTTTTATAAAAAGCTTCCATGTGTTACTAAGTACTATGTAAATTCTTCTATGATTGTGTATAATAATCTGTAGATACCTGTTAAGTCCATTTGATGTATAATTTTATTAAATTTTTACTATTTTAGCCAGATGACTTATCTGCTGAAGAAAGTGGATCATTAAAGTCACCTGCTACAAATGGGCTGATGTTAATCTGTGCCTTAAATCAAGCAGTACATTTTTTATGACATTGTGTACTCCAGTGTTTAGTACATATGTGTTTACGGTAGAAATATCTTTTTGGTTAACTGTTTAATTGATTAGGAACAAGTGTCTTTATTTTTTATTAAGTTATTCTTCACCCACATATTATATCTCAACCATAGTTTGTACTCCTTTCTCCCCTCAGAGTCACTTTCCCCATCCCACCCACCCTACCCTACCATAATCCACTCCTCTTCCTTTCCCTTAAGAAAAGAGTAGTCTTCCCAGAGATATCAACCAAATATGGCATTTCAAGTTTCAGTAAGGCTAGACACCTCCCCTCATATCAAGGTTGGACAAGGGAACCCAGTAGGAGAAAAAGGATCCCCAAAACAGACATAAGAGTCGGGGTAAGGCCCTATTCCAACAATTAGAAATCTCATAAGAAGATCAAGCTACATAACCATAACATATGTGCAGAGGTCCTAGGTTGGATGCATGTAGGCACTCTTGATTGTAGGTTCAGTGTCTGTGAGCCCCTGTGAGCCCTGATTAGTTGATTCTGTGGGTTTTCTTGTGGTGTCCTTGACCCCTGTGGTTCCTTCCTCCCACTCCTGTGCAGGATTCCCTGAGCTCTGCCTAATGTTTAGCTGTAGATCTCCCAATCTGCTCCCATTGTTTGCTGGATGAAGTCTCTCTGATCATGGTTATACTAGGCTCCTGTCTATAAGTAGGGCAGAATATTGTTAGGAATCATTTCACTGATGTCTGTTTATTTTATTTTTGCTAGTCATGTTTTGATCTATCCTAGGTGACTGGACAATACAGCCTCTGGTTCCTGGACCTCCAGGCAGTTTCAGAGGTAGACTCCATCTCATGGCATAGTCCTCAAGCTGGACTAGACATTGGTTGGCCATTCTCACAATTTCTTCACTACATTTACCCCCAACACATCTTGCAGCCAGGATAAATTATGTGTACAAGGTTTTGTGCCTGAGTTGGTATCTTTGGAGTAAGATATAAATTCGTCAAACTGCAGGTCTTTTCAGGTTACAGGAGAAGGCCACTTCAGGGTCCTCATCCCCCATTGCTAGGAGTCTTAGCTAGGATCACCATCACAGATTCTTGGGAACTTTCATTAGATTAATTTTCTAGCTCATCGCTAAGATAGCCTCCAATTCTAGTTGTCTTTTTCAGTATCTTGTCCCTCCATCATCCTTGACCTGATTCCTCCTGTTTCCATCCCTACCCACCCCAGTCTACCAATGATACATATTCTATTTTCCCCTTCCCAGTAAAATTCGTGCACACCCTCTCTTGAGCCCTCCTTGTTACTTAGTCTCTCTGGGTCTGTGGATTTAAGCACAGTTATCCATTATTTTGCAGATAATCTCCACTTATAAATAAATACATATATCTTTCTGAATCTGGGTTACCTCACTCGGGATGATTGTTTATAGTTCTATCCATTTGCTGGCAAATTCCATGCTGACCTTTACTTCAGCAGCTGAGTAATACAGCCGAGTAGTACTTCATTGTTTACATGTACCACATTTCATTTATCCATTCTTTAGTTGAGAAGCATCTAGGTTTCCAGTTTCTGGCTATAAAGAATAAAGGTTCCATGAATATAATTGAGCAAGTGTCCTTGTGGTAAGATAGAGTGTTCTTTAGGTATATACCCAAAAGCCATATAGCTAGGTTCTGAGGTAGATCAATTCCCAATTTTCTGAGAAACTCCCATATTGATTTCCATAGTGGCTATAGAAGTTTGTACTCCCACCAAAAGTAGAGGAATGTTCCCCTTGATGCAATTGTGGCTTTGGTCATAACCATTCTGATAGGTATAAGATGTAATCTTAAAGTAGTTTTGATTTATGTTTCCTAATGACTAAGGATGTTGATCATTTCTTTAACTGTTTCTCAGACATTTGGGAATTTTCTATTGAGAATTCTCTGTTTAGATATGTATCCCCCCTTTAAAATTTTTCCAATCTTTCCATTTATTTATTTATTTATTTATTTATTTATTTATTTATTTACTTTATAACCCAATCAGAGCCCTCCCTCTCCTTCCAGTCCCCGACCTTACACAGTCCTTCCCCCTCCCCTTCTCCTCTGAGAATGGGGAGGCCCCTATCTGGATAGTAACCCACCCTGGCACATCAAATCACTACAGGACTAGGCATATTCTCTCATACTAAGGCCAGACAAGGCAACTCTGTTAGGGAAACAGGATCCACAGGCAGGCAAGTGTCAGAGCCCCTGATCTAGTAGTTACAGTTGTTTGGGACCTATATGAAGTCTAAGCTGCACATCTCCTACATATGTGCAGGGGGCCAAAATCGAACCAATGTGTGCTCTTTGGTTGGTGATTCAGTGTTTGGAAGCCCACAGGTGTCCAGGTTAGTTGACTCTGTGGGTCTTCCTGTGGAGTCCCTATCCCCTCAGGGTCCCTCAGTCCACCAGTTCTTCTAATCAATTCTTCTACAAGATCTCCCTAGCTCAGTCTAATGTTTGGCTGTGGATCTCTGCATCTGTTTCCATCATCTGCTGGGTAGAGTACCTTGCAATTCACAGACCCAAAGAAGCTAAATAATAATGAGAACCAAGGGAGGATGCTTAAATCTCACTCAGAAGATGGAGGGAGGGAAATGAGTGGGAAAGAGGATTCAGAAGGGAACAGAGAGGAGGCCATCTGATGTAGGGAGAACCAGGATCCATGAAAGTAAACAGAAATCAGTGGCAGGCAGTGGGAAGTGGGCATCTGTAGAACACTCCAGGAACCTAGGATGGTGGAGGCTCCAGGGAATCCATGAGGGTGACTCCACCTGAGATTCCTAGCAGTGGGGAATATGGAACCTGAAGTGACTACCTCCTGTAGCCAGGGAGGGCTCCTCATAGAGGAATAAAGACACCGATCCACCCACAAAACTTTCAACCCAAAATTTGTCCTGTCTACAAGAAGTGCAGGGACAAAGATGGAGCAGAGATTAAACGAATGGCCAAACAATGACTAGCTTAACCTGAGATCCCTATCATGAGCAAGAATCAGTTCCTGGCCTTATTAATGATACTTTCTTATGCTTGTAGGCAGGAGCCTAGCATAACCATACCCCATTTTTAAATTTGATTATTTGGGTTCTGATATCTAATTTCTTGAATTCTTTATACGTTTTAGGAATTAGCACTCTGTTCGATGTGGAATTGATGAAAATCTTTTCCCTTTCTGTAGGCTGCCACTTTCTACAAATGACAGTGCCCTTTGGCTTACAGAAGATTTTCAGTTTCATGAAGTTTCATTTATTAATTGTTGATCTTACTACCTATGTTATTAATATTCTATTCAGAATATCTTCTGTGCATATGCCTTCAAGGATGTTCCTCACTTTCTCATTTATCAGATTCAGTGTATCTAAATTTATTTTAAAATCTGTAGTCCACTTGGATTTGATTTTTGTGTAGGGTGATAGATATGGATCTATTTGCATTCTTCTACATTCTAATACCCAGTTAGAACAGCACCATTCTTTGAAGATGCTATATTTTTATGGTATGTATCTGGCTTCTTTATCTAAAATCACTTGTCCATAGGTGTGTGGATTTATGTCTGGGTTTTCATTTTAAATCTGTGGATAAACCTGTCTATTTTTATGCCAACACAGTGCAGTTTTTATACTATAGCTCTGTAGTAGAAAAGAGCATTAGATTCAGGATAGTGAGAACTTTCCGAAGTTATTTTATTTTACAGGATTGTTTTAGCTATCCTGTTTTTGTTTGTTTGTTTTGTTTTGTTTGTTTCTCCATATGAAGTTGCTTATTTCTCATTCAAGTCCTGTTAAAATTGTGTTGGAATTTTGATAGATATTCGTTGCATTAAATCAAGAGATTGTTTTTGGTAAGATGGCCATTTTTACTGTGTTAATGGTACTGATCCGTGAGCATGGGAACTCTTTACAACTTCAGATATATTTTTCAATTTCTTTCTTCAAAGACTTGAAGTTCTTGTTATACAGATCTTTAGTTGGCTTAATTAGAGTTACACCAAGGTATTTTATATTATTGTGGCTATTGTGAAGGGTTTTGCTTCTCCGATTTCTTTCTCAGCCTGTTTATTGTCATCCTCTGTCTGCCAGAAGGGCAAAGCTGAACCAGGATGAAGAGGTTTCAAGGGGCTTCGGTTCATCTGGGAATAATGGAAGTGTTACAGCTATATGCAGAGAAGTGAGGAGGTTTGGATGGGCTGTGTGGGGCAGGTAGTCACAGTCCTGGTCTCTGTTCAGCTACTGCAGCAGCACCAGTATCAGCTGCAGGAGTGTCAGTGGCCTGGCCAACCGGACAGGTCCAGAGATGAATGCTTCAGGAGAGAAAACTCTTCCCTAAGTGTTAAAGCTCAGTAAAAACACCAACTCTCAGATGATCCTTGGTGAAATAACATGTGCCCTTTATTCCATGTGGATAGAGACTGTGTAAATGTTAAAGAGTAGGGTGGTATTTAAGGGATAGGTGTTTCCTATTGGATCAGTTTGAGATGCTAGTGATGCTCAATTTGCATGGGGAAGGATTCTGAATGTCTTCGTTATGTGACTGATTGCCGTGCTCCTCTCAGTGGGGTGTTGTGGTTAGGTGTTCCAGAGCAGGTACAGAAATGAATAGGGAGTGGTTCAACTCCTGCCGATCTCACGTCTCTGAGATTCTCAGAATCTGAGCTCACTCAATTTTATCAGTTCTCTCTGGTGGCAAGGTAGATTTACCCCACATTATTTTATAGGAGAGCTACTGATATTTATATATTTATATATACTGAAATACATACACATAGATGCACACAAACACACACACACACATACACACACACACATACAGAGAGAGAGAGAGAGAGAGAGAGAGAGAGAGAGAGAGAGAGAGAGA
>JANHMN010000005.1:76672042-76684232 GCA_030674055.1 Rhabdomys pumilio | reverse complement strand
AGAGAGAGAGAGAGAGAGAGAGAGAGAGAGAGAGAGAGAGAGAGAGAGAGAAGGTATTTATCACTTGTAGGAGTTTGCTGATAAATTTTTTAGGGTCATTTATATAAACAATTGTATCATCTATGAATTCTGATACTTTGAGGGTTTTTTCCCAATTTTTATTCCCTTGATCACCTTTAGTTATTTTATTGCTATAGCTAAAACTTCAAGTACTATATTAAATAGATATGGAGAGAGTGGACAGCCTTGTCTTGTTCCTGATTTTAGTGGAATTGCTGTGAATTTCTCTCCATTTAATTTGATATTCGCTATTTGCTTGCCTTATACTGCTTCGATCATGTTTAGGAATGTGCTTGTATCTTTATTGCTCTAATACAAGGGCATTGGATTTTCTCACAGGCTTTTTCAGCATCTATTAAGATGGTCATGTGGGTTTTTTCTTTCACTTTGTTTATACGGTATATTATATTGACAGATTTTCCTAGTTTGAATCATCCCTGCATCTCTGAGATGAAATTTACTTAATCATGGCAGATGATCTTTTTGATGTATTCTAAGATTTGGCTTGCAATCATTTTATTGAGTATTTTTGTATTGATGTTCATGCGGAAATTGGTCTGAAATTCTCTTTCTTTGCTCAGTCTTTGGGCCTTTTGTGGAGTCTTATATTTCCTTTAATTTTCTTTTCTGGACTTTTTAAACTTTTATATCATATTCCTTCATATTTGCTCTAGATCTTCCACTTTTTCTTTGAGTCCTGTATTCTAGTTTCTGCTTGATCCATTCTGCTTGTAGGGCTTTTCATTTATTTTTCATCAGTGTTCTAGATAAGATATGGGGACTTTCAATTTTATATTTACCTTGACTTTAGTCTTTTTCAATATTCCTACCTTTTAAATGAATGTTATTATTATGCCCTGGATTGTCATTGTCATTTACCTCAGCTTTCTATTTGTTTTTTCTTGGGCATTACTAAGATCTTTATTCTCTTTAAGCCCTTTAATTTCATTGAGATTTTTCTTAGTACCTTTTTTTGAACTCTTTTACTTCTTTGATGAAGTTTATGATTGTCCTTTTGAATTCCATATCCTGGGGTTCATCTAGATGATTCTTGATAACCAACATTTAAATACAATTTGTAAGTTTTTGAAAGGAGATACTGGCCTGTTCTTTCATATTGTTTGCCTTTTTGTGAAGAAATCTCTATCATATGCTTCTTCCTATTAATTCTTCAGTTTGAATCAAAAAAATATTTGTGAGCAAATTTCACTTAGAAGTTAGACATGGCTTAGGTGGAATGAAGTTATGAGTACAGAGGGAAGTGAGCAGGTATTCAGAATATTTGTTCTTGTTCAAGCCTGGGGTATAAGGATATATCTGGCTTGGTAGAGAGTTTGGATGTGGTAAGGTTGTGGGGTAGGTATGTCTTCAAGAATGCTTAGAGATTGGTTGCCATGGAAGTAGGATTGTCTAGATAAGAGTAGAGTACTGGATAACTATGAGAACTGGGGTAGATCTGGAAGATTGGTGAGGATGCATGGAAAAAGTGTTCAAGCAGACTCACTAGGCTGGACTCTAGAGATGGATGCACATAGTAGGGATTGGTAGAAAGTTGGATACTGTATGTCTAAAAGGAAGTTTTAATTTTTTAAAAAAACTAGAACCTGGATAAAATGTGGCAAAATTTTGTTAGTAAATATGAAAAAATGATAGACCACCAAAGGATAAATTACTTGGTTGTTTTGTGTATGTTGATGCTGATTTTAATGACTAGCTTGACCAGAACACAAGATGCCCAGATACATAATGACATATTACTATAGGTGTTTCTGTGAGGGTAACTCCATGTAATATTAGCATTGGTATCAGTAGACTGAGTAAAGCTACTAAGGAGAGATCTTTCTATATAACTATACTCTAAGGTGAAACTTAAATATGAACTAATAAGTCAGATGGCTTTGAATCTTAGTAATTCCACCTTTTGAATCTCTAACATAATGGTATTTACTAATTATGGAAGAAGCTGTATTGAAGGAAGAATATTGCCAAGGACTATTCTCAGCTTGGAGAGGGATTTTGAGGAATGAAGTGTTTGAGAACAGTGAAAGAAATTACTTGAAATCAAATTGTGGATACAAGCTGGTAGTCTGTGTTCCACTCAAGATATCTGTCTCTGGAGATATCCAGATAGCTCATACTTAAGTCTAGTCTTTAATTTACATATCAATTCAATCATCCATTGGGGATTCCCTTTTGATTATACCACAAATAGCATTCCGTGACCCCAACACCATAATTCTTAGAAAAAGGCAGTGAGTACACTCTTATTTTTCTTCATTTCCTCCCCCTTAATGAAAATTCAGAGATATGCCTGCCTTTGTAAGCACAAACAATAAGCTAGCTTGGAAGGCTCCTTCTCTGAGATCACCATTCTAATCACACCTGGACCTAACCTTGCAATGTCGTAGGCTGACCTTAAATTCAGGAATCTGCCTGTCTTTGTATAAGAATAATAAATTTAGCTGTGTAGAATCTTGCTCTGTGATCACCACTCTCCAAATTTTTTATCTTCTTCCTTAATAACTTTCTGACAAGCTGGCTCAGTGCAGCTGCCTTTGTTCTTTTAGGTCCATGAACCTCGTTATACAATGCATATTGCATCCTTATATTTTGCATGGTGAGAAATTATGTGGTTTTGTACTCATGTTTTCACAGTTCTTTCCCATGTTTACCATTTTGCTCAGACATTAGACACACCCTCCCCTCCTGGACTCTTGCTGCTTCTAATTATCATGAAGTCATTAACCTTGGCCTTGAGAACATTTCCCAATCACCTTGGCAGGAAGAATATTTCCAGAAGAAAGAACATGAATATATATATATATATATATATATATATATATATATATATATATGTGTGTGTGTGTGTGTGTGTGTGTGTGTGTGTGTGTGTGTGTTTATAGAAATGATAGAAATGAGCCTCACACCCAGCAAATATCAACACTCATGGAAGCCCATGCCTTGCTGGCTCTGTTTTAGGGACAAGATTTCATCCTATCCCTTGCATGGCCATGCAGATCTTGGTAGTTTATTCATGTAATTTATGTATAGTTATATGTATATTTATAATTTATATATGGAAATATATATTTTTCATGTGTATGTGAAAGCCTTGGTCCATTCACTTTCTTTTCACTTTTTTATGTTTTGTTTTATTATTTGTGTGTGTGTATGTGTGTGTGTGTGTGTGTGTGTGTGTGTGTGTGTGTGTGAATATCAGAAGACAATCCATGTGATCATTCCTTTTTTCCTCCACCATGAATCCCAGAGATCAAGCTCACATCACTGGGATTTATCAACCATCCATCTTACTGTCCCCCAAATGAATTTTACACAGCAAAATTTTGTTTTTCATAGTTTAGAAGAATAGGAAATACAAGCTTCAGTCATTTATACATTTGGTGTACAGTAAGGACCTCCTTTATGGCTCAAAGATAACCCTTTTTTTTGTAGCCCCAACTATGATGGTGTCCCTATGATTAGAATTCTAATCCCAATCCTTAGAGTTCTATCTTCTTGAGCTAGTTGGCTTACAAAGGGTCCATCTCCTAACCAAAGGTATGACAGTTTCCTAGTTTGAACATATACAAAATTTATAATCATATAATTGCTACATAAAAATGAAAAATAAGTAAATATTCTCATGAAGGAAAGGAAAGTTTGTTAGTACATAGTTGCTTTATTTTATTCCATGTGATATACATACATGTGTGTATGTGTGTGTGAATATATATATACATATATGTATGTGTATCTGTATATGTTTGTGTGTATATATATATATATGGATGGCTACACAAATAAAGACAACTTTTGCATGTAAGTGTCTCACTGATTTTCTCTTGAGGTTTTAATTCCAATTTGTTTCAAATGTAGATTAGCTTACACTTTGGAAACATTTGCATTATAGTAGCATCATTTGTAAATTTAAGAGTACTAAGAAAAAATAGATTTAACAAATTACATGAACCAATGAAGTATAGACTGAAGTGACTGTGCATCTTGAGAAATACAAGTAAGTATAGTGAACATTAAATGAAAGAAATTTATTCCTGAAACAATCCAAGCAAAAGTGAGCCTATCATTGTGTCAATTTGCTCCCTTGATATATATATATATATATGATATTTATATATATATATGAATATGTATATATATGAATATATACATATATATATTCATATATATATATATATACACACACATACACACACACAAATTCATGATATTAATTAGCCATCCACACAATTGCCAGGCATTCAAGCAAGCAGGAAAGTTAAGGGTTAGAACAAATAATATGCACAAAATACTACATTATAACCCTTAATTATATAGATTCAATATTTTTAAGTAAAAATAGATATGTATCTTTTAAATAAGAAAAACAGTTATACTTGTGGCTCAGAGCTCTAATTTCAGCTACATGAGGGTAGTAAGGAAATAATTTACAAGTTAATGGTCAGAATAAGCTGAATACATAGTCAAGGCCAGCTTGGTCAACTAGCAATGTAGTATGTTAAAATTAAAAAAAAAAATTTAAAAGAGCCCAAATGTGCAGTTCAGTGGTCACAATACTTTTTAAGGAAACAAACCTTTCCATATCTGGTAAAGTTTCCAATAGATATAGATTTCATTTGAAATTCTTTAGTGATTTTTTAAGAGACCACTCATGTTACAAATGTTTCCTAATATACTTTTATATCAGATTTATCAAAGGTATATTTAGAATCTCAATAATGCAAAAAATAAAATTGTTTTAAACAAAAATAGAAATGTTGAATTTTTTATTTTCACCCCCTCAATACCCAGAGCTCTAAAACTGACAATATAAATCTTACAAAGGGAAAATTCAATTTAAAATTTTTAATTTATGATGTATTTAGTACTGTGATAAAGAATAAACCAAATATAAAATTATCTTGAAAAAAATCTCAACAAAGCAAGACTCAGTTGCATAGAATATATTCTTGTGCTTGGAGAACATTTTTGACTTGTGAACCTCACAAAGTGAAACAACCAAATTCACATTTGCCTTTTAGTTCTTGGAGTTCAAGGACATGGTAGCACCATAGCCTTGACTCTGCTAAGGCCTGCTGAGTGTGTTACATCCTGGTAAGTAGCATTACAATGGAAGCACATGTTCAGGTCCTATATCATAAGACAGGACTCTAGAGACTAAGGTGGAGTTAAGTTCTATTTTTTAAAATCCTCTCAAGAAAATTAATCAGAATCCTGTGAAAAACTACATAAATTCCTTTAAGGCTAGTGAATCCAGTAGCTTCTTACTAGGCTAGAAAACTAGGATTGCGAGCCTTGGGACAATGCTTCAAGTACATGAAAAAAATTTAAGGAGAATGCACAGATCATATAATTTTCTAAGAAGTAATTTTCCTTCCTTAGCAAATAGAGTAATGCTCAAAGATTTTATGACACAGTGACCTCAGTGACCTTTCCTCATTTCCAGTCCATGAATGTAGGCATAATTATTGCTACTGATATACATTAAATCATTGGTACATTTGTTTAACATGCCTCAAAACTACCAAGATAATTCCATTGAAAAACATATATTTGTTAGCTTCCAATTATCTACCATCAAAACAAGTATATTCTGCATCAAATTGGATTTTACTTGCCCAGTACATGATTAGAATATTGCAAATGTAGCAAAATAATCCAGATGATTCAAAAAATTTTGTTCAAAATATCTTTATTAAATATGAAAATGCTTGTTGCTATCACAAGGATTCAAGTTTGAAGAAATACACTTGAGATTAGAATGTTCTATGTTACAGTTATGGAGATATCACTTCAATTAAAAATGTGAGGATGCGAGCTTCAGGATAGGCCCTAGATTTGGACAGCAGTATATGCTGGGGAGTACATAGAGCAGATTATGATAAGGAAAAAAATCTGCTTTCATAAAAACCAACAGGTGAGCACACACTCAACTCTCAAGGAATACTATGACTAAGAGTAACAGAAGTCTACACAAATGAGGCCTATGTTCTGCTCCTAAATGTGACTTATTGTCATGAAAAGCATCCTTCAATTTGAATGTTTATAGTAGTAATGCCTAGAATTGCTATGGTTTATATGTGGTTACCCAAAAAATGTTAGACACTAGAAGCTCAGTTCATATACGGCTGTGTTGAAGGCGTAGAAGCTAAATCTACCCTAAACTAGAAGGGGTTAGTGATAGGTAGTCAGGTTATGTGGGTTCCTTCTTCATAATACTATCATAGGAATAGATCAGGTCTCCTGTGACTGAACTGATTCCTATGAAACTGGTCTGCTATAAAGTCATACCATACCTGGGCTCAATTAGCACTCTGTCATTTTCCTTTCTGTTTCTCTGCCATGTTGTGGCACTGCAGGTGGGGGAGGTACACTATTATTGGCAACAGGTTATTAGACCCTGTAGGCACAGGAATTGACTCAAGTAAAATTTAATTTATATATTCTCCAGAATCAAGTAGTACATTATAACATCTCAAAAGAGACTAAGTGTTCCTTATTTTTATATCCTATGGCAGAGGCTTACTCCTTTTACCATTATCATTTCACAGCAGGTTTTAAATTAGTATCTGGGCCTAAATAAGTGAGACAGGGACAAATCATTAATTTATTATTAAATTTCTCTCATATTCTTGAATAAGATTTTAAAAAGGCCAGACATGTCTCTTGGTTATAGTTAAATAAATACAGATAATAAAGGAAAAAAAGTTAATTATCATTTACATTTTTTGTTGTTCATATTTATTTTGATTCTAAATTTGCTCAAATTTCACCAAAAATTCTTTGATCTGTTGCCATCGATTCTAAATCAACAAAAATATCTTTGTTTCTTTTTATTCATAAAATTCAAAAATTAACCCAAAAGTTCAATTAACAGCAATAACAATGTGATATAAATCATTTATGCACCAAATTCTGAAGTCTATTATATATTCAGTGTAACAATTAGAAAAAAGTAAGGCATTGGTATGTACGTCAAATTTTTTAGGGATTTTAATTCTAAAATCAAACAAGGAAAAACAAAAACATCAAAACCAGAAAGAAGAAATAGTTATAAAAGGGACAAAGCAAAAGACTCAAGTGTGTTGCCAGTTGACAAGTAGGTGGTGTCAGGCAGTTTTTTTTAGCCATGGATATCTCTGAAATATTGGGAGCTCCACTACTCCCTTATGAGGAAACCCCGGACAATATGGCATTTTTTATCATGCCACTTGATAGACCATTTTGTAATTTATTTGGGGGGGGGGGGCTGTTAACTTGGCACACTCCTGTTTATTTAAACTTTGAAGTGACCCTGACCCTCTCTGAATGTGGTTTTCCTCTCCTTTTCTCCTTTTCCTTTCCTAGTCTTCAGCTAGACCTTTTTTTTGTTTTTTTGTTTTTTTTTTAAATCTTTGAATTTCTACCTACTCATCAGAAGTGACATATTAACTGTTATTGCATGGGATTTTTCTGTTCTGTTTCTCAGAGTACCTCTTAACCTGGAGGCATATATAACCTAGATGCTTTATACTCTTCTGACATTCTTCTATTTTTAAGCCACTCTAATTTTGTCACTTTTACAAACAGAAGTTGGTCACATTAACCTTGTAAAAACATTTCTCAATGGGTAGAATTGTCCCATGTACAGTGTAGAGGGGTGTGCAGAGAAGATACCCATCAGGGAAAGAACTGCTAGAAGTTTGGTAAGTAATACAAGTAGGGAACATTCGAGACCATGGACTAGTTTTGACTTAAGATGATGAATGAGGTTTGAGAACTGACTTCATGATGAAACCACAGCTGGTTATTGTTTGGCATCATGTAGCTTATATGGAAGAGGAACTTGTGGTTTGAGGTCTTTTGTTAAGGAAACATTTGATTCCATAAGATGGTCTGTTGTGGAATCCTCCATAACTGGGACCAATTTTCCTTGTCAACTTCTTCTTCTGGGAATTTCTTGTCCTAAGTATCCTGGCTGAATGCTATTCAGCCTAGGGTTGTGTATCACTCTCCTCTTCCAACTTCTGTGGAGACCTGCCTGATACAAGATTCTAGATTCAGGTGTTGTGCAGTCTACTGAAGATTGCTTCTTGTAGATAATACAGGCTGGATTTGCCTGTAATTTCACCCTGGTCAGACCTGGCTTCCAGACACTTTCCAAAAAATGATTTCTCTCTTCCTATTACCAGTCTATGTTTTCCCATCCCCAGGAATGGAAGATAATGTGCTATGTTCTGAATTGTTCAAACCAAGGAGATAATGAGCAAATTTACAAAAGAGGGAAGCCATGCAAGGCACTACTCCTAAATATTCTAATTTAGGTTTCATGACCTGAAGGAAATGAAAGAAATGAGAAATTTTTGGTATTCTTTATAATGGCTCAAGAAACAAAACAACACAAAAACAAAAACAAATAAACAGAAAACGGTGCATTGGTCTTCGGAAATTCTTCCTCTGGTCTCTACCAGGACAAACAGTAGAGAGTCTATAGACATCCATCTAACTAGTAACACCCAGCTAAATCTTAATGGCTTTGTCATCTCCTGATGTCCTCACATTGCAGGTAAGGTGGCTGGAAAAAAGTTCCTCCAGGTGGGACGTTATGCCTGGTGGCTGTGGCTACAGTGGCTCATTAAAGGCTTTCCTCAAAGTTCCTCACCTCATAGTGTGGAAAGTCCTTGGGTTTCCAAACTGGCTCTATTGACATGACAGATGATGGTTGAGATGGATGTGCACCCCTGTGAAACTCAGGGCAGATCTGAATTAAATAGGGAGGGAGAGAGGGGGGAGGAGCTGGGGAAGAATGCTTAATTGGCTCTGCCCTCTGGCCTTCAGGCATCTTATTAGTATATAAATCTCTCTATGGCCTGAGGCCTGTAGTCACGCCTTCTACCTGTGCTCTTTGTGTGGGGCTGCATTGCGCTGAACATGACTGAAGAGTGCAGGTCAGTGGAGTTCCACGCCACATGTTAGGAGCCTGGATTCTGGGAGCACGGTGGGATAGATGCTCATCCCTTACAGGCAATGGACACCTGCTGGGTCTCTGGGCTTTCCAGCCAGCACTTTGACCAAAACGAGCCATTCTATCACAGTCCTACATCACATTAGACCTGTTAAATTCTTAGCTATCTAGGAAATGAATTTGTTTTACTGTGTTTATTTTGCTATACATTTTTTATAGATTGTTTTGGGGGAGCAGTTTCAAATTAGTAAAGCAGGAAGTATCCATATTTTCCCTTAAGTTTCTTCTATTAAAATCATACTATGATTCTTTAAAAAAATAAATTTGTGAGAGTTTTTTTTTTTTTTTTAAGTAAGGTTTTATCATGTAGTAACTCTAGCTGGCCTGGAATTTAATAGGTAGACCATTCTAGCAATAACTTGAAGTAGTCCTACTGAGTGTTAGGATTACATGTCTGTACCACTGCGCAGCCAATATTCATATATTATTGATTATAGTATAGAGTTAATTGCTTGTGGTATACAGTCTACAAGTTTTGCCAAGTGTCTAGGATATCATACATTTGAAATCATATACTATTGTTACTATTCAGATTGGCTTTTATCTAACAATATGCATGTAAGAAAAAATAAAAAAGAATTTGTCCCAAAAGTGTCTGTCACAGTGTGCCTGTGTGACAAAAATATTGTTAACAGTTGTCAGTGTTGCTATGCAACATTCGCTTTGTTCTAGGAGTTTCTACATTTTCAGTAAAAATTGGTTCAAAGTAATTCATTTTCTCAGGATCATACAATAGCATGGTTTTGTTGGAACTGGGGATAGATAGCTTATTTCTTCCTTTTAATTTTTAAATCCATATAGTATGTTCAAAGTTCTATAAGAAAGCTTTAATGCTTTTGTAAAATAATTTGATTTCAGCACATGAAGTTTTGTATTTGGTAGTAAAGAAAAGGAAAGAAAATCTAATAATTTTGGCAATGACTTTTTAAAGAGTTATATTTATTACTTTAATTTTGTGTTTGGGGGGAAATATAAACATGAATGCAAGTAGCCACAGATGACAGAGTTGTGTGATTCCTTTGGAGCTGCGGTTACAGGCAGTTGTAAACCACCTGATGTGGGTGCTATGAGTCAAACTCAGGTCCTCAGAAGAGCAATATATACTCTTAACCACTGAGTCATCTCTCTAGCCCAACAATAACTTTTTAAGTACATACACATGCACACATATATCTTATGTCAGAGGACAAATGGAGAAACACTTGAGTAATTTGCTTAAGGTATCTAATCACATTTGATTGTCTTATCCTTATTCATGTTTAAAAAACAACTTGACTAGGTATTCTTGTACATATTTTTTGGTTTTATTGACTATTAATTCATGTTCCACAGGATGCCTTTCACCTTAAACTATATAAGCTTCATCTGATGTATAATTGTTTTTTTGCTTACTCATCTGTTTTACCATGATACACTTTGCATTCAGTAGCTCCTTTATGTAGACTGTGGATTCCTACTAGTTGGCTTCATACTAAACATATGAGGAGATGCTACTTTTCATTCTTTCTCAACTGTTCTCTTCACCATTATTTCCAACTAATGAGTAAGTTTTATTTTTTCCTACTCCGCTTTCTTGTCCAAAGATGGATAAGAAGTGTATAGCTAAATGTCATTCTCTGAATGAAGGGCCACTATATTAGGAATACTGGGAAGAATTATTAGATGCCAAGTATCCAAAGATATGATTAATATTCCATTTTCATTCTTGCTACTAATAATACAAAATAATTTTCAAGGATCTGGAAGACATATGAGATTCAGGAATTCTCTACCCTTGTCCTTTTAGGATAAGTGGGTTTATCACCCATCTGTGAGAAGCTGTATACTTCAGTGAATATCCCCTATATACTTGGCAGTCTACCTATTTTGACTGGGTGACCATAATTTTATGCCAATGTTGTTTCAGTGTGTCTGTCTCACAGGTGAGAACATAGATTTGGTAGATCATAGGGCAGTTTGTGTTTGCTGAGGACACCTTCAAATGAATTTCCTAGTGAGTTTATGTAGAACACTGGATACCAATCAAGCAAGGAGGAAAATAGGCATACATTCTGACTTTTAAAGTGTTAAAAGTAAAATCTATCTATTGTAAATAGCATCATCCTTCATTTTCCTGGTCATTTCTCCAAAAGTCATCTTTTTTTTTTTTCGTATTTGTCTTTCCTGCTTTATTGCTAATATTTCTTGCTTAACACAAGGTACTAATATAAGTATAAGGGAATCTTATGTCTCCAATTTAATATTTCTTTTTTCCTTTTTTATTGGAAATTTTATTTATTTACATTTCAGATGTTATCCCCTTTCCCCATTCCCCTCACCCATAAATCTTGTATCCCATCCCTCCTCCTATTTTTTGCTTTTTTACCATTTTAATTACATGCAAGTATTAAGGTCAGTTTAAGGTTGAGGAACTAGCAATACAATAGATGCAAATAGTCAAGGGGTTTTCTTGAACCCTGCAAACACAGGCCACAGGATACCCATCATGCTGTATCCTGATTGTATAGCAGTAGCTAGGTGGAGAGAGAAGTTATTGGACTCTGACATTCTGACCTTGGCACATAGAAGTCTTACCCATCTGTCTTGGAAGTTTGTCTGTATGTTACAACAGTTTGTCCTCTTCATTCCTCAAGCTAGTGGCAAAGTAAGAGCTTTGCGACAAGTTGTGCTTTGTTTGACAGATTACAATAGATTCAGAAAAACAATATCCAGACGATATTTTGAGAAAATGTATGTGATGTATTTCCATGTTAATAGTATTATTTAAATATTCTTAATATTATGACTGATTTGTTGAGTTATAACTTTGTTTTAAATGAGAATATTGCCAGAAGGGGAATTAGCTCAAATGGTAGCGTGCTCATTTAGCATGCAAGAGGAAGCGAAATCAATGCCTGCATTCTCCAGTTGCTGGGCAGTGGTGGCGCACGCCTTTGATCCTAGCACTTGGGAGGCAGAGGCAGGCAGATTTCTGAGTTCGAGGCCAGCCTGGTCTACAGAGTGAGTTCCAAGACAGCTAGGGCTACTCAGAGAAACCCTGTCTCAAAAAACCAAAAACGAAAGAGAGAGAGAGAGAGAGAGAGAGAGAGAGAGAGAGAGAGAGAGAGA
>JANHMN010000005.1:76656733-76672032 GCA_030674055.1 Rhabdomys pumilio | reverse complement strand
AGAGAGAGAGAGAGAGAGAGAGAGAGAGAGAGAGAGAGAGAGAGAGATCTAAGGCAACAGGAAATGCTTAATTCAGATGAAGGACTCAGAATTCCATTATTTGTATTTAACTCAAGTATACCTAATAAAAATAGAAAGATGTTTCATTTTTTTTCTTAATTTTAATTTTGGACTTAGTCACTTTACATCCCACTCACTACCCTGCTCCTGGTCACTTCCTCATAATACTTTTTCCGACCCCCATTCCTCTGTAATGGTGGGCCTTTTTGTGTATCCCCCCTCCCATCCTGGCACATCAAATCTGTGAAGATAGATGCATCTCTCCCACTGGGGCCAGACAAGGCAGCCCAGAATAGAAGAACATATCCCACATACAGGCAACAGCTTTTGGGATAACCCCTGCTCCAGTAGTTCAGGACCCACAGCAAATATTTCAAATTTATCTCAACCCAGAGATCTTTTGCTTCACCTTTCATACTTAGATTGCAAACAAAATCCCACTGAGTTCCTTGTTGTTTGGTGCATACAAAATATAGTCCTTGTCTCAGATATAAGTAACCTGTGTGTGCTTGCTTGCCTATTTACCTGAAAATTTAATTCAGTAACCCATATCTTCTAGGATCAGTGCTGTCTGCCTATGTGAGATACTTTTATTCAAAGTCCTTATTTTTAAAAGTTAATGAAATGTTTCTTTATAACAGATAAAAAAAAACCCAAATCAATTAGAATGCAGATCTATAGAGCCCAATCCCAACGAATATATCTACATTGTGGTGGAGGGAACTGAAGATTATAAGAGCCAGAGGAACAAAGACTTTGCTGTGGATTCTGTCTCTTATGAATGTTATAAATTATATTCATTAAGATTAACTTTCAGATGTATAAACATGATCTTAAAAAGGACAACACACATGGACATATTAACATGGATGGGGGAAAGCTCAGGAAGTTTCACCTGACAAAGAACTACAGACCACTAAGGAATGCTGAGAACAGGAGAAATAGTTTTCCCTAGGGAAAAGAACACTGAATGGTTACCTAATATCAAATAATCTTCCCTGAGCAAGTATACCTAAAAATAACATAATATAGACTAAGCAGGTTGTATTTATGCTTTTAGGAATATGTATATTAAATTATACATGTGCGAAAATACACATGTATTTAACCACAACTGACTTTAAAAGAGGCCATAAATTGTAAAAAAGAGCAAGGAGGAGTACATGATAGATTTTGGAATGATACCATAGAAGAAAGAAGTAATATAACTATAATTTCAAAAATGTTTTTGAAGACAGAGAAAATAATAAGGAATTACATTTTAGAGGCTTGGGGGATCTTAGAAGAGTTGAAGGAAGGGGAACCATAATTAGAATATATTGTCTGAAAAATAATAAAAATTAAAACATCAAAATTAAGATTCATAACCAACTATGACATGATTTTAAAAAATAAAAATGGACCATAATAGTTTTTACAACTAAAGACAAATTCCATGAGATGGAAATTAGAAATTAACTGTTAGCAAAATTGACTCTAATTCATGATCTTCTTACATTGTTTCTTATTTCAAACTGGAGAGAACTTGATTTTCAGTGCACTGTAATAATTGATGATAGTTCTAGATCTAAAATCCACATTGTCATAGGTATACACATATGTATAAAACAGACTCAGTTTTTCTATACATGTTGTAATTGTTGACTCATTTTTATATATTTATACCACAAACACATATTTGTTTGTTTTAAAATCAATCATTTGCAGTAAGGTATGATTGAAAACACTCATCACACTAATACATAGAAGGTTGATGCAGGATCACAAATTCCAGGTCAGCAAGATTTTCTCAACAAAACAAAACAAGAAAACAAAACAAAACACACAATCATCATTTAAAAATTGAAGATGAAGATACATAAATTCAATCCATTTCATTAGGATTAATCTTTGCTCCTTTCATAATGCCCACTAAAATATTTTGTTTACTATCACTTCTTTCTAAATACTTACTATATTTATTTCATTGTATTTATTTCACCTGGTAGATACTTAGTAAATGTTATTGAAGCATTCTCCAGCTTAAAATATTATGCTTTATTTAGTTTATGACTGAGTAAGCCATCATGAGGCTGCTTCATGTACCCTTAGGTTTGCCTAACCTGCTTCTATCCTCCCTTATCCAACCTCCTAACTCCACCCCCAATTGAAACAGTAACTCACAGTATCCAGGCCCCTGTTACCTTAGATTACTTCTGTTCTATTATCCCAGTTTATTATTATTTTTTGTTTGGATAGCAAGACAGTAGTGTCCCATGTAGTTTTTCATGCACACATTATTTTCATTAAACCTTACCCCACACTCTTATTTCTACATCATCATCACTACATTGCCTGCTTGAACCTCTCTTTTCACATTCCCTTTCTATTTTCATTTCACTGTAATCTACTATCCACACTCCCTAAATGGATCCCCCAACCACTGCCTATTACTAGTTTCCTGCCTTCAACACTTATTCCAGTATATACAAATCAAACATCAGATTTGAATCATGCATAGGAGAAACACACAATATTAGTTTAGAGGAGCCTGACTGACCTCACTCAATATAATTATTTTCCACTTCGAACCACTTACTTAAAAATTTCATTATTTTATTTTTATTTATTGCTGAACAATATTTTACTGTATACATGTAGCACAGTTTCATTAACCATTTGTCAGTTAATGAACATCTAGGCTGATTTGATTTCCTACTGTGTGTGAATAAAACAACAGTGAGAATGTTTGTGTAAGTATCTCAATAGCAGGATATACAATCCTTTGAGTACATGCCCAAAAGTTGTATGTTTGGATCATATGGGCCGTTTTTATATAAACTTCCAGATTGACTACTAAATTGACTGTACTAGTGTATACTCACATCAACAATGAGTAAGAAGTGAATTCCTTTACCTTATTCATGCCAGCATTTGGTATCATCATATTCCTGATGATAGTGGTCCTGAACAAAATGATACAGAATCTTAAAATAGTTTGAGTTTCTGTTTCCCTAAAAAATTAATACAGGCTATTATTATTTCTCTCAGTTGTCTCCATAGCTAGATAATAAGACCCCATTGTTGTAGACCCCCACACAGTGAGGTTGCAGAATACAAAAACCGTCAATCTTGAACTGAGCAGGAAGCTTTCTCCCTGCTGGCTAGCTCTCATAGTGCCAGAAGGTGCTATGCAGGCTGCAAGGGAGGAAAAGCCATCTATAGTCTATAAACTATAGTCTTACCTAGCACTGTACACTGCATGCTACAATTATAACCTGACAAAACAAAAGGTGCCTACTAATGTGTAGTGGCAAGATGGTTTATGGTAGTAATCAGGTGATCTCATAATTGGATTTGAAGCCTGCTCCACAAGCAGGAACTCATGCCTAGTACTGTAAATATGTTCAAATCCCATTGCTAGTGAAACCATAATCCCATTGCTAGTGAATTTATAATGCATTGATGTTTTTATAAAATGTCCTACTGTCAAACTTCCTTCTCAATATTTATGTTTACAGGCATAGGAAAAAAAGAAAGAAAAAAATACTCCTGAAAAATGAAAAGAGCAGGTCTTGTGTATGCTGTCATAGTCTCTGAGTTCATACGTGAATCAATTTTGTTGTGTCCCAAACCAGATAAAATTCCAGAATGGAGAACTGGAAGTAGATACAACCCCACCTGTAATCAAAAAGCTATTTGCAATTGATACTTATTGAGAAAGGGGAAACGAGTTTTATTCTATGGATTCTCACTGGGTATATCAACCATTCTACAGGGCAGACCCTAGCCCCAGGAGGAGCTGACAAACACAAAATAGAAACAATGTTTTTGTATGTAATTTTTATTTCACTTTTTTGTCCTTTTCCTTTGATTGTTTTATTTGATTTTTTGTTGTTGTTCCTTTTCTTTTTGATTGGGAGAAAAAGGGGAAGTTTACGCGAGAGAGCATGAAATATGGTTGAGAGATACAGAACATCTAAGATGGTTTGGGAGAGGGAAAAACATAATCAAAACATTATAAGTAACTAGAGCAAACCTTGAATTCTCTCTTTAACTCCTTTTGGCAGCTTCATTTACATTATTACTAAAGAATAAGACTCTTAAGTTGACTAAGGTGTTAAGTCTTATAGCACTCTTAAACCCATTATCTGAAACTGGGTAATTTCTTAAGAAGGGAGAATTAGTTTTCAGATCTAGGTGCTTAAAAGTAGAAGACAATAGGGTTACCTTAGAGCAAATGACATTATAACAAATCTTATGGCAGAAGAAGTAAAAGACTAAACGAAGTTAATAAGGGAATAAAAAATAGAGAGAGAGAAGCAAGAAGGGATGATGAAAAAGCAAGATGAAGGACAGACGCAAGTAGGATGGCAGGAGGCAGTAAAATAAGGAGGTAGAGGGAGAGATTTGAGAGAGAACCTATAAAAGTCTTCAAGGAGAATCAGAACAAGAAGCTATAGAAGGTAAAAAAAATGAGTAGAAAAAGAAATATGAAAGGGAATGGAGGGAAATAAGAAAGAAGGATGGAAGTAGAACAGTGACAATAAGAGGTGATATATGGAGAGGGCAAATAGAGGGAAGGAGGAACAAAACCAAGACAGTAAAATTGTTTATACATATATGTCTTAGTAAACTTATTTCAGTGTTAGTTAAACTTTTTCAGTTACTTTTATTTTTAGAAGCCTCAACACTAGTATCAAACAGCAAGTTCTTAAGGTTAATCACTGTACTAGTCTGTTAATGATACTATAACAGAGTACCTAAGCTTCAGTCATTTATTTTCTTTAATTTTTTCTCTTTATTGAAAAGACATTATTTTCTCATACAATAAAACTTGTTGTCAGTTTCTTCTCCTTCCACTTCTCCAAGTCCCCCCACCACTTTCATCCCTCCAGATCTACCCCTTTTCTTTTTCTCATTAGAAAAGAATAGGCTTCTAAGAGATAGTAACCAAACATGGCTAAATGAAATATAAAATAAAACCCAAATCATCACATTGTGGCTGGACAAGGCAACCCAAACAGAAGGGAAATAGCCCCAAGATTATGCACAAGAAACAGAGACCCTCTCATTTATACACCCAGGAGTTCTGTAGAAACACTAAGCTAATAGCTATTATACTTACACACACACACACACACACACACACACACACACACACACACACACACACACACGACATGGTGCAGACCCATGTGGTCCCTGTGCTCACTCTCTGAGCTCATATCTGCCTTGTGTTGTTGATTCAGAGAACCTTTTTCTCCTGGACTCCTCCATCTCCTTTGGCTCTTTAACTTTTCCAGCCTCCTGTTCTGCAGGGTTCACTGCAACCTGCTGAGACAGATTTGATGGAGACATCCTATTTAGAGCTATGTATCCCAAGGCCCAGTTGTTCTAGTCCGCTGCAGGTTATAATGGTACATGCTGGTAGGATTTGCTGAAACAAATCCTGACACAAAGGCAGGAGGATCATTAGTTCAAGGAGAGCTTAGATTGGACCATTTCTAAAAAATAGATATTTATTTCTCATGATTGTGGACACTTACAGCAAAAAATGAAAGGGTTAATTATAGTGAGAAAATTCATGCATCATTATCCAATAGAAGAAAGATAAAGAAAATAGATGTTGAAAGGTGTTATAAAATAGAAAAAAAGTGAGAGATTCAGAGAGAGGGAGCAGACATCAAGAGAGCAAGAGAGAGGTGGGGAGGAAAGGTGAGAAACAGATAAACATGAAAGAAAAAAACTAAACATTAGAGAAAAGCTTAAGGGAGAGATATTTTTTTATTTTAAAAATTTATTTATTTTTTGTGTATGGGTGTTTGGCCTGCTTGTAGGCCTGTACCATATTATGCAATGCCTGTACACACCAGAAGAGAGCATTATACACCCTGGAACTGGAGCCACAGGTGACTTTTTTATTGGATATCTTATGTATTTCCATTTCAAATGCTATCTCCTTTCCTGGTCCCCCGACCCCCAGAAATTCCCTTTTCTCATCCCTCTCCTCCTCCCCCTGTTTCTATGAGGGTGCTCACCCACCCACCCACCCACCCACTCTCACCTCCCTGCCATGGCATTCCCCTACATTGGCACATCGAGTCTTCACAGGACCAAAGGCCTCTCATCTCATTGATGCCCGACAAGGCCATCTTCTGCTACATATGCAGATGGAGCCATGGGTCCCTTCATGTGTACTCTTTGGTTGGTGGTTTAGTCCTTGGAAGCTCTGAGGGGTCTGGTTGGTTGATATTGTTGTTCTTCCTAGGCCGAAAATAATAAATCTGACTAAATAAAAGAGGAACAGAAGAGAGAATGAAATAAGAAGAGGATGATATAGGCACAGGAGAACAAAGGAATGGGGGAAAAGGGAGAAAGCACACAGAAACTGCCTTTCTTTAATTGACCTGTAACTGATTCCTATGACTATGTCACCTCCAAACTCAGCTCCCAAGATAGTCGTGCATCTATTCATTATGGGTAGCGCTTAGGGCCTACTCATCTCCTAGTAAGACAGATATACTGAGGATTGTGTATTCAGGATATTTCTGAACAAAGACTCATTTAATCCATAGCAAAGGGAAATGTCCTCTGTGTTATTTATAAGGTCATGCTACTAGAGAATGTAATAAGTTTTGTGTAGCATTGATATAAAAGTACATAATTTATATATTGTTTATGTCAACTCCTGTTTACTCCCCCAACTCTAGTCATCTTTCATCTTCTGGTGGTTCCCCTTCTATTCTCATATGATTTATAATTTTCTATATCCTGTATGTGAACTAAAATTATGTAAGGTTTGTTTTTGTGATCCTAGCTGATTTTGTTTAACTTAATAATCCTCAGTACAGTTCTGATTCTGTGAACATGCTATAAGATTTAGTCCTGAAATAAATATGAATATGCAGGTATCTGGGATGTGCTGCTTTTAAGTCCTTGGGATATGTATTCCCTGGAGTAGAATGTGAAGTTAGGGGAGGGTGGTGGCTCTGGGAAGAGTTGAGGAAGATAAATACCAAGATATATTATAAAAATATTTTTTAAATAGTTTAAAAAATTATTTTAAAGACTGCCTCTGACAGGGAAGAAGATAGATGGACAATGGATCTTCTGCTCCTTCAGTCCCTATATGAGCAGTCTCATCCTGAGATTTGTAGGGGAACACTTGATGTGGTCTCTTTTACTCTCTAACCCCATGTGGGTCCTTAGGCATGTGGGACCTTGTTACCAGGCAGGCATAAGAATGGTAAGGCTGAATGAGCTCAAATCCCAGGAATCTCAGATTTGAGGATAACAGAAGTGGAGCCATTCCCTACCCATCTCTACCTGCTCTGAAACAGTAACCATAACACCCCACTGAGGACTTTGGGCACTATGTCACATAGCATAAACACCTGGTGTTCTCTATGCTAATGAGGTATCTAAATAGCCACTGAGCATTCAGCCAATAAGCTTCTCTTCCTGGACATTCTTTCCCACAAAAGGTATTTAATCCCTGGCTTGCATGAATAAAGTGTATACATTCACATCCACCATCAAATAAATCAGTATGAACAAGCAAGGATGGTCTCTTCATTAAAGATCACTGTGGGGAAGGACTTCATTAAGCAGCCCCCTGTAACTCCCAAGGCAGGCTGTCTTTCCTCCAGCCCCTCCATATTCCTGGCACTCACTTCTAATCCAAGGGCTCCACTTGACAGGGCTCTGCCTTCCCCTTACTGCCCTGCATGTGGATGCCCTGAGGAGAAGTGATGGAGAAATGAAGCTGTAGACTTTGTTAAGCCCAAGCAGCTGTGGCTGGCTGAGCTCCAGGCACCCACATTAGAGAGACAGAATGTGATATGAAACAACTGATCATAATGATCTTCTCCTTGAACCTTCTTTGCCCCAACACATCCCACTATCCCAGCTTCCAAAAACAGCAGGGATTCCTTTTGAAAATAAACAATCTCACACCAGTAAAATCAAAAGAAGGGAAGCACACACACACACACACACACACACACACACACACACACACACAACTATCACAATCATCATCATCAAACAACAAAACAATGACAAAATAACTAATCATTTTTGATTTTTGTTATTTTCTTTATTTCCTGTCTTTTCATGTGTATAGTTAACATCCCTTGTTGTTTTTAATATGATTCAGTTGTTCTATATGGTTGTTGTTTTGATTATTATGTGCTAAGGGGACTTTGTTTTCTGGACCTATCTATTTGTTGTTCTGTACGACTCATATACTTTTATAGGCATCTCTTCTATGTTAAGAATATTTTTCTTCTATGTTTTTGTTAAAAATATTTTCTGGATCTTTGACCTGGTATTCTTTCCTTCCTCTACTCATATTACTCTTTTTGTTGTTGTTGTTTTGGTTTTTTGTTATGTACCAGACTTCCTGTTTAGTGTCAGGTGCTTTTTAGATTTAAATTTTTGGTAGACTGATATTTCCCTATATTCTGTTGTATTTCAACACCTATGAATTTTTGTTCCATCTCTTGTATTCTGTTATTGAAGCAAATTACTAAATTTTTCATTTCCAGAATCCCATAACTGAATTTTCTTTATGATTTTATTTCTTTTCTCCAGTCTTAAAAGTTTAATTCATTTCCTTCATGTTAGTTTCTATTTTCTTGGGTTTCTTGAAGGGATTTATTCACTTCATTTTTAAGGATTTCTATTCCATTCATAAAATTGGTTTTAGAGACTTTTTCTTGTGTTTAAACTGTGTTGAAGTATTCAGAACTTCTAGTGTAGACATATTGCCCTGACTGTTATTGATTGTGTTTCTGTGCTGGCATCAACCCATCTGGGATTGGGATGATTGTACGTCTAGGTGCTGATTTTGCCATTCATCCTTGTTGGGTGAGTCTGTTGTTACATCGTTTCTGTTTCGTCTCAGAGTGCAATAACTTAATATCACATTGAAAGTTCTAGAACAAGAGATAATTGAAGCCAAGAGGAGTACACAGCAAGAAATAATCAAGTGCAGGACTGAAATTAATGAAACAGAAACAAAGAACACAATACAAAGAATCAGTGAAACAAACTGTTGGTTCTTTGAGAAAATCAAAAAGATAGACAAAACTTTACCCAACCAAATTAACTAAAAGGCAGAAATAGAATATCAAAATTAACAAAATCAGAAAGAAAAAGAGGACAGACATAACAAAGGAGACCAAAGAAATTCAGAGAATCCTAAGGGCATACATTAAAAAGCTGCATTCCAGCCAATTGAAAAATTTAACATAAGTAAATAATTTTCTCCATTCATACCACTTACCAACATTAAATTAAGATCAAATAAGCAATTTAAAATAAAACCAGTTATTAATAATCTCCAAATCAAGCAAGCAAACAAACAACAAAAAAAGCCAAGGGCCAGGTGATTTTAATGCAGAATTATACCAGACATTCAAAAAAGAGTTAACTCAAATAATCATGTAATTATTCCACAAAATAGAAACAAAAGGAACATTGCCTAATTTATTTTATAAGGACACAGTGACCCTGATACCCAAAACACATAAAGGGCCAACAAAAAAAGTGAATTACAGATCAATTTTCTCTATGAATACAGATGAAAATATTCAATAAAATACTTGCACATTGAATCCAAGGACACATCAAAAAGATCATGCACCATGATCAAGTAGGCTTCATACCAAAGATGCAGGAATGGTTCACTATATGAAAATCAATAAACACAGTTCATCATATAAAAAAACTGAAAGAAAAACAAATGTTCATTGTGGCTGTCCTCGTCACGACCTCGCCAGCAAGAACGGACTCAGACAACAGGATCCTTGTACAGCAAGCTTTATTGCAGCTGGAATGGAGGGAAGACCCCGATAGGAAAGGGAGTCGTCCTTAAATACCTATTAGGTCGGTGTGTCGGCGTGTACCTCTGTAATTGGCTAGCAGAGATCATGAGATATGATGTCTCGCGATGCGTCACATGTAGGCTGGTTCAAGGGACTCCGAGCATGCTCTGAGCACTTGTTTACTAGTTAAGCAGGATGAGTCCGGGCTGATGTTGGCGCCATCTTCTAATGGCGGTGGTGAAATAGTGCGCAATGACGTTGGTGCACCACAGTTCATCTCATTGGATGCAGAAAAGACCTTTGACAAAAGCCAACACCCTTTTATGATAACTGTCCTGGAGAGATACTGATAAGGACATTCTTAAACATAATAAAGGTAATTTACAATAAGCATATAGCCAACACCAAAATAAATGGAGTAAAACTTAAAGCAATACCACTTATATCAAGAGCAAAACAAGGTTTTTCCACTCTTTTCATACTTTTTGATATAGTTCTTGAGGTCTTAACTAGAGCAGTAAGGAAACTAAAGGAGATCAAGGGTATAGAATGTAGAAAGGAAGAAGTCAAATTATATTGATTTGAGGATGATGTGATGGTATGTGTAAGAGGCCTTTAAAATTCCACAGTAGAAAACTCCTACTGCTGAAAAACACTTCCAGCAAAGTAGCTTGATATAAAATTAACAACAGTACTAGTCCTGGAATCTACAAGTAACAAACAAATTGAGAAAGAAATAAGGGAAACAACACTTTTTACAAATAGCCTTAAATACTATAAAATCACTTAGGGTCACTCTAAGCAACACTTGTATAACCAATGCTTCAACTTTTTGAATAAAGAAATTTAAGATGGAAAGATTATCATATGCTCATATATCAGTAGGATTGATAAGGTAAAAATTTCCATACTACCAAAAGCAATCTACAGATTCAATGCCATCCCGATCAAAGTCCCCCCACAACTCTTCACAGATCTTGAAAAGACAATTCTCAATTACATATGAAAAAATAAATATCCCAGGAGAGCTAAAACAATGCTGCTTTAAAGAATGGTTGAAAGTACCATCATTTCTGATTTTAACTTGTACTACAGTGCTATAGTAATAAAATCCACATAGTATTGGCATTAAAACAGACACATTGTTCATTGGAATTGAAATGAAGTCCCAACATAAATGTACACACCAATAGATACCAGATTTTTTATAATGAAGGCAGAAATACACACTGAACAAAAGACAGCATCTTCAACAACAGCAAAACAAATAAAAAATGACTTACATACTAAAAAAGAAATCCAAGCAAACAAAAAATTTTTAAAGTTTAGCTGGATCATTTGGTTGCTGTTTTAAAATATTTGTTACATTTAATTCATTTGTTTGTTTATGATTTTATATGTAAAGGGGGCATGATTGCATATTTTTGTGTATCTGTGGAGGTCAAGGCACAAATTGAAGGAGTGGTTTTTTTCCTTCCACTATGAACATCTTGGGAATTGAATTTATGTTGCTGGGTTTAGCAAAAATGCTTTTACTCATTTAGTCATATCTCTGATCCAATATTTAAGTTTATTTTAGGATTTTCATTACAGCTAGAAAAATACAACCTCACCAGCTTTGTATGAGTTCCTTTTTCCCGCCCAAATTTACTACAAAAATTGTTATGATTGCTTTCTTGATCTGAGTTATTATGACTGGAGAAAGATGAATTCTCAAAGTTTTCTTTTGCATTTTTTATTTATTAAGTATTTGCAATTCTTCACTTGAAAATTATTGACTTCACTTGAAAATTATTGACCTGTCTATCCATTGGATTTTTAAAAAATATTTTGGTGTTCATTTTTTTTTACCTTTTTATTCTCTGTATTGTTTTATGTCAGATTAACAGCTTATAATAAATATTTTTCCACTATTTCTTCTTATAGTTCATTTTTATTTGCTGTACAGAAGCTTTTAAGTTTGATTAATTTTCATTCATTAATTCTTTCATTTCCTCAATTGGTGGAGTTCTTGGTGTGGTGGTTTTTTTAAGACAGGACTTTCCTAAGATGACAATATATTGAGTTGTTTACCTGTATTTTTCTTTAATGGCTTCAGAGTAGTCATATGTTAATATTGCTGGCCAATTTTGAGTTGATTTTTATACACACTGTGAAATATATATGTAGTTTTAGTTTTTTAAAATGTGAATGTCTTGTATTCACAGAATAATTTGTTAAAGAACTCTCTATTGTCCAAAAGATACTTCTTGTGACTTCCAAGTGTTGCATAGCTATAGCTGCATTATTTCATTAGTCTGTTTCATTCCACTGGGCAACTTTTGTTCTTACATTAACACACTCTTTTGGTATCTCTAGTTCTAAAGTATATTTTGAAGTTAGTTAGTGCTATTATCAGCTTTGTATTACCTACTAGAGTTACCTCCATTATTAGGAGATGTTTATGAATTCCTCTGCATTTTAGCATTGCTCTTTTCTATTTCTATCTTTGGAGTTTAATCATATATATATATATATATATATATATATATATATATATATGATTATAAAATTATATATATGCATATACATATATAATTAAAAATTTCATAAACACATATACAATATATGTTGATCTTCCCCACCTGCCATAATCAGACGCCCCTTCCAGCATGTTACCCTTCCAACCTCATGTCCTCTTTTATTTAGAACTCACAAATTCCAACCAATGCACATGAACAATCCACCAGAAGCCACACCCCCTGAAGAAATTGACTTTTTCTTTCCAAGCATCACTAAACAATCTTTTCCAACTAGCTCTGATCTGAGATCTTTCTGCATCCTGTTTCATGATATTATGTGAGCCTTGCGGGGAGAGGATGTGAAATGAATATTGTACATAGTGCTCAGCACTCCACCATCCCTTGTTCTTTGCATTTTAGTAAGTTGTGAGTTCCTATATTAACTGAAATAAAAAGTAAAAAAAAAAAAAAAGTGTGTGATAGTGTCTGAGAGCCACACTGATTTTCACAGGGAGCTTCTGTAGCAGTGGAGGTGCACATCAGAGTTTGAACCTTCGATGATCCCTTACCTGTCTGCTCTGAGAGCTTTTTCCTTGTAATTTTGATATTACAGGTTCTTCAGGGAAAGAAACTCATTTTACAATATATATTATGGTGATTCAGGAAAATGGTGTGGGGGTATCTTTTGATTTTCTAATTTTTTTTCAGCCTGTGGCTTCAATATTTCATAGTTTTCATTCAAAGAAAGTTTCCTTCTTTTGGTTAGCTTTGTTCCATTTCTTCTAGAGTGTTTTGCTTTATTTAATATTATTTGAGTCTATGTGACAGGTTGTTCAGCTGATTTCTTTCTCAAGGAGTTCATTGTTGATGTGTAGAAGAGTCTTCATTGACTCTTGGTCTTTCATGTTGAGTTTTTTGTTGGATATTTTATTTATTTACATTTCAAATATTATCTAGGTTTCCCCTCCAGAAACCCCCTATCAGACACCCTCCCCCTGCTTCTATGCGGGTGCTTCCCCATCCACCCACCCACCCACCCACTCCCTTCTGCCCGCCTGGGCATTCCCCTACACTGGGGAATTAAGCCTTCACAGGACCAAGGTGCTCCCCTCCCATTGATTCCTGACAAGGCCATGGTCCGCTACATATGCAGCTGGAGCCATGTGTACTCTTTGGTTGGTGATTTAGTCCCTGGGAACTCTGGGGAGTCTGGTTGGTTGATACTGTTTTTTCTATCAGTTGCGAAACCCTTCAACTCCTTTAGTCCTTTCTCTAACTCCTCCATTGGGAACCCTGTACTCAATCCAATGGTGCGAGCATCTGCCTCTGTATTTCTCAGGCTCTGGCAGAGACTCTCAGGAGACAGCTGTATCAGGATCCTGTCAGCAAGCACTTCTTGGCATCAGCAACAGTGTCTCGGCTTGGTGTCTTCAGATGGGATAGATCCCCAAGTGGAGCAGTCTCTGGATGACCTTTCCTTCAGTCTCTGTTTCAGTCTTTGTCCCCATATTTCCTTTAGACAGGAGCAATTCTGGGTTAACAATTTGGAGATAATTAGATGGCTCCATCCCCCAATTGGTGGCAGTGCCTAACCTCTGGATATGGTCTCTACAGATTCTCCCTCCCCTTTGTTGGGCATTTCAGCTAATCTCATCCGCCACTGGGTCCTGGAAGCCTCTTGCTTTTCTGGCATCTAGAACTTGGGCTACCCCAAGTTCCCCATCCCCCACTGCTACACACTTCTGTTAAATTCCTAACCCTCTGTATATCATCACTGTTTCCTTCCATACCTAATCCTGCCCCCTTTTCCCCTCCTTTTTTCCTTCCAAGTCCTGCAATATTTCTAATTATTTATAAAAGTATGTGCTAATGAACCTTTTTAAAAAAGGCTACTTTACATGTCTTTGATAGATTAATTTTAGAAAGGAAAAAATAGAGTTAAGTATCTCATGTTTTCCTCCATATATTTTCCTTCAGTGTGAACTCAAGGGCCTTGTTTTTGTTTTTGTTTCTTTTTCATTTTTATTGGTTATTTTATTTATTTACATTTCCTATTTGCATACTTAATTTTTATTTATATAGTTAAAATTGTGGAGAATATATTAAGTTAGAGTATCAAAACAGACATATTTGTCTTATTACTGATTTTGGAGAAAATAATTTTAGTTTCAAACAATCAATATGATGTTGACTATCAATTTGTCATTTCATCTTTATTTTATTTATGCATATTCCTTCTAATCCTATTTTTTCACAGATTCCAACATTAAAGAATGTTGTATTTTCTCAGGTTTTTTTTCAATTTTTTAAATATGATGATTAATTTTGTTCTTAGTTCTGTTTATGTGCTGTATATGGTTCTGTATATGTTAATTGATTTTCACACATCAAACAAATCAATACTTTTGCATCTGTAACCATCAAGAATTCTTTAATATCCTGTTCTGTCTTTATCTGGCTGGAGTATCCTAGTGATGATGCCTTCACAGAATGAGTCTGTGATTCTTCCCTTTCTGTTACCTGGAATACTTTGAAGAGCAATAGCATTTTATTTGTTGTGGCTATTTAATAATATTTCAATTTCAATGACTGATAGAGATATGTTTGGTTATTTGTAACTTCTCAGTTCAGTTTTAAATTCTAACAAGTCATATGTACCCAGAAATGTTTCTATTTATTTTAGATAGATCAGTGTGTTGAATATAAGTTTTAACATATGTCCTAAAAGTTGTGTGAATTTCGGTGTTATTTGTTGTAAATCCACCATATCATCTATAATTTTTATTACTTTGGAAGGGTTTCTCTGTTTTTATATGACTCTCTAACACTCTGTCAATATTACTTACCATTTAGGAAACTCAAATATATTATGTATTATATATTATATATTATATATTATATATTATATATTATATATTATGTATTA
>JANHMN010000005.1:76608585-76656283 GCA_030674055.1 Rhabdomys pumilio | reverse complement strand
ATTATATATTATATATTATATATTATATATTATATATTATATATTATTATATATTAATAATTACAATTTTAATCTTTATGTTTATCCCTATGTCCCTGGGATGCACAATTAGGTTGTTTATTCGAGTTATTTTGATCATTTTAAGATGTAGGACCTCCCTCAAACTAAGGAATTTTTTCTTGCATCTGCCTTAATTATATTCAGCAATTTTGATATGTTGAATTTTTATTTTCACTTTATTCAAAAATTTGAACAGTTTCCTCCATGATTTCTTTAAGTGTCGGCTATTTTTTTTTCTCAAAATTATCTTTTTTTTTTTAAGTTTGTGTCTTTTACTGTTGATGATTTTTAATTGGATATTTTATTTATTTACATTTCAGATGTTATCCCCTTTCCCCATCCCCTACAGAAACCCCCTCCAGAAACACCCTATACCATCCCTCCTTCTACTTCTATGAGAGTGCTTCCTCACCACCCACCTACTCTCTCTTCCTGTCCTGGAATTCCCCCACACTGGGGCATCCAGCCTTCACTGAACCAAGGACCTCCTCTCTCCCACCTATGCCTGACAAGTTTATCCTCCCCTACATATACAGCTGGAGCCATGGGTCTCTCCCTATGTGTGCCCAGGCTGGTGGTTTAGACCCTGGGAGCTCTGGTTGGTTGGTATTGTTGCTCTTCCAATAGGACTGCAAGCCTTTCAGCTCCATCAGTCTTCTCTCTATCTCCTCCATTGGGGACCCCATGATCAATGGTTAGCTGTGAACATCCACCTCTGGAAGAGCCTCTCAGAAGACAGCTATGTCAGGCTCCTGTCAGCATGTACTTCCTGGCACCCACAACAGTGCCTGCCTTTGGTGAGACTGCACATGGGATGGATTCCCAGGTGGGGCAGTCTCCAGATGGATCCTCCTCCAGTCTTTGCTCCACACCTTGTGTCCTTACTTGCTCCCATGAGTATTTTGTTACTCCTTCTAAGGACTGAAGCACCCACACTGCAGTCTTCCTTCTTCTTGAGCTTCATGTGGTCTGTTTTTATGTTTGTATATTTTTCTGGGATTTCACCATTGATTTCTAGTTTCATTCCGTTATAATCTGACACGATGCAATGAACCTTTAATTCCTTTGTACTTGAGAGGAGTTGGTTGATGATATAACACTCTGTACTTAGAGAAAATCCCTCATGTTCCTGAGAAAAATATGCATTCTTAAGCCATTCATTGAAATCTGTTAAGTTTATTTGATCTTCCATGTACTTAAACTCTTATGCTTCTTTCTTGGAATGTTTATTTGGAGCACTTATATATTTGTGGAGCAGTGGTATTGACACTGCTTTGTATTGTTTTCATTAGAGCTAACACATACTTTTATGATGAACAGTACTACCGTCATAAACCATATATATTTACAAATATTGTCTGATTTTGAGATTGTTATAATCATTAGTATGTAATGAGCTTCTTTTCGTTTTTTCTTCTGATTAAATTTGGCTTGAAATCTGTTTTGTCCGATAGTCTGTCTGGTCATGCTTGTTTTAAGATTCCATTTGCTTGAAATGTCAGTGTTGCCATATTTTCAGTCTGTATCTCTCTTTCTGATATCAGAAAGTTGTATTTTTTTATAACCAGCCAGTTTGTATCTTTGAATGGGGGAACTAAGACTGTTTATATTCAAAACTGCTACTGAAAAGAAAAATGCACTGTGGGGTGGTAGACCCAGAGAGGAAGCCAGGTAAGGTCTAGGTAAGGCTTGAAGTCCCGGGTACCCCTAAGGAATAGTAGGACCTTTACCTGCTCCTGTCATGAAGCCTCTGTCACACAGACATAAAACCCCATAGAGAGAATTGTGGTTATTAGTCACATAGGGGTAGTGCCCCCAAGCCCCTCCACATGTAACTGAGGCATCCATAACATCTCAGACCAAGCCAATAGGAAGCATCTGCGGTCAGACCCAACCCACCCCAAAACTGTATGTAAGATCTTATCTAGAAGGAATAAAGGTGTAAGAATTAACTGTATGTAAGATCCTATCAGAAGGAATAAAGGTGTTAGAATTAACTGTATATAAGATCCTATCCAGAAGGAATAAAGGTGTGAGAATTACTCCATCCCCTGAGAGCATCTGTCACAAGAACTATAACACTGCCTGGGAAAAGAACACTCTTCCAAAGCTTTCACCACCAGAAGCTTCCCTGCACTCTGCTTACTAACCAGCCCCAACCCCCACCTTACCCCCACCCCTTATGTGTTGAGAACCTTTGGGGTCACTTATCAAATATCCTGCATATCAGATATTTACATCATGATTTATAAAATAGCAATATTACAGTTATGAAATAACAATGAAATATTTGTATGGTTGCAGAGGGGTCACCACAAGATGAGAAACTACATTAAAGGGTTATAGCATTAGGAAGGTCCAAGCCCTATGCTAAAGGAATGTAGCAACAGAATGACCTCTAATGGCCTTCAGCTGCACTCATAGGTCATTGTCTTACTCAGTCTTCCTCAGCAAATTTTTCGTCAAATTTTCTGGGATAGACAAAGGCATTTGTCTGAAAATAATACACCATATTAAATAGAAAATGGAAATATAGCCTCTAACAAGCATCATGGGCCTGGGGATACAGCTCAGTTGATAGAGTGCTTGACTAGCATTTCCTCATTTACATGCATGGGAGTGATTTTCCCTTTCTTAATAGGATATTGTATAAGTCTTTTTTTTTTTAATATTTCTGTGATAAAGCACAATGGTCAGAAACGATTTACAGAAGATATTATTTGGCTGATAGTTCCAGAAGGATGAAGGACAATAATCCATCATGACAGGAAATCATAGTAGCAAGTGACCAACATGGTAGCAGAAATAGGAAGTGGGGGGCTCACTCATTTCTTCAACTAGAATCACAAAGCATAGACAGAGAACTGCAAATGACACAAGGATTTATAAACTCTGACTGCCCACAGTAGTGTACTTCGCCCTCACTACTTAAACCTTTTCAAACAGTGCTACTAACTGGGAACCAAATGTTGGAATGCTCATGCCTATGGAAAACATTGCTAATTCAAACAATCACATTGTTTTCCCAAGACAATATAACTTGTGGCCATAACATAATATAAAATAAATTTAGTCAAACTGTTTATTTCTATTCCCTGTCTAACTTAAAAGGCACAGTTTTCTCTCCATCTCTCTTCCTCATGGCTCCAGTCCAAGATTCTGTCAACTATGCACCTATTAATGGGAGAAAAAGATTTGACTCATACGTGAAATTCATCTTTTTTAAACCTTAAGTAATACTGGAAAATTTATTAAAAAATTATACTATACTTTTCTCATAAACTTTAATTGTCTTTAAGTTTCCTTCTGGGTCTATTTCTAAATTCTTTCCTTCATGAAACTAAGGACTTCAAAAGGAAACCTCAGTTTTCCTGATAACAATAAAAGACTGCCAACTATAGATTTAAGAAACAAGAGGGGAGAGGGTAGGGCACTAGTCATTAGTTACCCTTGTCTGACACATCCATGTGGCTTCCTGTTTTGTGGGGAATATCTGCTTATCAGCATTGCATATCTGAACCTTTAATCCAATATGATATGGTAGACATTATTACTTGGGTATAAGTAGAATTGCTGCCCTGAGGTCAAGGTACCTATCTCCTTGACACATCACTAAGAACCACAGGAAATTAATGAGATATCTCTCAACCAAACAGTTCTAACCATGGCCACCGAAAGGAAAAGTAATATATAATTCTAATGCTCCCAAGTATTCTGAAGTTGGATTTTTTTTAACTCACAGTCGTGACCTTGATATAAATCAGATCCTGAGGCCTCTACCAATTGGAGACTCTTACATAAAAACATTTATGCTATCTTAAGTCTTGAAAATTATTGACATTCTGTTCACTCTGTCCAGTCCCCTCTCTTTCCCATGATGAGCCCTCTAGTGCTTATAATAGAGAAGGGCTGGTATATCCTAGACAACCATACTCTGAAGCATTTGATTCCATGACATCCTCTGGTCTTCCTTGCTCTTTATTTTTACAGTTATTTATTTTTAGTTTTTATTTATTTTTCTTTTTGTGCACCCCAGATTTTATTCCTCTCCTGGTCAACCCTTTGACTATTCCACATCCTATACCTCCTCCCTATTCCCCTGTTTCCAGAAGGATGTCCCCACCCCAACCCCCACCCCACCAGACTGCTAAACTCCTTGGGGCCACCAGTCTCTTGAGGGTTAGGTGCATCTTCTCAGACTGAACCCAGACCTGGCAGTCCTCTGCTATATATGCCTTGGGGGGCCTCATATCAGCAGGTTTATGCTGCCTGGTTGATGGTCAAGTGTTTGAGAGATCTCAGGGTCCAGGTTGGTTGATACTGCTATTCTTCCTATGGGGTCACCCTCCTCCTCAACTTCTTCCAGCTTTTCCCTAATTCAACCACAGGGGTCAGCCACTTCTGTCCATTGTTTGAGTGCAAATATCTGTATCTGACTCTGTCAGCTGCTTGTTGGGTCTTTCGGAGGGAGATCATGATAGGTCCCTTGTTGTGACTGCTCCATAGCCTCAGTAATAGTGTCAGAACTTGGGCCTTCCCCTTGAGCTGGATCCCACATTGGGCATGTACTGGATCTTCTTTTCCTCAGGCTGTTCTCCATTTCCATCCCTGCAGTACTTTCAGACAGGAACAATTATGGGCCAGAGTTTTGACTGTGGGATGGCAACTCCCTCCCTCATTTGATGCCATCTTTCTGCTGGAGGTGGCCTCTACAAGTTCCCTCTCCCCACTGTAGGGCATTTCATCTATGGTCCCTCCCTTTGGGTCCTGAGAGTCTCTTACCTCCCAGGTCTCTGGTACATTCTTTTCCTAAATCCCGAGGTTGCCTGTTGCCATTCTTTCTGACTGCCCTCAGGGCTTCAGTTCTTTTTCCCTACAAATACCCAGCTCATGCTCCCCCCCCCCACATCTCCTTTCCTTCCCAGGTCCTTTCCTCCCTCTCCCCTTGTGATTGCTTTCTTCTCTGTCTCAAGTGGGACTGTCCTCACTTAGGTCTTTCAGGTTGTTGACCTTTTTGGATTCTGCGGACTGTATCCTTGGTATTCTGTACATTTTTTGTTTTTGTTTTTGGCTAATATCCACTTATTAGTAAGTACATACAATGCATATCTTTTTGGGTGTGTGTTACCTAACTCAGGATGATATTTTCTAGTTCTATCTATTTGCCTGCGAAACTCAGAATGTCTTCACATTTGACAATAGAATTTGATTACAACATTTCTCCCTTCCTTTGCTTCCCTCCAGATCCCAATTTGAAATTTATAGACAATTTGAAATTTATAGACACATCTATAAATAATTCACTAGTTTCCCTACTGCAAACCATTCAGAGTCTGACTTCTCATCCAAGCCTCCTTGGAAGATGGAGAAGTTATAGTAAAAGCCAGATAGTTTAGGTCAGATGATTATAATATCAGAAAAATAGAACAGATCAAAACCCTAGTGATCATTTCTTTTGGCTCACTTACCTGAGTTAGCTTACTATAAGACTTTGGGTAGTTCTGCTTTCCTCTAGGAAAGAGCATCCACAGTGTGTCTTAGAAAGTTTTTGGTATTTCTGCAAATGTCTAGTATTATATATGTAGATGGTTATTTTACCACTGAATATTTTTCGTTATTTCAAATATTACATTTATCCAGCATTATTTCAACTGTACTAGTGTATATCTGTGGAACCAATGGACCACGCCAGGAAACTTGGTAAGGTTGATTAGATTCAGAGAACACAGAATCCAGGCACACACCTGAGATGGTAGGTAGCTTTAAACTTGAGAAACATGCAAATTATTCATCTGTGAAGTGAAGCTTTATACTTTACATACATTTATACCTTCAGCAATCCTAGAATGTGTGGACTAAACACAAACTACGTGGAATACAGATTATGGTATACACATTACATATTGTGCATTTAACTCATTATCTTTACCAAATAAATGCCCCCTTTTAATGTTGGCTTTAATTTTATTAATTATATAATAACTACATTTCATATGATTAACTTAAACATACATCATACATCATTGTGCCCATTTTCCTCTTTATTTCCATGTTGTGTATTATGGGTTTTTATTTTATTTTTTTGAGGAGACAGTTACTACTAAAGTATATGCATTCTGTGAGAGTAAAATATACTTTTAAGTGAAGTAAATAAATGCAACTGTCTTTCATTTATAATCCAGGACATATGACAAACAACAGTGGAAAATATGAACTAAACATGCTTTGTTATTTTACTTTTACCATTTACTCTCTAATTATTTTATTATGGGTTCCTAGCACACTGCCCTTCCAGTACCACATTATCAGTACTGGACTATACATGGAAAATTGGTTTGTGAACTTTTTAATAAATGAAGAAAATGTAACTTGCAAATCCTCTTAAACAGCAGTATGGCATGTGAGGCAAAGTAAATCTTCACCTAAAAGGAAAACTAAACATAGAACTAAAAACTTAGATATATCTATGTGATTGATAAGTTAAAAAGAAAGAAAACATACACTTTTGTTTCTCCATCTCATTGTCTCCATTTCTGAGAAAAACTGAATGTGCTCTGCAAATATACCTCAGGCACAGTTCTATGTGGGAGAAAATTTTAATATGCATGACTTCATTCTGTGTAATATTTGATTTAATTTAAAATTTAATTCTGACAATTTTATACATGTATACCACATATTAAGGATTACATTGGCTATCCAAAATGAAACATTTCATTGGACTTTCCCTCATCCTTTATTCCACTTAAAATCTTTACTTCCACTTTTCTGTGATGTACCATGGCTCTTTGAGGAAACAACATAGATGTCTCATTTGGGGCTGACCATTCAATAGTCATTCATTTGCAGCATTTTGAAAAATAACAATTCTCTGTTTTAGCCATCACTCACTGCAAAAAGAAGCATCCCTGGATAAGGTGGAGAGATGTATCATTATAAGATTATATGTAAGGTGGTTTGGTTACATTTCTATTTAGATTAATGTTGGTAGTAAGTTATGTTCTAGAACCTGTGACATCTACAACCATAGATGTTTGGCTCAGGCTGACAATACCAAGTACATATTTTTTTCTCAAAAGGGAGTTTCAAGTCCAGTTAGTAAGTAATTAGTAAATAGTAACCTACAAATAGTGGGAATACCTTACCAAACACGTTAATATGGTAGTACTAAGAATCCACAGCTTGATG
Organism: Rhabdomys pumilio; assembly: GCA_030674055.1. Lineage (NCBI taxonomy): Eukaryota > Metazoa > Chordata > Mammalia > Rodentia > Muridae > Rhabdomys > Rhabdomys pumilio. Next base: position 76,649,035 of record JANHMN010000005.1, on the reverse strand, counting down.
AGAACCTTGAGGTCTTTTCTCCCAGCAGCCTGTGTAGCAACTTCTGACACTGCTAATGTTTTATGATTTTCTTCCTTTTCCAGATTTCTTCTATGAACTGTTAGATACACTAATTGTTTGGTTCTTGCTTACAATCCCAGTGTGTTCACAAGTCTCACCATGCAGCATCACTGAAACAATCTCTAACTAATAGAATTGCACAGTCAAAAGTAAAGAAAAGTAATGCATGCATGCTTGAGTAACTGCTCCACAGTGCCTTAATCAGATGTTGTACAATTGTTTCTAAAATCTTGTCTTCCTCATCTTACCTTTTTCTTACATTATTTTTTCTTATTTGCAGCTGCTACCAAACTCTAAATCTCCTATAAGCAATGGCTGGCCCATCCTTTTCTTAATCATCTCTAGTACTGATAGGTGAGAGGTCTTCCAAAACACAGAAATACAGTTTATGCTGGCAGAAAATTTGCTGACTAAAACAATAAAGTTATGGTTTAATTGGTTAAAGTTTAATTTTTTTGTACAGTATAAGAAATATTTCATAAAAAAATATATCCTTGTATACATAGCTATGTCAACTGATGTCATTATGAAGATTTTGTTAGACAACTTTATTCTTGAGAGCTCATGGGGGAAGCATCCCTGACATGTGAAGGATTCACTGTCTCACAGAAATAGTTCCACTATATATTTTATTTCCCTTTTAAATATTCCATGTAAATATAAATCCCTTTAAAAGTTATGAAGGTTTTAAAACACTTTAATTTTTTATGTTTATGTGTACAGATGTTTTGTTTAAATATATGTCTGTGTACCATGTGTGTGAAGTACATAAATTGGTCAGAAGAGAAAGGACATCATGTCCCCTGGAACTGGTGTCACAGATGGTTATAAGCCAGCATATCAGTGTTCAGAATCAAACCTAGATTCTCTAGAAGAGCAGCCAGTGCTCTTATTAGAGACCACTGACCCATCTCTCTAGTCCCTATCACTTTTTAAACAAAAATTTATATTAAATTTGACAATGATCCATAAATTTACCATATAGCATTCTAAGTAACAAAAAGAAGCAACCTATCTCACTAAAGAAAAAATGAAAACAAAGAAAGTATATCTATACTTAAATGCAAGAAAAGAAAAAGAAGTGTGCATCCCTTATATCCCATTACTTAAAAAACTGTTCTTTAGACACAAAGTAAAAACTGTACCTGAGGCCCAATGGGATGTGTAAGTTGTTTAACACGCAACTGGAATAAGCTCTGGCCTTAGTGACAGTGCCAGCCCTGACCATGGTGTTTGTTCCTTCTGTCTCTGCTGAGGTAAGCACAAATTCAAAACCTATGTATCTACTCCACTTGAACAACATACATCTCTCCTAACAAAGCAATCAGCAACATGTAACAGGGGAGGGAAATAATTTAATTCAAAATTCCATGTTATAGTCCATCATTGCAGGAAATTCAAGACAAACTTGAAGAAAATAGTCACATGCACATTCAAAAGCAGAGAGAGCGAGAGCGAGAGATTTAATGAATACATGCCTGCTCTCAGCTTGGTCTCTCCTCTTCTATACAGTCTAGTACCCAAACCCAGGGGACAGTGCCACCCGTAGTGGTCAGACATTATTATCTCAGTTAAGATAATTAAGACAGTCATCCACAGATATTTCCAGAAACCAACCTGATGTAAAAAAAAAAAAAATCCCTCATTTAGACTGTCTTTCCAAGCAAATATAAATGGTGTGAAATTAACAATAAAACTATGTAGTAGGAAATTTTCCCCGCAAGCTGGGAGAAGCTAAGATGGGAGGAGTAAGGATAAGAAGAGGAGGGGCAAAGGGGAGGAAGAGGAGGTGTAAGGGGAGGAAGAAGAAGAAGGAAAAGGAGAGAGGGGCAGAGATGTAGCGCCGTGAATGACCACACATGTACCGAGAGCAGTCCTGGGTAGCAACTTATATCTGGGTTAGTTAATCGGGAAATATCTATAATTATGTGAGCATATTGTTATTGAGCATTACCAAATATGTAAAGCCTTTGATTACTATTTAAACATTAGAGTCTCATTTCCTACCAGGCCCGCATGGATGGCAGGATGGTCTGGGCGCAGCCCAGCATTGTGGAGATAATGTGGAAGACTGGTGGAGCTGTTTCCTATGCTGTCATCTTGTGGATGGCAGGGCCAGTGTTTCTGGCTGGCCATTTCTAGCTGTGGTGTGCATGTGGCCTCTGGGCACAGAACGTGGCGGCTGAGCTAGGCAGAGCTGCTGCAGCTTAGATGGTCAGCCTGCACAGCCCTGCTTTTTAAATATTTACTTCAAAAAAAAAACACTAACTACCAGACCTACATTTTATTTTTTGTTTTTGTGTGCTTTTTTCTGATACAAGGGCTCACTCAGTAACCTAGGTTTGCTAAAACCTAAAAAATGTAGCCCTAGCAAGCCTTTAATTCATACTAATTCTCCTGTATTGGCATGTGAGTGCTGAGATTACAAGCATGTGCCAGGTCTGATTCTCATTAAGTTTCTTAACTTCACTGGTTACAGGTGCTCAGCCACCTCATTTCTGTTGATTTCAGGTCAACTATTCATAAAGTCTTCAACTTTTGAAATTCCTAATGTGGAATATTGGTTTGTTTCAGCTGACCACTTTGTCCTGACCTGATTGCTATAGGCAAGCCATGGTAGGGGAAGGAGAAGAAGTCCTATTTATTTTGAGGCAGAATCCCATCTGAGCTCTTTTCATTTCTCTATCCTGACTATTACCAGGTCCTATAGATACAGCCTTTGTAATATCAAAGCATCCCCTCCTCCAATCATAGCTGAGACTCTCACTTTCTCAGCATCAGTGATTGTCTGTAGGTAATTTTCTCTGGTTAGGGCCTTCTGAAAATTTTCCCTTGTACATGATGTCCCATTAACTGATGTTATTATGTAGGTCCTGTTTAACCAACTTTATTGTTGAGATTTCATGGATGTAGCATCTTTTACATGTATAAAAGCCACTTTTTTACAGCAGTAGTTCTGGTTCTCTGAGTCTGTCTTTGTCACTGTTCAATTGCTGTGAAGAGACACCATGACCACAACAACTCTTATAAATTTAATTGAATTGGGCTTGCTTGCAGTTTCAGAGGTTTAGTCCATTAACATCATGGCAGGGAACTTGGCCACATACAGGCAGTCATAGATGGTGCAGGAAAAGTATCTGAGAGGAATTCTTTATCCAGATTCACAGGCAACAGTAGGAGAGAGTGTTGCATTACTAATTAATCCTGCTCAAATTGTCCAGGTGGTCTTCAATACCTGTCCCAATGTTCTGGGTTCCCAAATGAAAGACAAACACACACACACACACACACACACACACACACACACACACACACACAGAGAGAGAGAGAGAGAGAGAGAGAGAGAGAGAGAGAGAGAGCTTTATATTTTAGTATGCTTTAAACAGTTCAATGGCTGGGCAAAAAAATACCTACATACATGTGGCAAACACCTTTCCCTCAATATTCCTGAGTTTTTACTTACTAAAATCTATATTCCATCTTTGCTGCCCTAGACTCAATGGGAGGGTACTCTTCCTAGGCTCTTGTATGATTGGTATGCTCTCTCTTCTGCCTTTCTGCCTTTTCAGGCCTGGAAATTACTCCCTTTCTTGGTGCCTTGCCTGTAAATCCTAAAGTCCTGCCTCTGTCTCTCTGCCCAACCATTGGCCACTGGCAACTTTATTTACCAATCGAAACCAACTGGGAGCGGGGACCCTCAGCATCTTAAATGCCAATTCTGTTGCAATTTTGGGAACCCAATTAATGTAATACAAGTGTTAGACCAATTCCACAACAGAGAGACAGACAGAGACAGAGACAGAGACAGAGACAGAGACAGAATACAATGCACTGACTTGGACTTTGGAAACCTCAAAGCCTCCAGTGACACACCCCCTTCCTCCAACAAGGTTATACCTACTCCTAAAAGGCCACACCTCCTAATCCTTTCAAATAGTGTTACTTCTGAGCAACCAAGCATTTGAGTCTACAAGCCTATGAGGTCCATACTTATTTAAACTACCACAGGCTCTTAATATCTACCCTCCCCCCATTCTGTAATGTTTCTTGAGCTTTAGATATAAGGTTTGTGTTGAATATGTACTAACTGTAGCTAGACACATCATGGTCAGTTATTCTCTGCATTTTGCTCAGTAGTGTTTTTCTGTAGTAACCTGTGTCTGCTGAAAAAAACAAGTGGTTTTAAAAAGAGGTAAGAATCACACTTATCTATGGATATAATATGTGTTTAAATTACAATAGGAAGTGTATGGATTTAGGAAGATAGCAGTAGAAATCTCCAGTCATGGATCCTGGGCTAGGTAAACAATACAAGTCACTCATTCCTACAATGAGTGGGCTTTAAGTCCAATTAGACAGCTGGTTTTTTTATCCCCAAGATGAAAATGTCATTATCCAGTCCATATTAGCCATTGTTGGGTGTCACAGGTTTTAGAGCCAGATAGTATAACTGATATTTTTTCCTTCTTTGGAAAAGTGCCTACTACCTTCTGATGTTATGAGAACTAGACCTAAGAGAGGAGACTTCTAGTCAGTACTAACTTGATTCCTCCAAGTTGAGACCAAGGTAAAAGAAAATATGTTAAAGCTTTATATCACCCAAGTTAGAGTGGCTATCAAACAATAAATTCTGGTAAAGCTACAAGGAAATATGAACACTTAAATATTTTTCCCAAGGATAAGGATTAGTCTAGCCACTATAAAACTCTAAACTATCCTATGTCCAAAACTTACAAACTTTCAAATAGAAATAGTCTATGGTACTCCTATAATGCTTTTAGGTATACACAATTACACACACACACACACACACACACACACACACACACACAAACACACACAAAAATCAAAGTCAGGTTATACTAGGGATAAATGCACACATTTATTGTGGCACTATTCACAATATCTAACTAATAAAATCAGCTTTTCTGTCCATCAAAAGAATATATGTGTATGTGTATGTGTATGTGTATGTGTATGTGTATGTGTATGTGTATGTGTATGTGTATGTGTATGTGTATGTGTATGTGTATGTGTATGTGTATGTGTATGTGTATGTGTGTGGGTATGTATATATCTACAGTGGAATTTTATTCAGCCATGAAGAGAAACAAATAATACAATTTTCATGAAATTGAATGCAAGTAGATATAAGTATACTAAGCAACTTAAAGTCAGAATGAAAAAGATAAGTAGTATATATTTCAGCTTAGGCAGAAATATTTTTAAAGGCTATAAAATACTACTAGGGATCAGAAGGCGATAAGAAGATATTAGATGATATTAGAGGGCATGAATATAAATCAAAATATATGCATAGATGAAAATTTCACATTGAATGCCATTGTTGTATATATTTAATATGTGTATTTGAATGTATGCTTATGAACCAATAATTGGCAAATAAAATATGTAAATATATAAGGCAGTTTGGAAAGTGGGCATACAAAATATCAGTATAGTAAAATCAAGAGGATAGTCAAATGAAGTAACTATAATTAAAACATTTATGAACAGCATTAAATAAAAACAGCATCCAAAATATACCTAGTAGAAAAGTAGAACCTATATATGTTTCCTGAAGTGGAGGCAGATATATAGACTGAAACATAGTGAAATAAGAGAATTGGATAGAGACAAATGTTGAAGAACTGGCCTTTATGCTTCTGACTATGTTTTGAGACCACATATGTTTTAGTGCTTCACTGAAGATATCTGAGTTGCTCCTACCATGGGAGACATATTAGGACAGTACAGAAATTTAAGTTATTTGAACAAGTGTGAGTCCAAAGATTATACTAAATCATCTGAAACTTATTTAGTAAATGAAGATTATTCAGTAATTTCTTATCATTATAATACAATATAGCTACAAGAAATTTAATAGTAAAAATTCACCACTGAAATTTTTGAACAAACACAATTCAGTCAACAAATTATCTCATCATGACTGACAGGACAACAGATCCCAGGCCTTCTTCCAAAGTTATCTCTTAAGAAATATTAATGCTAATACTTTCTGAAAAGTTATTTGTTTTCAAGGCATAAATATAACTTGAACATTTGAAAAAGAAGAAAAAGATAGCCTTAATTCTGATCATTCTCATACCTTCCTACTTACATTAGTATATACATGTATACATATATGCATACACATATGCATACAGATACACATATACATATACATGATGTATGTACATATATAAAGTGATATGTTAAAGAAAAAGGGAATATATGTGAATATTGGTTGGTTTGAAGTATCCAGTCATTTCTGTTTATCTTATCTCTATCTGTGGTTTTGAGATTTTTTTGGTTTTCAGTTAAAGTCTTGGGGGGTGATTTTTGCCCATTGGCTTTAAACCACATAAACTGCAGCTGAAGCACTAGGTCTCTTATATTCACACAATGGATCTGCCAGGACAATCTCTTCCTTTACTGGCTTCTACGAAAATATTCTGTACTGTTGGTGGGAAACTATCCCCACCCGCCAATGCCCTAATAATGAACATAAAATAAACATAATTTTTAAAATTCCTTCTTTTTTATTGGGTATTATATTTACATTTCAGATGTTATCCCTTTACTCCATTTCCCCCCACCCAACCCAGGAACACCCTATCCCATCCCCCTTCCTCCTGCTCCTATGAGGATGTGCCCCCACCCACCCACTCCCACCACCCAACCCTCAAATTGCCCTACACACTGTGTCCATCCTTCATGGGACCAAGTATCTCCTCTCCCACCTAAGCCGGACAAGGCCATCCTCCCCTACATATACAGCTGGAGCCATGGGTCTCTCCCTATGTGCTCCCAGGCTGGTGTTTAGACACTTAAAGCTCTGGTTGGTTGGTATTGTTGCTCTCATAAGGCCACAGACCCTTTCAGCTCCTTCAGCTCCTTCTCTCTAACTCCTCTATTGGGAACCACTTGATCAGTTCAATAGTTAGCTGTGAGCATCAGACGCTGAATATGTCAGACCATGGCAGACCTCTAAGGAGACAGCTATATCAGGCTCCTGTCAACATGCACTTCCTGGGATCCACATCAGCATCTACCTTTGGTGACTGCACATGGGATGGATATTCAGGTAGAATGGTCTCCAGACGGCCCTTCGTTCAGTTTCTGTCCCACACTTTGTCTCCATATTTTCTCTCTTGAGTATTTTGTTTCTCCTTCTAAGAAGGACCAAAGTCAACAAAACTGGAGAATCTGGATGAAATGGACAATTTTCTGCACAGATACCAGGTACCAAAGTTAAATCAGGAAAAGAAAAACTATCTAAACAGTCTCATAACTCCAAAAGAAATAGCAGCAATCATTAAAAGTCTCCCCACAAAAAAAAAAAAAAAAAAAAAAAAAAAAAAAAAAAAAAAAAAAAAAAACATATCGTTTTAGTGGAGAATTATATCAGACCTCCAAGGAAAACCTAATACCAATTTTCTTTAAACTATTCCACAAAATAGAAACAGAAGGAACACTACCCAATTCGTTCTATGAAGCCATAATCACACTCATACCTAAAACTCACAAAGACCCAACAAAGAAAGAGAACTTCAGACCAATCTCCCTTATGGATATCGATGCAAAAATACTCAATAAAATTCTCGAAAAATGAATCCAAGAACACATCAAAACACTTATCCATCATGATCAAGTAGACTATATACCAGGAATGCAGGCATGATTCAATACATGGAAATCCATCAATGTAATCCACTATATAAACCAACTCAAAGAAAAAAAAAAACACATGATCATCTCACTAGATGTGAGAAAGCATTTGACAAAATTCAGCATTTCTCATGGTAAAAAGTCTTGGAAAGATCAGGAATTCAAGGCCCATACCTAAACATAGTAAAAGCAATATACAGCAAGCCAGTAGCCAAAATCAAATTAAATGGAGAGAAATTTGAAGCAATCCAACTAAAATCAGGGACTAGACAAGGCTGCTCACTCTCTCCCTAGCTATTCAATATAGTACTGGAAGTCCTAGCCAGAGCAATTAGGCAACAGAAGGAGGTCAAAGTGATACAAATTGGAAAGGAAGAAGATAAAATTTCACTGTTTGGAGATGATATGATAGTATACTTAAGTGACCCCAAAACTTCCACCAGAGAACTCCTAAACCTGATAAACAACTTCAGCAAAGTGGCTGGATATAAAATCAACTAAAACAAATCAGTAGCCTTCCTCTACTCAAAGGGTAAACAGGCTGAGAAAGAATTTAGGGAAATGCCACCTTTCATAATAGTTACAAACACTATAAAATATCTTGGTGTGACTCTAACCAAGCAAGTGAAAGCTCTCTATGACAAGAACTTCAAGTCTCTGAAGAAAGAAATCAAAAAAGGTATCAGAAGATGGAAAGATCTCCCATGCTCATGGATTGCCAGGATTAATATAGTAAAAATGGCCATCTTGCCAAAAGCAATCTATAGATTCAATGCAATCCCCATTAAAATCCCAACTCAATTCTTCACACAGTTAGAAAGAGAAATTCTCAAATTCATTTGGAATAGCAGAAAAACCAGGATAGCAAAAACTATTCTCAAAAATAAACGAACTTCTGGGGGAATCACCATCCCTGACCTCAAGCTGTACTACAGAACAATAGTGATAAAAACTGCATGGTATTGGTACAGAGACAGGCAGGTAAATCAATGGAATAGAATTGAAGATCCAGAAATTAGCCCACACACCTATGGTCACTTGATCTTTGACAAAGGAGCTAAAACTGTTCAGTGGAAAAAGGACAGCATTTCTATCAAAAGGTGCTGGTTCAACTGGAGGACAACATGAAGAAGAATGCAAATAGTTCTATTCTTATCTCCTTGTACAAAACTCATGTTCAAGTGGATAAAGGACCTTCACATAAAACCAGATACACTGAAACTAATAGAAGAAAAGGTGGGGAAGACCCTTGTATACCTAGACACAGGGGAAAAGTTCCTGAACAGAACACCAATGGCTTATGCTCTAAGATCAAGAATTGACAAATGGGATCTCATGAAACTGAAAATCTTCTGTAAGGTAAAGGACACTGTCAATAGGACAAAACAGCAACCAACAGATTGGGAAAAGATCTTTACCAATCCCACATTTGATAGAGGGCTAATATCCAATATATACAAAGAATTCAAGAAATTAGACTCCAGACAACCAAATAACCTTCTTAAAAAATGGGGCAGAGAGCTAAACAAAGAATTCTCAACTGAGGAAACTTGAATGGCCAAGAAGCACCTAAAGTGTTTAGCATTCTTAGTGATCAGGGAAATGCAAATCAAAACAACCCTGAGATTCCACCTCACACTAGACAGAATGGCTAAGATCAAAATGTCAGGTGATAGCAGATGCTGGAGGGGATATGGAGAAAGAGGAACACTCCTCCATTGTTGGTAGGATCGCAAGCTGTTGCAACCACTCTGGAAATCAGTCTGGTGGTTCTTCAGAAAATTGAGGACCTAGCTATACTACTCCTGTGCATATACCCAACATATAACAAGGGCATATGCTCCACTATGTTCATAGCAGCCTTATCTATAATAGCCAGAACCTGGAAAGAACCCAGATGTTCTTCAACAGAGGAATGGATACAAAAAATGTGGTACATTTACACAATGGAGTATCACTTAACTATTAAAAATAATGAATTTGAGAAATTCTTAGGTAAATGGATGGAACTAGAAAATATCATCCTAAGGAGAGGAGAAGCCAGGTGATGAGAGAGAGAGAAAGAGAGAGAAAGAGGGAGGGGGGCATGGAGGCAGAAGTTCACATGTCTCCACCAGTCAAAGATAGTTGATATATCTAGGTTGGGTATTGGGTTACACTTCTGATTGAGCATCACCATACTTATAAAGCCTTTGATTAACATTCAAAAAATGTATAAAAGCAAAAAGGAAAAGGAGGCACGGTATAGGGGTTTTCTAGAGAGGGGAAATGGGGAAAGGAGATGGCATCTGAAATGTAAATAAAATATCCAATAAAAAATATCCAAAAAAACCACTATCTAATGAACTCCTGCAGACAAAATTTGCTTCCCAACAAGTTAATACTTCTCTGTTCACCGTGTTTAATGCTAGTCAGAAATTCAAAAGAAATGTGTGTTGAATAATTTGTTGTTTCCACATGGGATAAGAAGAAATAAAAATTTTAAAGACTCAAAAAAAAAAAAGAAAGAAAATATCATCCTGAGTGAGGTAACCCAATCACAAAAGAACACACATGGTATTCACTCACTAAACTTTGGATGAAGATATGGAATATCTGGGTAGTTCCAGAAGAGAGAGCACAAAAGGAGCCTGTTGGTGATTGCAGGTAGGGCTAATTCTTAAAAAAACAAAACAAACAAACAAAAAAAAAAAACCCTAGAGGATGGCTGCAAAGAAGGCAGGTTGGTCACTTTATACAGGGAAAAAAATTGGCACCCCAAGGACCCTCCAGAAATAGGTTATGCCAGGCATACAAATGCTTAACCCAGCCAAGGTCTCCTTCAACATCTACATATGATAAATAGGGAGAAAACAGTTATAGTGCCAAACTAGGGTCTTTATGACTCAGGAAGCCAGGAGGTACAGCATGGGAAAACAGGTCCATATTTCCCTTCAGCCCTGGGAAGGTTGAAGAAGATTTAGTAAGATCCTCTGAGTTCCCAAGGGTAGAAAAATGTAGGGTGGCTCCATGGAATAAATCGAGGATATAGAAATGTAATAGCTCAGAGAAATGAATAATAATTACCTTCTCCTATCCATGCTTTGTACCCAATCTGGATTTGTGAAGGAAGCAATTGATTTAACTGGATGGAAATGTTTCATACTGTAATAGAACTTCTTTCTGTTCAACTCTAGTATCTTTTTAGTTCTGAACTTCTGTGGTCTCCTAATACTTGCTCAGAACAGATGACAACAGAGTTTTAGAGTGTGTCACCAAGACTATCTTTGTAACCCACTATTTTCTATGAGATAGTGTTTTGGGGTGTTGCTTCCTCTTGCCAATTCTCAAAAATAAAAAAAAAAACGTTTTGTAATATAGATGACATAATGCTAACCTTGGAGTGTTTTGAAAGTTTGGGAAACCTTTGGAGAGAAAACTAGGTGCAATGTTATTCTTATCTACCTTACAACCCTACTAGAACTTGGTTAATTTAAAGGGAAAAAATTCAAAAGATACTTTACATGGGTGGCAAAGGACACTCCTAAAGGCCGTAATGTTATTGAAAAAAAAAATACCTACCCAGTGGCTGAGATAGTTTGCCTCCTGTGAGTTGGCCAGAGAAACTCCTGAGGCCCCACAAACCATAAAGGGCATTGCTTCTGCTGTTGGGTTGTATCCCCCTAACTAGATGGTAACACCATGATGTTTCTGAAAAACATACTTTGTAGGACATACAGAAATTATGCTAGGACTGAATTGCCAACTCTAATCCTTTCATGGTGCTAGATGGGGCACATAGACTGCTAGTGGAAAACTTTCCCAACATTCTTGCTTGACTGTGGACCTTACCTGCTAAATACTGGTATGCACAACAGAATATGCCTACTTATACAGTACTGACTTTTCTACTATGAGAATATCTAGTCGCTTTCTGATAGGATTTAAGTCCTGCTCCAAAAGAAGAAATTCACATTTATACTCATAGATCATTGTTGTTGACAGATACAACTCACAACAAATGACTATTGCTGTAGCACTGTAGCCTAATAGTCATAGATTTCTATAATTGACCCCCCTCCAAGATTCAGGGGTCATTATGGGAGAGGGGGCAGAAAGAATTTAAGAGTGTTGTATACCATATTTCTTCAGATTGAAATATTTCATCCTGCAGAGAAGCTCTTTAAAACAAGGGAAACAACTCAAAATACCTTCAAGAAGTCTGTAAAACTGACCAGATTCACTAGGTCCCTCCCTCTATACAACTATATAAACAACACAAGCCAAGCTACAAAGTAGACTGTGAGACTAGCCACCTGCCTAGAAACAGCACAAACTTGCCATGCTGCCTAGAAGATGTTTAGACCAAGTGAGTCACATGGAAAGGTCACTCTTCAACCTGTGGATCTAACTGCAGGCTGAGCAGTGTATTCCAGGTTTCCACCTTTTGTGAGCTGCCACCCATGCTTTGGTGATACAGCTGTCCTTGAGTCATTTCTGCTTCTATAAGTAACCCTTCACCCATATTCCTATAAGTAATCCCAATAAAACTCATTAGTTCACCAAGTTGGACTTAGGTAGTATCCATATTTCAGTCTATCATGCTCTCTCTCTCTCTCTCTCTCTCTCTCTCTCTCTCTCTCTCTCTCTGTGTGTGTGTGTGTGTGTGTGTGTGTGTGTGTATGTGTGTGTGTGTGTATAGTAAGTATATCTCCTCTCATACAACAGGCTATAAATCAGGCAGTGGTGGTCAGACTAAGCCAGGGAAAGGGATGAGGGATGTGGGATCCTGAGTAAACCTACAGTTTGTCTGCTTTACATGAGAGGTGGGCAGGACAGGACACTGGTTGTTAGACCCAAGCTAAATATGGCAAGTTTCAAAAAAGCTGTGGATTTGGTGTCTAAGATACTCACCAGACTTGACCCTGAGGAGTACAGAGTTTATGGGAAATCTCAGTACTCAAAGTGGTTGGAGATAATGCAGAAAGAACCTGTGGGTGATTTTAGGTAGGGGAAGACAAGAGAAAGCCTAGATGTTACTGTAATGCAGACAGGGTTACTAGACTAGGCTAGGGAAGTAGCTGTGATATGGGATTAGATTTGGCAGCTTGTGGCAAAGGCCTGGATTAGGAGGTCAGGTGTACTAACCAGAATATATCCTGGGAGGGACGATATGGTAAGTCAGGTTACTGAAAGACGGTAGAGGCTGCACAAGAGGGGTCCTTTGTGTGGCTGCAGAAAGGCAAGTCCTGGCAGAAGCTTAGAGGTTATCTGCTATGCAGGCAGGGGTGGTCAGAGTAGGTAAAGCAAGGGATGTGAGACTTACTTGATGAGGTCAAGGCAGTGTGGCTAGACTAGGTCAGAGCACAGATTTTGCAACCCTCTCTACACCTTATGGTTTGAGGAAAAGATGTAATCAGGAGAACACACCAGGCTAGACATAGGGAGAGAACATGAGAAATCTTGGTCCAAAGTGGGGGGTTTTCAGTTAAAGCAGGACCTAGCAGAAGCCTGTATGTGGGCTGTGGTGCTGACAGGTATGGCTCAACAAGGCTGGGGCACAGGCTATTGGACTTGAGGCTACATTTGGCAGATTGGGGAAAAGGCTTAGATGACGAGGTCAGTCAACTCACCATGCTAGACCCTGAAGGATGACTTCTGTATAAACTTCTGTCTACCATGAGAAATATGAGCTTCAAAATTTGCTAAACAAGACACATAACTACAAGGTCAGGGAATGACTGAGAGTGGTGCAGGGCTATAATGGCTGCAATTTGTTTGCTTGACTGAACACTAACAGAACTCAGAAAATCACTTGAGTGACCCCTTTCCTTGTTCTCTGGTGAATGTTCTTTTCTAATTTGAGAAATTAGCTTATTGCATACCATGTATTTCTCAGGACACTGGGGTTTATTTCCCTTGTTGAATGTTCATTCGTTAGTTTGCTGCAATGTTACAACTAGTTGTTGCAATGTTGCAACTAACCAGTAGTTAAATAGTTAAATAGGTTAAAACTATCTATTAAATAGTTATCATGTTTTCAGGTGACACAAAAGGAACCTGTGTGTGGTTGAATGTGGTCACATCCTGGTGGAAGCTTAGAAGTTGGCTACAGCACAGGGACAAGTGATCACACTAGGATGGCAAAGGGGTCTTGTACCCTCAGTAAGCCTAAAAGATGGCTGCTCCATATGCAGGGATGGCCAGACTAGGACTAGACAATGCTTGGGTGACTGGGTGACCTGAGATAGATGTAGCAGAATTCACAAAATGTATAGATGGGAAAATCAAAGGAATTGAGCAGGCTGGACCCTGGAGAACATGAACATTCTGGATGCTTGGTGGTGGCTTAGGAGAAAGGACCTATTTGTTGGTTGCAAGTAGGGCAGGTCCTTTCAGAAACCTAGAGGTTGGCTGCATAAATCTAGTGTAGTAAGAGTAGGACAGTGGAAGTGATATGGAACCCTGGAGAAGCAAGTAGATTTCTACAGCAGTTAGAGTGGCTGAACTAGGAGGACACTGACCATGAACCGTGGGACATGGCAGGTTGTGGAGAAAGCATGTAATGGAACATCAGATATACTCACTAGACTATATCCTGGGAGAGTATGTGAGAATATGGAGTACTAAGTGTGGTGACTGAGACGTAGCAGAAAAGACTGGTGATGGTTGCAGGTAGGTCAGGTCTCAGTGGAAGCCTAGATGTTGACTGAAAGCAGGGGTGGCCAGACTAGGCAGGGGTAAAGAATGTAGGATGCTGTGGAAAACAAAAGGTTGACTGTGGGACATGTCAGGGTGTCAGACGAAGCCAGGACACTGCTTGTACAACCCAAACTACATGTTGCTGACTGGGGGAAAAGAGTGGATGGGAAAGTCATGTATACTCCCTAGGCTTTACTCTGGAGGAAGATGTGGCAAGTCTGGGTAATTAGTGAAGTGGTGGTGCTAGAGGCAGCACTGGAGGATTCTAACTTATAATGTGAATCCTGGGGAAGGCAAGGGTTTAGGGACAGGTCAAGTGAGGGTAACGGGATTATATAGGTTGGGAAAAGCTGTGGATGAAGATGCCAAGACTCATGTACCAGGCTTGATCCTGGAGGATTACAAGGGAAGTCTGGGTACCAAGGGGATGGATAGTAGCTACACAGAAGGGATCTATAGTTGAATTTAGGAAGAGTGGGTTCTGGCTAAAACCTAGAGCTTGGTTGCCTCAAAGGCATGGATATTCTGCCTAGGGCAGTGCTAAAGATGTGGGGCCCTGGGGAAGCCAAGGGTTTGGCTGTGGCATAAACAAAGGTAACCAAAATAGTCTGATCTGCTCCACAAGTTATGCATCTGAGCAGCATATGGCAGGTATTGGAAAAAGCATGGGTGGGAAGATCAGGTGGACTCACTAAGCAAGATCCTAGAGGAAGACTTGGGAAATCTGGGTCCCAAGTGAGGTGATAGTTGGAGGTAGTGCTGAAAGGACCTGTTAGTTGTTAGTAAAGCAGATGCTGGAAGAAACCTAGAGATTGGCCAGAGAGAATGGTCAGACTATGTCAGGGCAAGGGATTGGGACATTGGGAAAGCATAAAGGTTGGCTTCAGTGCAAGACATAGTGGCTAGACTCAGCTTGGGCATTGCTTGTGTGGCCTGGGCTACATGTTGCAGATACTGAAAATGTATGGATGGGAGCTCAGGGGAGCTCATCAGACTAGACCCTTGAGAAGGATGTGGTGATTATGAGTAATGAATGAGTTGGAAGAGGTGATAGAAAACACTCCTATGAGTAGTTATAGGTGGGTAGAACCTAGAATGGTGGGGAGCAGACAGTTATGGACAAACTAGGCAGGGACAAAAGGATATGAGACCTTTTAGAAGCCTAAAGCTTGGCTGTAGTACAGGTGGAGGAGCTAGCTAGAGTAGGTTAGGGCACAGATTATGTGACCTGGGCACCATCTTGCAGGTCCAGAAGTTAACACCAGGCAAGAAAGACCCTGGAGGAGGTCATGAAAAATCTGCTGTACTGGCTGGTTTTGTGTGTCAACTTGACACAAGCTGGAGTTATCACAGAGAAAGGAGCTTCCCCTGAGGAAATGCCTCCATGAGATCCAGCTGTAAGGCATTTTCTCAATTAGTTATCAAGGGTGGGAGGGCCCATTGTGGGTGGTGCTATCACTGGGTTGGTAGTCTTGGGTTCTATATGAAAGCAAGCCAGTAACATCCCTCCATGGCCTCAGCAACAGCTCCTGCTTCCTGACCGGCTTGAATTCCAGTCCTGACTTCCTTTGATGACGAACAGCAATATGGAAATATAAGATGAATAAACTCTTTCCTCCCCAACTTGCTTCTTGGTCATGATGTTTTGTGCAGGAAGAAACCCTGACTAAGACAAATTGGTACCAGCATAGTGGGGTATTCCTGTGACAACATGACTGTGTTTTAGGGAGCACTATGGAAGGACTTTGGAACTTTGGGCTAGAAGAGCCAGCCATTGGGTATTAAGAGCTCTGTGGGAAGTTCTGTAGGAGACTGGAAGATAATGTTGAGAGCAGTGCAATGATGAAAGCCTGGCTTGTGAAATTTCAGAGGGAAGTTTAAAGAGTCTTATCAAGGCCATTGCTCTTTTGATTGTGAAGATTCTGTGGTTTTGGTTAGCTGGGGCTGAAGACTCAGCTGTAATTAACAAGATACCAGAACTACTAAGCAAAACCTTTGCATTCCTGTAAGTATTGATGCTAGTTAGCAGGAACTAAGAAATTAGTGGTGATTAAGAAGAGACCAGCATCACTGAGGTAAAAATCTTCTGGGAAGTGTTTTCTGAGAGTACAAAGAGGCTGTGTTCCAGAGATAGACAAGGCTGTACCACATGCTGCGGCTGGACTTGGTAATGTGTAAGAGTCACCCAGGTGATACTGGTTTTGAAGGCCTGAAGGGGTCATGAAGAACAGCTGAGGCTTGGCACTGTGAGAGGCCATAGAAGGCCATTGGCGAAGGTGTAGCCTCAGTTGCAATTGATGGCCCGGGACTGAGGGGGTCATACAAAGAATTTGAGGCTTTCAAACCATGAAAGAGACCCGATGAAAGGGTATTTGTGAAGTCTACTTGCAGCAGGAGATAGCAGTGTTTTGGAGATGCAAGTACCATGAGATGACCACCAAGAACAGCGGCAGCACTGAAGTACAGGCAGCTGGAGCCTAGAAGACAAGGTGTGTGCTATAAAGGGCAAAGGTGGAGAAGTGCCCCAAGCCCTTGGAGGAGCCCAGAAAGTCATGAGTAGATCCCAGAAATTGGATGGTTAGAGTTTGATTTTGCTTTTGATTGTACCTGTGCCCTGTTATTTTCCCCTCTTGAAACAAGAAAGTATTTTAAGTGGAGCCCACAGTTAAGAGGCTTTGAATTGTAAAATAACTTTGAATTTTTAGAGATTGGATATTTTTGTGCTGATTTTTATTGTGTTTTCAGTGGAGAAATACATAATCTGTTTACAAAATAGCTCTTGAAAAATACAAGGAGTATAGGTACTATAAAAAAGCAAACTCAAGTCATGAGACACTACTTATATCATGCAAAAGCAACAGTCTGATCTCCAGGTTATGGAAACTAGAAGTAAAAAGTCACGATACAGAATAGATCCATGTCTCCAGCCTGGTGAAACTTGGATGCAGTTACATACAACGTTTATTAAACTGAAATTTTTCCCAATGTGTAAACAAAACAAGACTAAATTTATGCCTGATGATGTCAGTCTAACTCTGAAGCCACACAGAGACACTGTTACATGTCACCTGTTAGTGGACTGGACCATCTTCTTTACTCAAGTGGTGAAAGGAAGGGCAAGGTGACTACAGAACAAGAGGTGGGGACTAGAACACTTCCTTTGGTGATAAACAGTAGTGTGGAAGTGTAAGCTGAATAAACCTTTTCCTCCCCAACTTGCATCTTGGTCATGATGTTTTGCTCAGGAATAGAAACACTGATTAAGACCTCTGGATACTAAATAGGACCTGTGAGTGATTGCAAGTCCTGGAAGAAGCCCAGAAAATGGCCACAGTGCAGGCATGATTAGTCAGGCTGAGTCAGGGTAAGGGATTCGGGACTCTTAGGAAATCTAGAGGCTGGCTGTTTGTGCATATGAGGATGGTATACTGTTGTTGCAGAATGAGAGCTTGATCTTGTGGGTTAGAAATGGAGATGGGGTGCTTACCAGATTATAGCTGGAGGTGTACTTAAAATGTCTGGGTACCAAGTGGGTGTTGGTCAAGAGGCAAAGGAGACCTTTAGGTGGTTACAGATAGGGCAGGTCATGCTGAAAACCTACGAGTTGACTGTGGCACAAGCAGTGGTGTTCAGCTATGTCAGGGGATGTGGGAACCTGGAAAATTCTAGAGATTGACTGGAGTGTCAGGTAAGGATGATAGACTAAGCCAGGGCATTGGTCATAGAATGAGGATTTGATTTGTCAGGTTGCAAATAGGTGTGGATGGAAAATCAGGTGTACTCACCAGGCTATACTCTGGTGAAGGGTATGGTAAGTCTGGGTAAGGAGTGTTGTAGTGGATGGCACCCAGAATGGCCCTTTGAATGTTTGTACATACTGACTTTGCGGGCTGGAGCAGACATGCTGACTACTGGGCAGCCTGGTGTGACTAAACTAGGCCAGGACAAGGGATGCGGTACCCTGGAGAAGGTTTGATGCTGGCTATGTTGGAGATGAAAATAGTCAGTCTAACCCTGGGTACTGCTTTTTGAGCAGATAGATCTGACCAGCTTAAGAAAAGGGCATGAAGGAGGAGATGAGTTTTCTTCACTAGACTAAACCTTAGGGAAGGATATAGGAAGTCTGGGTACAAGCTATGTTTGGGAGGATGAGAAGGTACCTGTGACTTGTTGCAGATTGGGCAGGTCCTGGTGGAAGCCTAAAATCTTTTTTTTTTTCTTTAATGGGTTAATTCAATGAGACAAGAAAGAATACTAAAACATTTGTTTTAGTCATATTAGTCATGAAGTACTTTTACTGCTGTTTAAAATACTATCATTTGTTATGTGATATTTTACAACTTTTTTTCCCTTAAGGCATAACACCTTTTATTGTACTTCTCAGATACTCCTGAGTAAGAATAGGCACAGATTACTTGCCTTGAAAACTGTATTGGTTACAACAACAGTGGAAAGAGAATTATAGAAAACTGCCTTTCCTTTCTAGGTGGATATTTATCTTCCATTTACATAGTTTCTAATTGTCAGAGTCATTAATATACAATACAGAATAAGTTACCCTGCTCATTTATGGTGATGATCTATTCCATAATGTAATGAGATTGCAAGGAGAACATTGAAAGTAATTAGAATCCAATGATACTGAGTGTAGATTCCAATTTTAAAATTATTGTCTGTATAAGGAAAGAGAATACAGCTCTCTCAGCCATTCACTCACTCTCTCATCTCTTGTCCTTTCTCACCCTCTCATTTTCACTGTACCACTTCATCCTTCCTCTTTTCTCCTTCCCTTTCTCTGTCCATTTCACCAAGCCCTCTTCCTTCCTTACTTATCTTCAAATCTGATTGTTAAATTTTTTAAGGACTAGATTTACTAGTAGCCTTGTACTTCCAGAGCTGTGAAAATGGTCCATTGTTCAAGTGATGATCCAATCTCCATCATTTATTATAATTTGCAGTCTTAAAATATTTTGACTCTCAATTCTTACTCACTCTGAATGTAGGGAATTTACTTGCCTTATCCAGAAGCTACATTAGTGAATCTCTCAGAAGAAATGAAAATTATCAACTACTGTTGTAAAGAGCTATTGTTTCCTAAAATGGCTCAACTACCTTGCTCATGAAATGCTCCATGGCTTTTCATGGGTAAAGCTAAACAAATATCTATAAACTTCAATATACAATATACTCAAATTATTCCACTCAAGTCTAACTTACTGGACCAATAAATTTATTAGGAATACTTACAGAGGTATATGTGAGGGGTTGGGTAAAATATCACAGGTGACTCAAGGGCAGATGCATATCTGAAAAGCCTACCCTAAGTAAAAAGCCAAGCCTAAGTAATGACTGCTTAAATAAGCAAGTCAGGAGTTTCCTGCACTACTCCCAAGCTGCTCAGCTGGCAGCATTGTCTCCTCCACCAACTACTGTTACTGTTTATCTAACTGTAGGGAGAGACCTCATATACCTGGTTTAAATTTTCTGACACATGCAAGTTTTGATATTTTCTTATTTTTATCAGGCTTCATTCTTCTTGGAAGAAGTCTTTCATCTGGGAAGAAATTGCAGCACATGCTCACACACACATACCATGCTCAGCCTATACTATGGTACATCTGTGTATATGAAAACCAATTTTTTGAAAAGAGGCCAGGAATTTTAGAGAGTGGTGAATAAGAATGGGTAGAGCAAGGAAAGGAGAGAGGAGAAATGATGCAATTATAGCATAATAAAAAATAGTAATATTTAAAGAAAATGATACCTAAATTGGGGGTAGGCATTTTTTTCTTCTCCAGGTGTGAGCGGCTAAGTTTCTGCTGTTTCAAGGTTCAACAATAATAATTTAAAGCTCTTTCCATCCAAATTAAGTTTTGGGTTTTCATTTATCAACACCAAATTTAGATCTTGTCCTTGAAGTTTGACGAAGTACATTCTAAGAAACTCGGTTTAAATACACTTTAAAAAGAAAATTTGGCTCTATCAGCCCATTCTAAGTAACAGGAATGGTTTCTAGGAAACTCTTTTCAAAGGATTATCATCCATTTTTCTCAGGATGCTCTCCAGGAATCCTTCATGATATCAGACTACATCAAGACCACCGAGGCATTCAATCTGTAGGAGTGAGCAGATGCTGGATTCTCAGACTCTCCAGCATGTAAACAATCACTATTAGACTGTTTACTCCAAACAATGTAAGTTAATTTAATACATGGCTTTTGTAATATGCAAAATGGAGAAAAAGAAAATCCCTGCACTTGATTGATCATGTGGCTTATGCAATGTATTCACCTGCACTACGATAAACACTTGGACTCTGACCATTTCTATCCCTGTTCTTCCCAGTACACTCAGCTTCTAAAGGCTATTTATGATGTATTTCTTGTTCTAGCTTAAACTTTAAACTCTGTAATGTACTAAGTTGCAATTGCTCACCAACTAACATTACTCCAAGTGGACCATCTTCTGTGCATCTGACCTTGCTCATCACTCCCACAGCCTAATGCAACCCACCATGCATTGTCACTTAAATTTCACTCTGTTGACAGAACTGAAATCCTCCAATGCTCTAAATGACCTTAATCAGATACTATATAGATGTATTGAATCAGAAATTTGCTCTTCCTAATACTTTCTCTCCCATGCCCTTCTTAAAGACTCTTCTATTTTCTTCCTTCTGCATAGCTGCTGCTAAAATCCAAATCCGTGTGGGCAGCAGGTGGATCTTTGCTGTCATTTACAATAATATCCATGGGAGGAGCTATCAAAGAGCTGATGCCCAATGAATGACTGGAGAAAATAATGAGATGACAAGAAACCTGTATATGGGGCTTAATTTATCAGTTGTGGGTAGATCTTTGCTGTCATTAACACTAATATCAGTGGGGAGGAGCTATCAAAGAGCTGATGTCCAGTAAATGACTGGGGAAAATAATGAAATGACAAGGAAACTAGATACAAGGCTAAATTTATCAGTTTTTTTTTCTTACAACGTTTAGTAAGCTTAATGAAGCCAAGTTTATTTCTATTAAAATTATGAACTAAAGACAAAACCAAGAGTGACACAGATGAACTGATCACTTTACATTTTTTACCAACTGTAGCATATCACATTCTGTGAAACTTTTTCTCATGTCTTGTTTTATGCTTATTAAGAAGAAATGTATGACAGTTTTCCAATAACTTTAAAACCCCAAATATCTTACCCTTGACAAAGAGCAATAAACTTAGCAGACATTAAGCAGCATATATGAAACAAGTTAATCTTCAGTTACAGGAATATTAATGTAACAAAGAAAGGATTTTATACTTTCCCCATGTATCACAAAAGGTGTTGTCTTAGTGTATTCCCACCTACTCATAAACGCCCCACTACTCAGAAGACTTGCTGTTCTTCATCACAGTGACACCTACCACCAAGGGCTAGCTAAATGTGGGAGGACCTTCTAGGTTGGGCATGGGAGAGAACCCTGGGAGCATGGAAACTAACAGCCTTGTCTCTCCTTTGTGCTCTCTCAGCCTGGTGACTGAGAGCCTCCTCATACTGTTGAGGATAGTAGCCAGGAATGGCATCTCTGATCTTATCCAAAACTTCCAGGACTTTCTTGGAAGTGGATTCTTCATGGGCTTTGGAACCCCATAGAAACTCATAGGTTGGGGGATCACTGCCAGGAACCTGGCGGTACTCCACATAATTTTGCTCAACTAGCTCTTTGGTGATGAAATTCCGGGGATTTCCAAAGATTAAGTGCCTCCTCCCAGGATATATCCCCTGCATGTGGAGAAACTGCCAGACCTCTTCCTCAGTGGCACGGTTGCCCTTCATTAAGATCATACCCAGGAGGGTCAGGATGAGACCCGTCTTAGGCAATTCTCTCCTGCCACTCACATTTGCCCCAGGGAGGATGGGTAACTTGCTAACTAGGACATAGGACTGAGTGTCAGGGTTGTCAACCTTCAACTCCAGACCATAGACCAGTTCCAGCTGATAGGTGGCTTTCTCCAGGATGAGGGGGAAGTCAGCCTTGTACTTCGTGCTGATCAGCTTCAGCATCTCTGCCTCCATGGGTTGCTCATCCTTCTGGTACTTCTCCAGCAGATAGTGAAGTACCTTGCTGGCCTTCCTGGTCAGAGGATCATTGCGTGCAGTTTGGATGGCATCTGCTATAATGGAGACATTTGCACGCCTCTCATCCATACCTGTAAAGGAACCCTCAGCACCAACATCGTGAACTGGATGGGACACATTTAAAGCAGAACTATGGGATGCAGCCTTCTGGGACCCCTGAGGAGTGCCTATATCAGGAGAGCTGGGGGCATCTCCCTGGACAAGAGCAGGAGATGCTGCTTCCTCCTCCTCCACTGTGGGCTGAGAACCCTGGAGATTAGGCCTCTCTCCCCGCATCTGCTGCCTTTTGGCCCGGGAGCGGCTCTTGCTCTTGTTGCCTCTAGGCATGGTGCTCTGGGTGGACAGGAGTGCTAGAAAGGATCTGGGTGGAGAGAAAGACACTATGTAACCATCATTAGGTAGAAAGCAACTTTCCTTTAAGGAGCACACCCTAAACCCCTCCCCGCCCCCATCCTACCCCACCTCCCCGCTCTGCTGCCTTTTTCTGGGCACCTTTCTGGATTCAAACCCTGTTTCTGTTCTCCTGTTCAGTCTGCTTTCTGAGAAATCTGTGGAGGGAATTATAATTTGTTAGGTCATTGTCTGGCAATACAAGTAATAGCTGACTAGGTTGAAAGAAGAGATTATACTAGGGCCACGTTTTCTTTCCCATGAACATTTATGTTCATTTTAAACTAAGTCCTCATTCCCACCTTATTCTGCTGCTATGAAGTTAGCACTACACTCCTCACTAGTAAGGAAAAAGTAGGAGGAAATTGAGGCAAGCTTTACCATTGTTGTCCGGTAACATTCAGTAGACACCAAATATGCCTATGCTTTTGTAATGCCTTCCTCCGTTTCCTTCCCAGAAATAGTTTCCATTAATTTCCCACCTCTTCTTTTTCAAAGGACAAAATGTAATATCTTAGCCCTAAGGCCTGCCTGACCCTTGGCATAACCTATGGAGCGGAGCATTGGGGAACAATTTTGTGTATTTAGTCACACACATAACATGGAGTCTTCAATTTTCACACTTCACCTTCCTTTAAACTCATAGCATCCAACTTTCCCTTCCAATGAACCTCTGAACCTCTAATCGAGACCTTTACTCCATAGGAAGAATGAGGAACATTAACGACAATTGGGCCTAACTGCCGAATCCCAGAATTCTGAGAAACATTGCAGGGACCAGTCTGTTGCTAAGGCAGGGTAGGTTTTGAATTTAGCAATCTATAATGGGATGTCATAGTTTTAAGTCATCACCAGGGAAAGATTTTTACCAGAGTAAAGGCCATGCTTCTCGACTCAAAGTCCAATCGTAAAGTACAGGCTGTTCAGTCCTCAAAGAGGAAGTTTAAGATCGTCCACTTCCGGCCCCCTGCCCCGGAAGCATGCTTCTCGAGCTCTGGTCATCTAAACGGAATCCCATAGGGGGCGGGGAAGAACTTATCTGTCTTTCATTGCTGTTGTTGTTCTGAGGGAGGGGAATTCCCAGAGAACATACAAAAAATATTTTTCTTGACTTTGAGTGGAACTAGGATTTTTTAATGTGGGCCAAAAGGTCTCATGCAAAAGATCGAATTCTTATCAGAGTCATGAGTATGAAGTAGATGGAGTGATTCTTAGTCCAGAGCTGATGCCTAAGACTCCAGTATAAAGATAACAGCTCAATCTATGTGGTTCATGACTATATTGCCCTCTTTTCGTTTTTCGCCTCTCCCCTGCATCTCCTCTACTTTTCCCTCATTTCTCTTTTCTTACCTTTTTTTTTTTTTTACCTCTTTCATTGTCTTCTTTATCAAATCTACTGGCAGTTTCTCCTTATGTAACTCAGACTGTCATAGAACACACTCGCTTGGGTCTCAGAGGTGCTAAAAAATCACTACCCTCTTACCTGTGTCC
Organism: Rhabdomys pumilio; assembly: GCA_030674055.1. Lineage (NCBI taxonomy): Eukaryota > Metazoa > Chordata > Mammalia > Rodentia > Muridae > Rhabdomys > Rhabdomys pumilio. The sequence goes on along the minus strand of JANHMN010000005.1, from coordinate 76,624,614 downwards.
CCAGTACAAGTATTATTTGTATACATCAAAATTCCTGGAATCTCACATTTTTCCTTATAAATAATTTGTCATTTTATTTTGAGGTTGGAACCAAGTATTTCTGTATAGTCTAGGCTGTCTTAAAAATTCCTATGTAGCCTAAAGTTTACTTTAAATGACAAGTCACCTGCTTTTGCATGACCTGTGATGGGATGAGAGATGAATCACCACCCTTGGATCTCATTAACTTTCTGATATTTACTGCAGTAGATAGAAATTTTATGTTTCCATTTAATGTAAATGAGTATATTTTTCCTTGTGTTCTTATCAAAATTACTTTTTCTTTTTTCTTTCTTTTAAAATCCATGACATAGCAATAAATCGTTTATCTTATTGAAAATAGAGTCTTTTGGAGTTGACATTCTCACTACAGTGAGAGGAAGTCACAATGCCATAATGATTTGTTTCCCTAATGGATAAAGGTGTTGTCTGTTTTTCATCCATTTATTGGCTATGTGTATCTCATTTGAAATGATGATTCCCTTTATTTGCCAATTTATTGAATATGTTATTTATATTTTGCTATTTTTTCAATTCTTTCTATATTATCTGTATTAAATTCTGAAGTATGAATAACAGACAAAGATTCTATGTACTTTTCCATCTGGAAGTTTGTTCTTATGTTATGCAGCATTTTCACTTTCTGTGATTCCCACATGGCAGATTGTGTGAATATGACCATGGCTTTTGAGTTCAAAATATTTAGAAATTTATTAACTGTGTATATACACTGAACTCTTTGCCATAAATTTCCCTCTAGGTGTTTCAAAATTTTATTCTTGCACTCATTTGTTTGTTCCATTTTCCAGAGTAGGAAATGAGCTTTAGTCTTTTAACTTTTATTCTTTTCTATATATCAATACCCAACTTTCCCAGCAATAGTTTTAAAATAGGTTGCATGTTTTTTTAATTATCTTTGGTTTTGGCATAAGCTTGAAAAACAAATTGACATAAGTTGTTTATTCAAATACTACTAAACTGTTACCACTACTATTGCTTTTCTTTATTTTTACCTTTTTTTTATTTGATATTCTTGCTGAATATGATGATATATTGTGGTGTTTCCTCTGACTGTCAATAGTAGAGATTAGGTCAAATAGATGAGAATTCCAGACTCTGTATTGTATATTTCTCATGGTTTTCTCCTAATATATCCACTGTATACTTTATGAAATAGAAATTTTCTAAAAGTTATTAGTATGAATTAGCTTTTAGGATTTTCCAAAGGCTTTTATTTGTCTCTAAACATGATTACATTTGTTTTCAAGTTGATGGTAGCAAAGCTTTCCAATAAGTGATATTTGCTGTGATATTTTTCCTTTCCTTGGACACTCTTATTTTTCTTTTAAAATGTTTTTATGTATATGAGTATTTTTCTACATGTATATATTTGTACCATGTGTGTGCCTGGTGCCTCTTGAGTTCATAAAAAGTCATTGCATACTCTGAGCTGCAATATAGGTGCTGGAAACTGAATCTGGGTCCTCCATAAAAGCAGCAAAAATCACTGAGTTCTCCTTTAAAATTTTATTTTTATGTATATGTGTGCATGTGTTATGTACCTATAGAGCATGTGTTTAGGGTATTTGAGGAGGCCAGAAGAGGGTATTGGTGTCCGTAGAAGGTAGAGTTACACGTTATTGTACTCTTATTTTTCAATTTGGTACTGCTTATATTGCATATGATAAGAATTTGTATATAATATTTTGTCTCATAAGAAGCTATCTCAAGTGATTTTTGGAAGTTTCTTCTATGGTTTGACAATTATAAATTTGCATGTATGCTTTGCATAGACTTAGTTTTCAAGTTACCCATAAAAACTTCAAAGAATTTAATTGTTGAACAATATGAGACTATTTAAGTTTATTAGACCATGGTAAACTGTTGACCAAAGAAGCTGTACAATTTTGAATTGCTGTAGGTTCTAAATTACGGCATTCCGTTTTATATTTTATTTTCTTAGGGTTTTAGAGTTCATTCATTCTAATAGGTGTTTAGTGGTATCTCATTGTTTTAAGCAATAAGCCTCTAATGATACATGGCAATAAACATCATCTCATGTGCTTATTTGTATAGAATATATATCATTCTTCTTTACTATTTAATAGAATTAATAACTGAACCACAATAGTGCTATTGTTTAAATTTATTTCATATAGAGCTATTGGGATGTTATATATGCCCATAGAATCACCTAGGTGACGTTTAAGAAATGAAATGAGTTTCTTCAATCTGTGTCATGGAATTTTGGTGGCATAAAAATTTTCATAGCATTTTATAATAATCATTACTATACTTTTATTGCTTGTAAAATCATCATATTAATTGTAAGTTTTCCTTATTATTGATATTCTTGTACATATATGTAGTAACATATCATATCCTCTCCCCTATTTCTCTGATTTAATTCTCCATTCTCTTTCCCAACAAATCTTCTCCCAATTAATCTCCCTCCCAGCCAATCTGTCTCTCAACAAATCTCCCTCTTACCAAGGCTCCCTCCCAACTTCATGTTTTAGTTCTTTTAAACGTCTTTTGATAAGCCATTAAATATAGTTAGTGCTTTCTTTATGTGAATAGGTATGAGAGCATCCACTGGAACATGAGAAACCTCCCAGTGACCACACCCTCAAAAATAATGATGTTCCCTCCTCCACTGTCAACTGTCAATATCCTCTAGATAAGAAGTAAGGCCTAAATAGTGATTTCTATACCTGTGCTGGAATTTTTTCAGGCTTGATCTTGTGAAGACATTGTAACAGATTACCATAACTGTTGTGAGTTTAAATTGAGATACCTGTCTCATGTCCATAAGACACAACTTCACAGCACTCCTCCCCATCATCCAGCATTTTGAATATTTCTGACTTCTTTTTCATGATGACTCTTGGTGTGGGGTTGATTAAGCTATCACATTCAGCGATGAACACTCCATTTCTTACCCTTAACACTTTGTTCAGTTGTGTGTCTCTGCAGTGACTGTTCTCTACTGCAACAAGAACATTCTCTGAAGAAGTTTGAGAGCTGTCCAGTATATGGGTGTAAATGCTACTTTTATTCACCAGATGTAATTGTCATCTCCAAGGCTTATTGCTGAATGAACTCCCACCTTCTAGTTTATGAGGCAAGTTGACCATGCCACTAGACAGAATACCTGATAAGGTTGAGCAGGCTCAAGCACTGGGAAAATTCAGAATTGAAAACAGCAGGCTTGGGGTATCTCCCTGCCAAGCTCCTCTTGTAACTAGGACATCCCACTAAGAGGGCCATGACAATCAGTCATGTAGGGATAACACTTTATGCTGGATCTGGCATGTCTGCTTAAGGAGAGGTGTGGCATAGTTCATCCCATGGAACATCGCCAGGCTTTTGATCTTCACATATGCTGGTGGCTGCTTTTGGCCTGAAGTTGATCGGCTGTCTCTTCTATTTTACTTTAAATTTCTCTTTCTGGGGAATATACTTCCTCTATTACTCAGAGCTAATCACTCCATAATAAATGAAACAGATTCAGTTCTCAGGAATGAGGAATAGAGGTGGTCATTAAGCTGCAGAGGACTAGAAACTGGCTTTCTACTTGGCATATTAGGGCCATAGGAAAGGATCTACATAATATAACTATAGAGGCCATAAAAGCCTACATAATCTTTTTTAGAAATCACTCATTGCCAGACTTGGCCTTGAATTTGGAATTATGAGGAGATACTGAGAGACCAAACCTGCTCCATCTTGGGACTGGTCTCCATGTTAAAGAACAGAAAAAAAAAAAAAACCTGAGAACTTGACCTGTAGCAGAACCCAAGCTTGTACCCATGTACCAGAAAAGACCTCATGGCTTGTCCTTGGCTAGAGTTACTCTCTAGCTACTTCCTAGCAACAGTTCTATTAGTCTGATTGTTTCAGATATACTTTCAGACTATTTGTGATCGTATACAGTCTTGCTTATAGTCATTCTATTATATGCTTGCCATACTGGACACCTTCTCCCTCACCCCCCTCACTTGCCCCTATTTTACTGTAAAAACTTGTTCTGCTGAGGATTCAGGGCTATTCTGCCTTTATGTCCTGCTGTGTCAGGGTTGGGTTGGAGGAGAGCTCAAGCTTGTAATAAAGAGATCCTAATGCTATTACCGCAGTAAGAACTCCTTTATGGTCGTTTGGGGTTCACAAGCACTTCCTAGAACAAGAATACATGTACATGCTAGTCAAATGACTGATTAATTAGCCAGGGTAAACTTGGGGACATCAAGGAAAGAGTTAAAGTTGTCTTAAAAAGAAAATGTATGGATAGAAAAAGAAGAAAGAATCCATAGAAAACAAACAAATGATAGATGAGTTTATTTTATTGGATAAAGACTTGTATATGATCTAGAAATAAATATTAGGAGAGTACATGAGGCTATGAAATTGCTAGAATAGGAAACAAAGATTAGACAATTAAAAGATGATATACAAGTATATAAAAATTTAATACTTGGTTTTCCTAGCTACTTGAAGAATTAGAGACGGCAGTGCCTAGAGAGATATTACAGAAAGCTGGCTGCTTTACTTGCATAAATTTTAAAACCTTGTAAGAAATTATTTTAACCTCAGTAGTATGTTATCTTTTTGTTCTTATGTGAAATTAGTTACTAAAAACCATTGTCTGCTATACCAGGAAACCACAAGAGCTGTGCCTATGAATAACAGGCTGTGTAAAAACCATAAGGAAATGTGCCTTTACTTTTATATAGGTTTTGTTTTAAGGAAGCAGGGCTTGGAACTAAGGATATGTGATTTATAATATATTTATATTATAAATATTATATATTTATAATATGTATATTGTATTTATATGGATTTATAAAAATATTAATAATAATCAAAGCCTTGATGATATAGCTTTGGTTAATAAAAAGTCTGGGCTCAGGCTCCCTGGTATGGAGAAGGCAAAAGAATGAAAACAGAAGAAAGCAAAAGAGTGAGAAAGAAGAAAGGACAAGGAGGAGGAATGATGAGAATCTTCAGGCAAAGAGAGAACACTTGAACTGACAGGTTGCATCCACTACTGATAGGGAACCATTATTGAAGGAGCGGTGCTCCCATTCCCTGCCTTTCTCAGGAACATCCTCAAGATGAGGCTCAGTCTCAGTAACTTGAACTCTATTTGCTTATGAGCATCCCTCATATCTCAGACTGAGCCAATGGGAAGCTTTTACCCCTGGATTCCACTCTATTCTCAAAATGTTTATACGGTCTCTATCTACATGGAATAAAGTGCATGAGTTATTTCATCAAGAATCGTCTGTGAGTGGCTGTTTTACTGAGCTGTTATACTCTGAGGAAGTGTTTTCTCAGCTGAAACTTGGATCTTTGGAACTTGGATCTGCCCACCAGGTCATTCCCCCTACCCCCATCCCTATGGCTCTCAGTTGCCCACAGCTACTGATCTCTCTTCACTGTTAATCATTGCTACTTCTAGCAACCCACTTGCTTAGATGCTCTGGCTATGGGTCTCAGCTGCTTGATGCTGCTCTCTGCTGCCCACCATCATGGGTGCCACTGACATTCACACTGATATGGTAGCAGGAGAGACTCTGGCTACCTGCCCTGCACTGGTTTCCCTTTAGAAAGTTGTAACTTTGGCATTTCTGGCCAGACCAGAGTCCTGCAGAACCTATCCTTCCTGACTGAACCAGAGATGCTTGGAATTTATCCCTTCTGGTTCCACAGAGAAAGACACCTGGAGATAGATCCCTATCACAGACTGAATTCTGCCTCCCTAAGTGGCCTTAACACCCCCAGCAGCAAGGCAAACAGGTAGCCTGACACTAGTTCTTTCTGAAGTCTGATTGGTTCAAATCAGTTGTTCTGAACCAAATTCTTCTACAAGCTGACAGATTCCATCTGACTTCTCTTAGCTTTTAACTGTATTGCTCTGCTCTTGACTGCAAACCAATTCTGGCAATGTGTTCTATTCTTTTGGCTCCTTCTCATTCTCTGGCTCCTTCTATCTTCACCTGCCAACCTGCCTCTGTAAAACTGCCCCAAGTAAAACTGTATGTTTGTTCTCTCTCTCTCTCTCTCTCTCTCTCTCTCTCTCTCTCTCTCTCTCTCTCTCTCTCTCTCTCTCTCTCTCTCTCTCCCTTTACCTCTCCCTCTGCCCTCCACCCTCTCTCTCCTGCTGCTACTCTGTTAAGTTGCCCCTTTTTCCTCTGCTATTCTTGTGTGAATAGAGAGTATCCTATCTCTGATGCATTCTGTCAAATTATTTTCTCTGATTCATTATTTTGTCTGCCCTTCAATTGGATGTCACTTTCAAACATGGCTGCTTCCTTCTATAAACTATTCTTACTTACATTGTTTGGGATTAAAGATGTATACTAAAGGTGTGTCTATATTCCAGCTGGATCACACAGACCAAAGTCTTTGGATGTGATCGCTTGCCAGAGTAGCCATGTTGATGGATTAATATTCCTCTGCATATGGGCATAGGTATAAATATTTAGAAAGCAGTTTGAGAGCTTAACTATTAACCAAAATGATAATAGTAGGTTCTACATAGGCCTATGACCCACACCCATGAGCTTTTGACCAGGATTATATTACCAGGTATGAAATTCCCTCCTGTTGAGCAGACTTAAAACCATTCAGAAAGTGGTCAGTTATCTCACAGCCACCATTTTGCTACTATTTTATCAGTAGGTATATCTTGCCTGGCAGGTTGGTATTACACCATGCAGGTTCTAGCCCTTGTTAGGCTGTTGGTGTATTTTCTCCATAAGCAGCTATGTTTTGAAATTACAATATAACTGCTTCACAACCTCCTTCCCTTTCCTCTCTCCAAACCCTCTTGTAAATCCTTCCTTGTGCTCTTTCAAATTATGGCCTTTTTATGTTCTGCAGCCAAAGCATATGGTGTCTTCAACATTCAATTCTTACCATGTAGTTAAAGCAATAACTAAGGACAATGGCCACATCATAGGCTCCTTTAGTGACCTCTGGAGCCTCTCTAAATAAATAAACATACTCACTATTGACAAACTATGTTGACTTTTAGATTATGGACTTATGTCTTCTCCATTCTTTTTGTTGTTGTTGTTAAAGATGTAAATTTTAATACATTATTTCTTTTTTGAACTTGAACAGGAACCAGAATGGGTTGATCCAGAGGATGACCTGTGGTGCCTTTCGGGTGACCATGATCTCGTTCATCTTTTTTTTTGGGGGGGGGGGGGAACAACTGGTGAAGGTCTAGAGCGACTCCTCTTCCTGTCTCTTTCAAGAGATGAAGAACTCGAGTAAGATCTTTTGCTTGGGGAAGACGAGCCCCTGTGAGATCTGGAGCTGGATCTTGATTTCGAACCACGGGATCTGGGATGTTCTCTGGAACTAGAATGAGACCTGGACTGTGAGCTGGAAAGAGCTTCTTGAACGGGACCTGGATCTGGACCTTAAACTTGATGAGGTGGATGAGAGTGAAGAAGACCTTGAGTGAGACGATCGCAACTTTGAGCGGCTCTGCCTATTGCTTTTCTTTTTGTTACTATCTTCTTCTTCACTGGCATTAAGATTATATTTTGAGAGATCAGTATATATTCATCCTTGTCCTCAACTAGCTTATATTTACATAGATCTTCATCCTCATCCTCTTCTTCTTCCTCTGATTCTTTATCTTCTACTTCCTTTAATATAGACACAGGACCAACTGGTTTCCCCCTGTATTTTTTCTTTTTACATCCAAACTCATCATATTCCCCATCAGATTCTTCTCTTTCTATATATTCAACATTCTCTCTTTCATTAAAACCACCTCTATATCTTGTTCTTTCTTCTAATTTAGCATACTTTGGAGTATTACACATGTTACACTCTGATCTTCTAGCCCAATTCACATTACTGCAAGTTTTGCATTGCCAATCATTGGCACTAAATAAGCCCCGGATCTTCTCTGGCAGTGTCTTTCTTATTTCTGTTCCCCCAGCTTTCATCATCTTGGCCTCAGTTGTCTTCTCTCGACCACACCTGTTACAGCTGGTTCTCCTAGCAAAGTTTACATTTCCACACTTCTTGTCAGGGCAGATCAAGTCCCCATCACTGACTCGAAAATTCTTGGGTGACATCTTGCACGCCACCAGCAGTCATCTTCTCCATTCTTAATGTGGCTGAATATATTTCAGGTTCATCATTCATTAAAACAATGGGTTTTTATTTTATTTATTTTTCCCATCAGTATCTTTATTTTCATTCATTTCTAACTTAATGTATAACATTTTGTGGTTTTATTTGAAAATTAATTTATATTTGTTTCTTTCTAATTTTCTAAGGTATATATGCCATTGCTGGTTGATATCCCTGGGAGGCCTGCTCTTTTCTGAAGAGAAACAAAGAAGTAGTGGATGGGAGAGATAGGTATGTGTGTGAGAGACTAGAGGGAGAGAAGGGAGGGGAAACTGAAGTCAGAATGTAAAAACTAATCATCATCATCAACAACAAAACTAATTTCCTAATGTAGGAAGAAACGTACATGCCTTGTGTTTAGTGTTGTAAATTTCCCTTAAATTACTACTTTTATTGTAACTCAAGTATTTCAATGCATGAATTTTCATTTTGTGCACTGTAATATGATTTTTAAAACATTCCATCAAGATTATTTGGGTCTATATATTCTTTAGAAGTATGTTATTTATTCTCCAAGTATTAGGTCATTTTCATGAAAATATTTTATTATCAATTTCTAGTTTACTTCCATTATAGTCCACATATTTTATAACTTCTATTCCTTTAAATTTGATTTTGTTAAAGATACAATGTGGTATGTGAATATGTGTTTTCCATGTTAGCTTGAAAGGGTGCTGCTTACATTTTTGTGTATTCTATAATAGTCATACATATCTTAATAATTGATGGTAATATTCAGCTTCACATGTTGGTTATCTAGCATTTGGATTTACCAAATACTCATAGAAAGTGTTGTAATTTTCAATTGTAAGAATGAATTCTTTGCCATGACACATTTTAGTTAATATTTTCTTTTTCAGTATATAAGCAATATAAGTATTATATCATCTTGGGAAATAACCCATATATCATTATATTATCCCCCTTGTTTACAATAATTTTCTTTTATGTAAGATCTGCTAAGATCCTAGATATGCCTACTGGTAAAATAACAGCAAGACAAATACTGGTGCTGTTTTAATGGTATAATTTCCCATTCCTTTATTTTCAATCTACATTTATCTTCATATTTAATATAAATTCTTGTAACCAACATACATTTTGTTTTATCTAATCTTTTCTGTTACCTCTCAAATCTCAGTTGGCATATTTAGGCCACCACTGATATTTAAGTGTTTACTTTCCTCTCTCTAGTGTTTGATAATCACTTTCATATATTTTACTTATTCTTAAAGGATAAGCATATTTGAACAAGCTTTTATCTTATAAATATACTGAGACTAATAGAGAGCAAAAGATCCTTTTTTACCTTCATTCATTCTATAACACTAGACCTTTGTGTAGATCTGAAGTTTTGACTTACAAAATTCTTTTTCACAAAAGGAAACCTTTTGCATTATTCCAAGGACATTGATGAAAAAATCTTTTAATTATGTTTATTTTTAGTGAATCTTTTGTTCTTTGTTTAGAAATAAAGTTTTGCTGGACATGGGTCTGTAGATTGAATGCTTGTTTCTTGTTTCCTTTTAATGTGCTATACCTTTTATTTCATTCTTTCATATCTCTGCTTACATTACCTATTTAATTTTACTTACTATCTACTTTTACCGTTATGGCCCTTAGCATATTCATCATAGGTACTTTACTTCCTTCACTTATAATTCCAAATTATTTTATATATGAGTTTGGTATTAGTGCTTAGTTTGTTGCTTTTGTCTCCTAGTATGCTTTGTTATATATTATATAATGTATTAGTCATAACTACATTAATTAGGTTATTAGTATGCAGTATTGTAATCTTCCTTCATAAAAGACTGTTTACTGAAACTGTAGATGATAGAGGCTTAAGCCTTTGCTAATGTTCTTAGTTTTATGCTCCCTGTTTCTTAGACATGCAGTTCTATCCATAGTGCTGTTCTATTTAATCTAGGACTACTCTTGATGTATTAGAAAAGTGTGAGGTGAGGAGAAGCATTATATAACCCCATGATGGGGCTTCAGAATCTCAGTGAGCCTCTGCCACTTAGATACTGCTTAAAGGCTTTTTCTCACGTTAAAAGAAGAAAGTCAAGAGGGTGTGCAATGTCATTTTTCACATCTCTGCTTGTAAGAAGGGTCTGGACTTTCATATGCTACTTCCTGAGAGTCATTTAGGCTCTGATTAAATATAGGACACACAGGGTGTCCTACAGCACATACAAGGTGTGAACAGTTACTGTTTTCAGCAGGTTTTATGTTGAAGAACAGATTCCACATACATCACAATAAATAGCTTTAAAATTCTTTCTATCTAATTTCAATACAAAGACAACTTTATCAAATCCTTAATCTATATTGTTAAAAAAAACTATCATAATTCATGAGTGTAAATTTAATAAAAGTTTATGCACCACTAAATACTGGATAACACTGAAGTTCTTAGTTCTCAAGCTAGTCTCTAACGATGACCAAGAAGTTATCCTGATATTGCCAACGACAGTGGCTTCTCTTTCATAGCTTCTGTTACAGAGGGTTGAGATTCTGTCTTCTAGTATATTTGTACATGTTTTGTGATCCATAGTTTGCCTTGTCATCTTGCTTATTTATCGATCTAATAAAAACTACTGATTATGAGTTTATTGGCATATTTTTTGTGAAAATTGGTATGACAATGTTTACCTACTTATATATATTAAACTAGAAATTAAAAGAATTCATAAAATTTACTTGTAAATTCACTCTGTTGGCAGAATTGATTTATTTTGTCTACTAGATTGTTTTCCTTTTTTTAAAGAAAACATCAGTTTTTAAATACAGCCTGTAATTTTATGCCATATTTCTTCTCCATAGACTATTTATAACATGGTAGCTTTATACCTTAGGATAAGCATGACAGCAAGAATTAATTTGAGATAATATAATATATTACATAATATATGTTGTTTAGAAACTGTCATCTTGCATTTGGCATATAGCATGATAGTATCAAATGCTACAGCACTAAATTTTCATAATCTGTTTATTATAATCAAACCAACTTCCTTGGGGAATAAAGTTACATGCCATGATCCCCACCACCAGGAGGTCAGGATCTTTGAGGAACCATAACATATTTTCAGTCATATTTTGTCTTTCATAACTCTATGTGCTTCTAGACCTATATATTTCAAAAGATAATTTCAATTCCAAAAGTTCTTTGCAGTATATCAGTATATTCCTTTGCAATATCTAGAAAACATTCCATTCTTGTCATTTTAGCCACTCCAACCTGATGATGGGACTCTTCTTTTTAATCATTCCATCCGGTTACATCTCAAATGTTATCCCATTTCCTGGTTACCCCTCCACCAACCCCCATTCCACATCACCCCCCTTCCCTTTGCCTGTATGAGGGTGCTCTCCTACTGACCCACACTCTTCTACCCTACCATCTAGCATACCGCTATGCTGGGGCACAAAACCTCTTTGGGACCACAGGCCTCTGCTCCAATTGGTGTCAGGTAAGGCCATCATCTGCTACATATGTATCTGGAGCCATGGATCCCTACAGGTAGACTCATAGGTTAGTGATCCAGTCTCTGAAAGCACTGGGTAGTCTGGCCAGCCTATGTTGTTCTTCCTATGAGGTTGCAATCCCCCTCCTCTAGTACTTCCACCAGCTTCCCCACCAGGTTTCCTGAGCTCAGTCTGATGGTTAGCTCCACACATCCATATCTCCATTGATCAGTTGCTGGCTGGACCTCCAAAGGAACCACCACACAAGGTTCCTGTAAGCAAGAGCCTCTTGACAGTGTTGGGTTTGGTGTCTACAAACAGATGGATCCCCTGGTGGGGCTGTCCCTGTTTGGCCCTTCCTTCAGTCTCTGTTCCATTTTTTTGTCCTTGTTCTTCCTTTGAACAGGAACATTTCTGGGTTAAATACTTTGAGATGGGTGGGTGGCCTCATCCATCAAATGGGGAGGGCATGCCTATCTACTGGAGTTGGTCTCTACAGGTTCTGTCTCCCCTTCTCTGTAGCTAAAGTCATCCTGTTGGGTCCTGGGAGCCTCTCATTACCCTGGCATATGGGACCCTCCAGTGACTATCCCCAGTTCCACATTACTCCCTGCTACATATTTTTATTTTATTCCCTGTCCTTCTGTACCTCTCTCCTGTTTCCTCTAGTACCTGATACTGCCCCCCTTATTTCTTCCCACTCCTCTCTCCCTCCCAGGTCCCCCTCCTCCCACCTCCCACAATCATCCTGTTCCTCCCTCAATGCAGGACTGAAGCATCCACACTCTGGTCTTCCTTCCTCCTAAGCACAATATGGTCTGTGGGTTATATCATGGGCATTCTGAGCTTTTGGGCTAATATCTACTTATCAGTGAGTACATACCATGTTTGTTCTTTTGTGTCTGAGTTACCTCAGTCAGGATAATATTTTCTAGTTCCATCCATTTGCCTGCGAATTTCATGAAATCATTGTTTTTAATAGCTGAGTAGTACTCCATTGTGTAAATATACCACATTTTCTGTATCCATTCTTCTGTTGAGGGACATCTGGATTCTTTCCAGCTTCTGGCTATTATAAATAAGGCTGCTATGAACATAGTGGAGCATGTGTCGTTGATATATATTGGAACATCTTTTGGGTATATACCCAGGAGTGGTACAGCTGGGTCTTCAGGTAGTACTATGTCCATTTTTCCAAGAAAACACCAGACTGATTTCCAAAGTGGTTGTACCAGCTTGCAATCCCACCAATAATGTAGGGGTGTTCCTCTTTCTCCACATCCTCACCAGCATCTGCTGTCACCTGCTTTTTTGATGTTAGCCATTCTGATTGGTGTGATGTAGAATCTCAAGGTCATTTTGATTTGCATTTCCCTGATGACTAATGATGTTGAACATTTCTTTAAGTGCTTCTTACCCATTCAAGATTCCACAGTTGAGAATTCTCTGTTTAGCTCTGTACTCCATTTGGTTATTTGGTTCTCTGAAGTTTAACTTCTTGAGTTCTTTGTATATATTGGATATTAGCCCTCTATCAGATGTAGGGTTGGTAAAAACCTTTTTCCAATTTGTGTGTTGCCATTTTGTCTTAATTATGGTGTCCTTTTGCCTTACAGATGCTTAGCAATTTTATGAAGGCTCATTTGTAGATTGTTGCTCTTTGAGCAAAAGCAATTCGTGTTCTGTTCAGGAAGTTTTCCCCTGTGCCCATCTGTTTGAGGCTATTCCCTACTTTCTCCTCTAATAGATTCAGCATATCTGTTTTTACAGGGAGGTCCTTGATCCACTTGGATTTGACCTTTGTACAAGGAGATAAGAATGGGTCAATTTTCATTCTTCTACATGCAGACTGAACCAGAACCGTTTGTTGAAAATGCTCTTTTTCCCACTGGACTCTTTTAGCTTCTTTGTCAAAGATCAAGTGACCTTAGTTGTGTGGGTTTATTTCTGGATCTTCAATTCTATTCCATTGATCTTCCTGCCTGTCTCTGTACCAATACCATGCAGTTTTTATCACTATTGCTCTGTAGTACAGCTTGACATCAGGGATAGTTATTCCTCCAGAAGGTTTATTGTTGAGAATAGTTTTTGCTATCCTGTTTGTTTTTGTTTTTGTTATTCCAAATTAATTTGAGAATTTCTCTTTCTAACTGTGTGAAAAATTGAGTTGGGATTTTAATGGAGATTACATTGAATCTGTAGATTGCTTTTGGCAAGATGGCCATTTTTACTATATTAATTCTGCCAATCCATGAGCATAGGAGATCTTTCCATCTTTTGAGATCTTTGTCTGCTCAAGGTCTTTGAGGAATTGTGTTGAGAATTTGATGGGATTTTATTGAATCTGTAGATTGTTTTGGTAGGATGTCCATTTTTAACTATGTTAATGCTACCAATCCTTCAACATGGGACATCTTACCATCTTCTAATATCTTCAGTTCCTTTCTTCGAAAATATGAAGATTTTATCATAAAAGTCTTTTACTTGCTTGAATAAGATTACTCTAAGATATTCTATATTATTGAGGTTATTGTGAAACATATTGTTTCATTAATCTCCTTCTCAGTCCATTTGTCATTTTATGTAGGAAGGCTACTGATTTTTGTGAGTTAATTTTGTATCCTGCTATTTTGCTGAAGATGTATATCAGCTGTAATTGTTCCCCAGTGGATTTTTTCAGGTCACTTGTGTATATACTATTATATCATCTGCCAATACAGATAATTTGACTTCTACCTTTCTAATTTGTATTCCCTTGATCTACTTTAGTTGCCTTACTGCTCTAGCTAATAAGTTGATTATTATGTTGAATAGATAAGGAAAGAGTGGACAACCTTGTCATGTCCTTGATTTTAGTGGAATTGCTTTGAATTTGTCTCCATTTAAGTTCATGTCTATTACATGATTTCTGTAAACTGCCTTTATTATGTTTAGTTATGTCGCTTTTATCCTTGATTATTCCAAGTCTTTTATCACTATAAAGTGTTAGTGTTTGACAAAGGTTATTTCTAATGAAATAATCATGTGTTTTTTTTTCCTAACATACATGTTCTTACAGTCCAGTAGAAATAATCATTAACATTTTGTTATTAGAAAAGTATCCTCAGATTTGTGTTATAGCCATGGTTAAATTAACTTGTGAGTTTCTTTTTTCTATTAATTAATTATTTTCTTTCTTTATATCCCAAGTGTTGCTCACCCTGTTCTCACTCATCGAGCCTCACAGAGTTCTCCCCCTAACTTTGAGAGGGTGCCCCTTAGCATCCCCCCTCCCTGGTACATCAAGAAATGGCTTAGTTGTTAAAAGCTAGGCTCACAACAAAATATATGAGAAATATTCTGAAATAAACTACATAAATCCAGAAATCTTTTTATACTAAAACAAATATTAAAAGCAGTAACAAAAAGATTTAAGAAAGTTTTACATTTATGTGTCTAATATTTTCTTTCCATATAATGAGACATTTACCCTCTTGTGAGATTCCAAATATTTCTATTCCACTGTAATTTTCTGCTTCTGAATCACGAAGAAAACACTGAAAAAATATTATAGGTACCAAAATCGTATCTTTCACATCTTGTTAAAGAGCAGCAACTGCTGATATTGAAACAATTGAAAAGGTTAATATTGGGAAACAATAAGCATTCATTTTAAAAGAAAGATGCATGTAAGTGATTATAACAGATATACCTTTTTTTTTTTTACGAAAAGAAAAGAAAACAAGACAAACATACAATGTGAGACATTCAAAATTGTAGAACTTATGCTTATTTGTCCTTAGAAAAAGGTTGTTAGTGAGATGAGGAAATATAGCAATTCGTAAATTGAAGATGTGTGTTCTACCCGACTAAAACATGTTTAAAAGATATTCATAGTGGAACATTATGCAATCTCAGTTCTGAGAAAATAGACAGATAATACTTAAGGGTCGCTAGCTATTCAGTCTCATCTACTTGACAAGTTTCAGACCACTAAGAAGACTTTTTCTTTTTTAATTGGGTATTATATATACATTTCAGATTTTATCCCCTTATCCCACTTCCCCCCACCACCCAGAAACCTCCTATTGCATCCCCCCTCCTCATGCTTCTATGAGGCTGTGCCCCCACCTACCCTCTGCCCCCACTGCCCCCTCCCCACCATCACATCACCTACACACTCTGTGTTCGTTTTTCATGGGACCAAGAATCTCCTCTCCCACCTATGCCCGACAAGGCCATCCTCCCCTACATATACAGAAGAAGTCTTTCTCAAAAACAGAAAGTTAGAGTATGCTTGGGGAATGCCCTCAAAACTGTCCTCTAGCCTACACACACACACACACACACACACACACACACACACACACACACACA
>JANHMN010000005.1:76575508-76608575 GCA_030674055.1 Rhabdomys pumilio | reverse complement strand
ACACACACACACACACACACACACACACACACACACACACACACACACATATACAGAGACAGAGAGAGATAGAGACAGAGACAGAGACAGGGACAGGGACAGAGACAGACAGGAGGGATGTAGAAGAAGATAAACTACTGAAAATTAAAAAGTCAACCATAAAAGCTGCAATAAGGTCTCTTATGTTTATTATTGCTGTGTTGAAACACTATGGCCAAAAGCAACTTGGAAAGGAAAGTTTATTTGGCTTAATCTTCTGTATCACTGTTAATTATTGAAGAAGTCAGTACAAGAAATCAAACAGGGCAGGAACCTGGAGGCAGGAGCTAATACAGAGGCCATGGAGTAGGTGCTGTTTGCAGTCTTGCTCCCTGTGACTTACTCTGTCTTCTTTCTTATAAAATTCAGGACCACCAACACAGTGGTGGCACCACCCACAGTAGGTCAAGCCCTCCCCATCAATAACTAACTAGAAAAATTCCCTATAGGCTTGTGTACAGCCTAATCTTATGGAGACATTTCTCAACTGAGGCTCTTTCCTCTCAGCTTATGTCAAATTGACACAATACCAGCCAGCGTTTGCAGTATTAAACAATTTTTTTTTGTTTTTGTTTTTTGGTTTTATTTGGTTTTTCAAGACAAGGTTTCTCTGTGTAGTCCTGGCTGTCCTGGAACTCACTCTGTAGACCAGGCTGTCCTGGAACTCAGAAATCCGCCTGCCTCTGCCTCCCAAGTGCTGGGATTAAAGGCGTGTGCCACCACTGCCCACTTAAACAATTTTTAATTGCCTTTTAAAAGGTATAGGCATAATGGTCATCCCCTCCATTATTAATCTACATAATCTTCCTATTCTAACTTAAGAGTCATTAAATACGTCAATTGTTAGCCCCTCATTTATTCTCTATATTCCTCATTTACCTTATTTCTAATTTTTTTCTTTTACTAGATAACTTAGTGTTTGGGTATGGAGTTTGTAAATTATTTGTTGGTACATTTATAGCTGTGTTTTATATACAAAACTCACAAGGAAGGTGATGATGAGAATATAGTCCACAAGGCCAATTAAATAGATAAAAATGTCCTAAACATGGTTGCATATTCCCATAATTACAGTAAAGTTTAAGTAAAATGTAAATTTTCATATGTTGGCACATTTGGAAAATTACAAATTCATCAGTGGTGAAAAAATTTAAATTTAATTTTGTCATGGGGAGTTACCATTTATCAGAAATTTCCTAGTGGTTCCCTCTATATGTCCAACTACACATGTAGTTGCTACTTTAAATACATTTAGTAAGGAGGTAAAAAATGTGGTGTTACAAGGCATAGCAGAAGAAGCAGAGGTGAAATTTAAACCTTGTCCTCTTGCCAATTCTATCATCTGTTTCCGTTGCAAACTATAGCATATCTTCTACTTCAAGACATATTCATAGTGAAGTTCTAGTTTTATACAGATTTAGAGTGTTTTATTCGTATGTTTATAATGCTTTTTCTTTAGTTCTTTAATCACTTCACTGATGATTTCAGTTATGACAACAGAATACTAAGTTTGATTTGTCATCTTCATAGCAATATTTAAGACCATATATGTATGAATAATTTAAAATCAATTGTATTGTCCCACTACACTTGGGCATAAGGCCTGACCAGAAGAATGTTTGATATACTCAATTTTTTTTCTCAGAAGTAGCTCATTTTTTTCTCAGAAAGCAGCTTCTTGCTTAGGGTGAGACTTGTTCAATTCCCTTTCACAGTTGTGGGAAAATGTGGGTGTTCTGCAATGGTGGCTAGAATCAGATGGTGACTCAATCACTTTTTTATAAAAGCAATTGAGAGATAATATTACTACAATTATTATCTGTCTTCATCATCCTTATCTTTTACTTTTATTATTTTTATCCTATGTGAGTGCAACTTACATATTTTTCTCTAATTGTCAATAGTAAAGCCAACAATACACATCAGTGAACTCTGGACTCTATTCAAGATGTTGATAATATTATACTTTAACATGCTTATTCTATAATTTTGAAATGGGAATTTTCTCATAATAAAAAAAATTGCTACAAGTTCTCATCATGAGCTAGTTTGGGGGTTTTGAAAGGCTTTTTCATGCATTTCATGTTCACATGTATTTCACACCTTTTTAATAGCAGTGATTTCCAAGGCACAGTAATGTGCTGTCATCATTCTATTCTTTAGAACCATCTAGTTTTCATTAAAACACAACTACATTAGATGTCCTATGAATTTGTATAAGTTAGCTTTTTCTCTATATGAGGTTCTAAGGTATTATTTTATTGGAGTATCCTCATGTCACCTCTCTAACTAAACCACTAGCTTTTAACATTTGTATAGTAATTTCCTTTCTGTATGCATAATTTGGAAGAGTTTTCATGAGTCAAAGATTCTTTCATTTGATCAAAGCTGATCGAGTGGGCCTTCAAGTTGATTTGTCTACAGTACTTTGATGGTGCCTGGATACAGACTAAAGTTTGAGTTTCTATTATGTAAGTAAAGATTTCTATTTCTCTATGGGCTTTCTTTATGTTAATATTGTGTGTGTTATTATGTTCTTTGGTTATCTGGATGTGTTAAATCTTTGTCTCTTATATACATGTTGACTGTTTCACTTTAATCTCTCAGTTTTGATAGATAGGATCTCACTCATGCTAACTCCAGAGTAGCCATATTGATCATGACAGCTTTGAATTCTTGATCCACATACAGCACTAACCCAAGTGCTAGTATTCATGGTATATGGCACGAATTCTGCCTGTAAATATGACAAAAAAGATAAATATTCTTGTGAGTTCATCTTGGACTATTTATACCAAGAGTGCCAATTGAACTGTATGTGCTGCTTTTAAATGTTTTAAAAATTGAATGCATTTTTTCATAATGCTATGAAATATTTTGAATATATAAGTATATTGTACATATTATGAGAATTTGCTTATGCATATAAATTCTAGAGAGTGTAAAATTTATGCCGCAAGGGCAGAAACAATTATTTAACAGAAGCTTCAGATTCCATGGGCTGATTTGATGTATTATGTTCCGCTTATTCATGATAGAAGAATAACAAATATAACAGTTATCTTTTGGCTTTGAAACAATGGAAGAGTTTCTCATGAGAAAAATCAGCAAAAATTCATGGGCAATAATAAAGATTAATATTTTTCTAGGAAAAAAGGTCTATACAAAATAGGTAAGACAATGGGTATTTATAAATTTTAGATATTTCTAAAACAGTTTTAACTCTGCAGGAAAACTGGGTGAAATGTTCAAAGTCTCTATAACCTGTCACATGTCTAACACAGTTTCTCTTGAGATGGACATCTTCCATCAATGTGACACATAATGTTAATGATTAAATGGTGATGCCTATTAAAAGTCACTCTTCATTAATTATTCTATAGACTCTTAAATGTTTTATGTCTTTATGACTTTAAAAATATGTCTGTCTTTATATATTTTATCTTTTGAGATTGTAATATAATTACATAATTTTCCCCTTTCCTTCCTGAAGTACTTCCCATGTACTCCCATCTTTCTCTCTTTCAAAATCACGGCCTCTTTTTCTTTAATTGTTGCTATATATGTGTGTATATACAACCTACACATATGAATAGAATCACTATGTCTGTATAATGTTACCTGTATGTGTATGTATTTTGGGCTAACTATTTGGTATTAGATAACTAATTGGTGTGCTCTTCACTGGGGAAGATTATTTTTCCTCCTCTCAGTATTTCATAGTTGTTTCATAGGGTTGGTTAAGGTATCCTGATCTTTCTTCCTTCCATGTTAGCACATCAATAGTTGTTATCCTTGTTATGTTCATGTGTAGGCAGCCACACTGATGAGACTTTATAGATGTAGCTACTGATGTTTCTAGGAGATACAATCTCTCAACAAACTCCTTGTTCTTCTAGCTCTTATAATCTTTTCATCCCCTAAGCCTTAGATGAAGGAGTTGAATTATAGATATGTGATTCTGGACTTCACAACTCTGCATTTGGATTGGTTTTCTATAGTGGTCCCCATTTGTTGCAAACATAAGTATTCTTGACTGTGGTGAGTACTGTACATATCTGTGGGTATAAGGATAAATATTTATAATGTAGCTAGGTATTTTGCTAGTTTAGTATAGTGATAGTTGTAGGTTCTAAAAAAAACAAAACAAAAAGATCTCCCTCAAAACCTCTCTGTTCCACTTACTCATCACTCCAGACACCTGAGCACCACTGAATGACTTGGTATTTAGTTTTCTTAGTTTTGACTTTTAATTTTAAGCACTTTGCATGATTTTGCCTTTTTCATAATCTTATAAACTTGGATTCATATAACATTCTTCCATATCTTCCTTTGACTTAGCAACTCATTTTTTATAACTTAATGTTAATTTATTTATAGATGTTCCAAATGATTTATCCACTCATCTCTTGAGGGACATCTTGGATTCAGGTGTATTTTGATAGTTATTATAAAGCTGCTATGAACTTTTATATAAGTTTTGGGAAGGTGTAGTTTTCATATCATCTGTAAAGTAACCAAGGTGTGCAAATATTGAATGTAGATATTGGGATACTTAATTTTATAAAGTACTTCCAAACTTTTCTTCAATGGGTCTGTGTAATCTTGAATAACTTCATACTATAATGGAGAATTCTCTTGTCCTATCAGTTAGCCATCATTTTTTTCCTGCCAATGATTTACAAATCATCCATTCTAATAGGTGATCCATGATATCTCATATCAATTTCCAATTCCCTGATGATGTATATATTAAGCATGTGCTTATTTGGAGAAAACTGATCTAATTTGATTTTCCACATTTAGAATTTGCTAGTGAGCCAATTTAGGATTTTTGGTTATGTTTGGGAATATTACTTGTTTTATTTTTTAATAAATATAGATTTATATCTATAATATATATGTATGTAATATATTGTAATATATGTATATATTACAGATAGATATAAATCTATATGTATTATATAACACATAAATAATATATAATATAATTATATGTAATATATAATTATATAACATATAATTATAATATAATGTGTATATGTACAAAAAAGAGAGAAATTTCTATACATGTGGACAAATTCTGATTTTCTGTCACTCCATATATTCACCTCGGTGATTTTCAAATAATTGGTTTATGTCACCAAATTTGCAGGCATAGAGTTGTTTTAAATATTCTCTTATTAAACTTTTAAATTAGATGAGAGCATTATTGATGATTCCATTCTACATATTCATTTTATTCTTTTATTTTATATTATTTCATTAATTCCCTTATTTTATTTATTGTTTTAAGTATTCATTTATATGCTTTCAGAATAAGTTTGGAAATTTATTAATTTTCTTAGCTGTTAAACAGCAATTTCCTTTGGCTCTAATATTTTTCTAACAATGATTATAGTTTTTGTGATCTCTATTGTCTCCTACTTTGGGTTTAATTTGCTCTCTTTCTAATTCCCTGAAATAGAAGTTAGGTGACTAGATTGGCTGTCTCTTGTTGTGTAGTGTGTATATTCTGTGCTATACATTGTCTTCAAGCTTCCACTGCAACTCAAATAGTTCTGTGAGCTTTACTCTTATTTAATTTACTTCTAAGTGTTTTTATTTCCATTTTTCTCTAGACTCCTTATTTGCCTATGGGTTCTTGAGAAATGTTTTCATTAATCTCCATGTGCTTTTTACTTAGAATAATTTTGTTACCCATTTTTACTTTCTCTTCGGTATTCCTAGCATACTTTATATGATTTCTATCCCTTCAAATTTGACAGTTTCTGTGAAAGGAACAGAGTGTGGCCTATCTTTGTTGATATATATTCCATATGAGCTTCAAAATGTGCTTTTAATATTTTCATGTTAAATATTTTGTATATGTCCATTCAGGTTATGGTAATTTTCTATTCACATATTTTGTAACTTTGGACTCATCAATTCTTTGTATGAGTAATAAAATAAGAGTGCATATTTTTGACCAATAGTTGCCTTATATTTTAACCCTGTGTAGTTTACTGTATCTATAATAAGCATATTATCATCACTTGAGGAATTAATAATTTTATCATTATGCTTTGCCTACCTAGCCCTGACAATTTTTCCTGATATAAATTCTGCTTCTTCCTGAAATAAATATTTTTCTATTATATCTCTTTTTCTTTATCTCATAATGGTGTATCATTTCCTCTTCTTCTCAATTGAATCTGTTTGGGCATTGGAGAGATGTCCCTGTGGTTAAGAGCATTTATGGTTTTAAGAGTTCTGCAGAAGACCTGAGTTTGGTTGCCAGCACCATGTTGAGTGGCTCAGTTCCAGAGGACCAAATTTCCTCTTCTGGCATCCATATACTGACACACATATAAAATACTTTTAAAAAAGAATAAAAATAATTCTTAAACAACTGTATTAGTATCTATATAATATGGATTTCATGTCTGAATACAGTTTAATGGTGCTTATTTTAGTCCTCTTTGACAGCTTACAATTTTTATTTGGTATATTCAGATGACTGACATTTAAAATCATTTCTGTGATGCACATATTAGTATATATTATACTGGTTATCATATCAATGTATATTGTCATTTCTCTTGTTTTGTATTCACAACTTTTATGTCATTTTTACATTAATTTGATATGACTTCTGTCCCCTTTAGAATAGCAATTATACATTTTAATATTTAAAAAATTAAAATACAATATTATTAAAATATAATTGTAAATAAATAATAAATATAATTATATAATTCTCCCCTGCCTTATTTTACTTATAAGTTTTTCCTCTCAGACTCATGACCTATTTTGCTTTAATTGTTGGTTTACACACACACACACACACACACACACACACACACACACAAACATATGTGTATGTATGTATGTATGAAATACAAATTGTTGAGGACCCATAATTATACTTGAATATATATATATTATATATATATATAGAGAGAGAGAGAGTAAATATATATATATATATACACACAATATATATAGTGAATATATGTATTTATAGTTATAAAATATATTTATAGTATATTTATAATATATATTTATAATTTTAAATTTATTATTAATTCAATAATACTCTCATATATACAAATATATATAAATATATATATATAAATATATATATATTTGTATATATGAGAGTATTATTGAATTGTGTATATATGTATATATATGATCATATAATATATACATATATATTTATATATATACATACATATATATTTATATATATACACATATATATATGTGTGTGTATGTATATGTATATATATATATACATATATATATATATATACTCTGAAGGCTCAGTTCATTTGATTCTTACTCTAAATTTGAAATTAAGCCTACTATCAATTAATGCTCTACCATTTTACAGTTTTTGCAGGATTTTATAGCAGGATATTTTTAACATTTCTTTTTTTCTTTTCCATAGTGCCATCATACATTTCCTATGTTTATAACATATAAATGCTGAATGTATTAGAGCTCTTATTCTTAACAAAGTACCTGCAAGATCACTTATAAATATGAGACAAAACTTTTTGTTCACCTCTATTTTTTCTATGACACATTTCCTTTCTCTATGGAGATCTGAGTTTCTGATTTCTTTTTTTATTCTCTCTTAGATAGTACTTCTAACAATGCTTGCAAAGCACAATTCCTGACTTCAAATTATCTGACTCTTTCTGTAAGTAAGAATTTTTGCTTCATAATCTTATTTCGGTAGATACAGTGGTTTTTTAGCATTTTATATGTTTAGCTGGATTTTATATCATCTTTGTGCCTTCATTATTCATCTATGTTTGCATGTTTTCACTTTTCCATTATAGTTATTAGTATATTAATTATAGCTATTTTAAGTAGTAGACTGGTTGATAACTCTAAGTTATTTTCTATATCTGAATATACCACTAATATTTGTTCTGTTTTTTAAGCTGACATTTTTCCTTTAATATAACCTGTAATTTTTTGTGACTTCCTTTTAAGCTATATTAGATACAAGGAAATAATTTAATTATGTATTTAGTGTAAAGTTTTATGGTTTTCTAATTAGGATTCCAACTGTGTTTGGAGTGATGAGAAACATATAGAGAAACTGTCTCTGGTGTCTCTCTCTCTTTTTTTTTTTTTTGGTCTAGATTTATGAGATGTTCAGTTCTGTCCATTTTAATCCTCTATTATTACTTAGGAGCCCTCTAGGTGTGGTGGCTAGCTGTGAGGTGAGGGAAAGCACTCTGTAATCCTATGATTAGATCTCAGTGTCTTAGTGAGTCTCTGCCACTTGGCCATTTTATAAGGACTTTTCAAGTTTTCTACACTTTAGATGAAAAAGAAAGTCAAGAGGGCATGCAATTTGGTGTTTCATTTCCACTGCTTAGAAACCTAGAGAAGTTTGGACATGGTATTTTCTTTGTTCCAGATTTTTTTTTTTTTTTTTTTTTTTTTTTTTTTTTTTTTTTTTTTTTTTTAGCTCCTTGATGAAATTTGTACCAGGTACAAGTTTCTCTTTAGGCAGTCTTTTCTCTTGAGAATGGGTTACTCGAAATGAGATTTATTCTTTCTACAGAAAAAAATATTCTCCCCCTCTCTCTCTCTCTCTCTCTCGCTCTCTCTCTTTCTCTCTCCCTCTGTGTGTGTGTGTGTGTGTGTGTGTGTGTGTGCATGTGTGTGTTTGAAATCAAAGTCATCTTTATTCAATTGTCAATTTTCATTGTGACAACCTGTTAGATTCCTGAAACAAAAAGTAATAAAGCCATGGGTTACCCTTTATACTGGATACTACTGAGGTTATTTAACTTTCAACATAGTCTACAATGTGAATCCAGCAGTTTTCCAAACACAGTTTAAATATTTATTATCCTGATGCTGTCTCCAGCTGTGGCTTGTGTCCTTAGTTGCTTCTCTAGTGAGTTGTGGTTCTCCTGACTTCCAGTATGTATCTTTAGGCTTTAGATTCCTCTGTTCTCTAAATGATCTATGTAAATAGATGATTTCAAGCTTAGTCAACTATTTTATTGTTGGATTTCCTGTTGGACTAAAAACTAGAATAGCTGTGTGTCTAAATTTATTGTGTTTATTGCCAGAATGTATTCATTATCTTTTGTCTATTGGATAAGTGTACTCAGATAAATCAAGATCTCTCTAAGCGCTCTCTCTCTCTCTCTCTCTCTCTCTCTCTCTCTCTCTCTCTCTCTCTCTTCCCTCTCTGTCTCTTTCTCTCCCTCTCTCCCCTCCCTCTCTCTCCCTCCCTCCTTCCCTCTCTCATTGTCTTTGCTCCTCCAGAACTAGGATATACACATACACCTCTATGCCTGGTTTATTCGTGTGAGTGTTGGAGCTCTGTACTAAAATCTTATGCTTACATAGCAAGCATGTAACCATTTTATCCCTCTTCTTAGCTTTTGCTTCTGATTTACTCATAAAACTTCCTCAGTTTTTAAATAGATTCTGAAATTTTATGCCTCATCTTCCTTTCCATAAACTATTAAAAAATATAGCAACTTCCTTCCACAGGTGAAGCAAGGCACCAAAAATTAATTGAGAGGTTCTTGGTTTGTTATACAATGTGGATTATCAGAGGAATTTCATCTTACTATTTTTTATTGGATATTGATATTATATTTACATTTAAGGTTTTATCCCCTTACCCCACTCCCCCCACCACCCAGGAACCTCATCTTACTTTTTACATACTCAGTTATCAGAGTAACATCTCATCACATTTTTAATAGTGTTTTCCTTCAAATCTAACCAACATCCCTATCCACAGTTGAGATTAAAAGACATAAGGCATGATCACCAAGACATTAGTATCTTTGGGGAGTCTTAGGACATATCACCTGCTATTATCTGTCTTCTAGGTCTCATCACTCATGTCCTTACTGTATACAAAAATATATTCATCTCTCAAAATTCTTCCAATCCATATTTATATTACATAATTTAAACCTTTGGATTTCATCATCAAAACAGCAACCACCTAATGTATCTACTACATAAGTTAAACCTTTGTTTATAGATCTGAGAAACAATGAATTAACCTATCTCATAATCAGTTTATATTTATAACATAAGATCAGTAATATAATGTTAGTCAAGAAAATGCTCCCCCAGACTTTACCAAAAGCTAGTATATTAGAGACAATTCCTCAGGTGATATTTTCTCTTCATAGGTGTGCCAAGTTGATAACCATGATTAACCAAGAAAATGCCTTCCCCCAGATTTAACCACATGCTAATCTCATTGAAGCAATTCCTCAGTTGATGTTTTCTCTTTCCATATGTGTAAAGTTGATAACCATAATTAGCCATCATAGATACACATGGACATTACTGGAGTCACAAAAATAGTTCTAGACAACAGCACATCCCATATTTTGGTAAATAAAGGTAGTTAAAGGTAGTCAGTTCCTTGATACAATTTCAAAACCTAAAATTAATTATTCTGTCTATTGGCTTCATCCTAAAGTTTTCAGGTCTCATCTTCTCTGCAATCTTTCTTAATTAAAAGTAGCAAGTGTCTGCACTTGAGTAAGCAGACGTGCTACTTCCTTACTTCAGATTTGCATCAAGTAAAATGTTTCTCTTGGAGTATCTAAGGTTCGACACAAACAATGAAGAGCCGCGTTGCATTCCCAGTTTTATTTACTCAACTATGAAACACTTTATTGGATGCAATGGTGCCAGCTCACTACTATTATAGCCTGCCCTCAACAACTGTGGTGCAAATATAAACATCAGCCACGTGGAAACTTTACAAGTGTGTAGAAAGTCATGTCTCAAGAAACCTGAGTAGTTAACCTGCACTAAGTTTCCTTTGTAAACTCCCACCTTTTGACAATTTCTTGTAAATGATTGCTCTGAGCTCCTATAGCAGTCCACAAACTTCCAAGTGCTTCTGTATGAAATTTTGTCTTCAGACACACCAGAAGAAGGCATTGGATCCCATTACAAATAGTTATGAACCACTTTATGGTTGCTGAGAATTGAACTCAGGACCTCTGGAAGAGCAGTCAGTGCTCTTAACCACTGAACCCTGTATGAAATTCTAGCCTCACTGAGGATCATATAGTAATTTCCCAAAACAATCAGTTAATGATTAGAGAAAGCTATAGCCAATAAACCTTGCAATTGATTAAATTATTTTCACCTTTAAATTTACACTATAAAATCCAACCCCCATTATGATAGTGCAGCCCTTTGAAAGTACTTATGTCATGTGTACCTCCAGTAGAAAAAAAATCCTGAAGAGTCATATGTACTTTCCAAAATTTTACACTCTTTTCTGGACTATATGGACTCTACACTCAACTAGACATATTCAGATACATATACATATAAATTAAATAACAATAAAGCCTTTAACCAAAAGAGAATGACAGGAAAGGAAGGGGGAATAAACAGGAGAAAGGAAATAAATAATGAAATGGGGGAATGGAGAAAGGGGAGCAAAAGGAATTCTTCAGATTGTTTATTAAAGCATGGATAAAGATGATAGTGCATTGGGTTCCCTTGTGATTAATTCGAGCACTCTGTAACTTGTTAAGTTGATTACACTGAGCGAGCAGAATGTAAGCAACCTTCTTGCAATTTCAGTAACAGTGGGATATGTTGCACAGGGTTCTGAAACATGGGATAACCAGAACAATAGCACCAACCCTGGCTTCAACGCAGGCTTGGACTATTTTAATATTCTTAAGAGTTCTTAATTTAAAGATAGAAAAATATGTCTTGAACTTTAATAAAAAGATGTTGAATCTTTTATTCATTGTAATTTCAGTATGAGCTCTTGATTTCCCCCAGTAATTCAGAACTGGCAGTATCATTATTGGGAACATTCCCGTTTTTTCTAGTACTTTTTGCTGTACTATCAAATTTCTTGTCCTGATGTTTTTGGGTTTCTCATAGATAAAATTTATTGTTTCAAACTATGTCTGCATCATATTAAAAAATTCTCAGCTTTCTTCAGCAATGCAATTTCCATATATGTAGTGTGATTATCAGAACCCTGGATTGTGGCAGTCTCTTATCACTCTTATTTTCACTATTGGTAAGTTCCAGGTTTCTGAAAACTACACAGAAAGCCATACTATTGTCATCATACCTTAAGGCAAGGTCAAGCCAAGACTCTTAGATGTCATAGGCTCTCTATTGAATCACAGAATTTGTATAGAAATTATTGATGTTTTCCAGCATGCGTATCTTGGTGATAGGAATTTCAACTTTATATTTTTTTTACAAAATACACAAGACAGAATCAACATTTTTTCATAGTTGCCAAGTGACTGAATTTACTAGTAATAGTTAACACTCCACAATTCATTCAAGTAGATCTGTTTTCCATATATTAGCATCTCATTCAGCACATACCAAAGACTATGATGTACTATGTTAACAATCAGTGAGAGACAGAGAGCCTGATGCTTGGAACAGAAAATCCCTTTTCCTATGTGCTTGTTTTTGAAGCCAATGAAATATCTTCAATGCCTATGGAAGCACCATACTGTGAAATTTTGTGTAATTTCATAGACAGTGTTTAATTTTTAAGTTTAAAATTTAAGGTAAGATAAAATTAAAACAAATTTGAATTTAGTAGGTATTCTTCAAATCTACAGTCTTAGTCTTAGGCAATCTTGGTACTGCCTAAGTAACATCCAAAGACAGCTGCTGGATATCTTGCTGGGCTAAATGCAGGAGCAAAGATCTGAAAGCCAAATTATATTTGGCTTTCAATGTAATGATAGCAACCCACATTGTGAATCAATTACTGTAGTTGTGAGCTACAGAATAGTTCTACTAGTCAAGCAAACTGAGACTGAAATGAATGAGGACTTGTGCCTTTTCCTCTCAGATTTACAAAAGGATTTGTACAGGATTTGTTCATTCATTTTCTACATTGTGTAAAAATGTTAATCAATTAATGCTTTCATTACAGGTGTTTTAAAATGCTTGAAAATCAAATACATTTGTTTGTGAATTTTATTCCTTCTTGTTTTAATCTTCATATCTTAGCATATATGGAAAGCATTCACTTTTTGCCATGTTGAATATAATTTGAAGACCCATGGTTGTTTGTGTTTTAGAAAAGAAATGGGTACTCAGGTTCAGAATTAACTTCAGTAATTAAAAAAATTATGATAATATGGGGCATAAACAAAAAATCACTTTCCTGACTTGAAAATATTTTCTTGAGATTTCACTACTAGGTAGGGCTTCTGTAATGCTCACCTAGTCTTAGAGTAAGCTGTTGACAATTTCATGCATCTGAAGCATTATTGATGGATGGGATGAGCTGGAAGGTGTGGAGAACAGCATTTTGTCAAAGGAGACAGCATCTGGGAGATAACTGGAAATTCAAACATTCTTTATAGTGGCCTAAGATCCCTATTTTGGCAGTCTTGTTACTGCCTAAGTAACAAAGACAGCTGCTGGATATCTTGCTGGGCTAAATGCAGGAGCAAAGATATGGTCATTCTTATATTCTGAGGTTTGTGATCACCTCAGTCCTTTGTCATGTAGATGTTCATTTCTTTTTGATGAAAGGCTTTATAGTTTCCTTGAGCCTTTGAACAACTGGATCCTTAGCTGAGAATGGGACAGGGTCTCAGGCTAGATGTGAAGTAGGTAACTCGTGGAAAAGACAAAAGTTCAGGGTGGATTAGGGTTTGTCAGAGGGAAAAAATTACATACATTGATTTCTTTCTTTCTTTATTTACCAAAGTCTGTCTCCTTATGTCCCCTGGCCAGAAAAATTGACATCCCACAAGGATGATCAGAGCTGAATAATTTGGGTGAACACTGATCTTTTTAAGTTATTGTTAACATCACATTATTTACTGCAGTTGCCTGTTTATTTAACTAACAATTATAGAAGGATTTATATGTAACAGGTTACAGTTATTAAGAAATGTATTTATTAGTGATTTTTCATTTACACATAATTTCACAAAAAGCCAAGTGTTTCATGAAAAGTCATGTTAATTATTCTAGTTTTATTTCACTCTTTAAATCTATACAATGATAATGAAAATGTATTATTCTCATATGTTTAAAAATATGTTTTTGGTGATATGATATATTTTCTCAGGTTCTTGTATTGGAGTATTATAAAGACAATGTTCAAGGGCACTACAGGAAGGGATAAGGTTAGACTTTTAAGTCATTTAGTTTATAATATTGTCATTCTTATATGTCATCTCACCAGCTATAGAGTAACCCTAACTTGAGGGCATGTCCTCTTACTCCACAGTAAAACTAGGACTTAAAGTGTATAAAAACCATTCAGAAATCTAGTACTTTGTAATCTAATTTAAAACTACACATGTTTAATGGAATTTGAATGGAGGTAACCTGTATGGTTGGATAATACTGCTCCAAAAAAGTGCATGTTAGTAAGCAAAAATTCCAGTAACAGATATGGAATACCTTCTTACAGATTGTTGGTAAGAGAGGCTGTAAAAATTCTCAAACAATGCAAGCTATTGCCACTACTTTGTGAAGTGGATAGCAAGATTCAATTGCTGAAGAAAACACACAGTTTAATTGTATTATATAGGTTAGATTAAGCTAGAATCAAGCTGGTAACTTCCTTCTTGATGGCTAACCAGAAGACAATATGTAGGCTGCTGGGGAAGAAAAGTCGTCCATAGTTCTACTCAATTCTGGACTCTGTGTGCTACAGTACTAGGCTTCCAGGTAAAATATGTCCAATGGTATAAAAGTGACACAAATATTTTGGGAGTACCCAATTGCATTCTGATCATATTTGAGGTCTACTTCGTGGAGAGAGTACATATCTCACGGTGTAAATCATATCTAAAGCTTATGACAGGATAAGTCAGAGTCTCCAGGGAAAGCTTCACTACTGATGATAGACAGGTAGTCAAACTACCTTCTAAATATTTATGTTTATACCCACAGGCAAAAAGCTGATCTCAGCCTTTTTGCAGTGGGTGACAGTTAATGCAGAGACTCATAATTGGCCAAAATAGTGAGAATAAGTGACTATTAAGTGCTTAGAACTAAATGAGGTATATGTATTATTCCCATTATAAGGCACATGAAAGACCGTGGAAGACAGGACAGCATGCTTCTAAGAAATAGAAAACAGAAAGAAATGAAATTCTGTATTCTGAATATGACATGTTGTTGCACCCATGAACAGACAGTAGTTGTGATTAACTGCATAAGACCCATGGATAATGCGGCATGAATGTAGAAGGGGGACCAGTTGGGGAGAAGAACAAGATCAGCAGGAATGGGGTGATGTGGGTGAATATGATCGCAATACATTGTATACTTGTATGAAACTGACAAAGATCAAACAGGAAATAGTAAAATATCAACATGAATGAGGATCCAAAGCTGTTGTATCACTGTATGAGCGCATCACAGTGACTGTTGTTAATGGACTGATCCAGAGTCTCTGCAAACAAATTTAAAAGATTTTGTAAAATTATTATTTTTTCTTTTTTTATTGGATATTTCATTTACATATCAGATGCCACCCCCTTTCCCCATTTCCCCTCTCTAGAAAACCCCTATCCCATGCCCCCTTTTCCTTTTTGTTTTTATACAATTTTTTAAAATGTTAATCAAAGACTTAAGTTTGGTAATGCTCAGTCAGAAGTGTAACCCATTACCCAAACTAGATATATCAACTATCTTTGACTGGTGGAGACACGTGAATATCTGCCTCCATGTCCCTCCCCTCTCTTTCTCTCTCTTTCTCTGTCTCATCACCTAGGTTCTCTTCTCCTTATGATCAAGGAACTCTGTCCTAGATGTTTCACTATAACAAAATAAACCACATAGTTTTGTATACAAATATGCCCATCTGTTGCATCAACTTTTCCTGTGCAGATAAGAAGAAATATCCATTCATTCAAAATAGCAAAACTCTGTATATGTCAGGCTTTGGTAGATCTCTTAGGAGACAGCTATATCAGGCTCCTGTCAGCATGCAAATGGTCTTTAACAGGGCCCTGATCAAGGGAGTCTACTGTAATAACATAAGAAAATTATAGTTATGAAGACTAGATATGGACTGTCAGAAGTTAAGGTTTGGAGAAGAAAAGTGTGACTTAAATACGTAAGTGTAGACATTCAGTGGGATATAGTTTGCCATTCTGATTATAATAGGGACTACGGGAATGAGTGTTAGATAAAATATCAACATTATTATGAATTCTGTTAGTTGATGTTTTATCGCTCTCATAAAATAGCTGAAGAATAATGTATTTGAACTAATGATTCCTGCCCATGGTTAACTGCTTCCATTACAATGAGCCTGCAGTAAGGCAGAGCATTATGGAGAAGAAGGCATAGCAGAGAATGCTTGACAGAGAGGCTGAGGGGAAAAGACCAGTAACCTAATATTCCCTTTAAGGCCACAGCCACAGGGACATAATTTCTTCAACTATGGCCCACCTCCTAGTTTCCTTTACTCTCTAATAATGCCATCTAATATTAAAACAATCAGTGAATTAATGTACCCATTTTGTCAGAGCCATCATGATCCAAGCACAGGTCTTTATACTTTGGAAACTAACCAAGGTATCTGTTACTACCAGTATTACTTGTAAACACGCCACATAAATATAGAATCTACACATGTCATGGAAAATACACTTTAAATATGTTTTTATTTTAATGTTTAATTTGAAAGCTTTGTCCAAGATAATCTTTTTTTTGTTTTGGGTTTTTTGTTTTGTTTTGTTTTGTTTTGTTTTGTTTTGTTTTTTAATTTTTATTTTATTTTATTTTTTTACCTTTAAGCTCAGTTCCTGCTTCTGGAATTTTCTTCTTTTTTGTTTTTGTTTTTGTTATTTATTTATTTATTTATTTATTTTTATTTACTTTACCTCCTGGTCCACCCTTCGACTATTCCACAGCACCTCTTCCCCTCCCCGATGTCTCCATGAAGATGTCCCCACCCTCCCACCTCCCACCCTACCAGACCTCTAAACTCCCTGGGGCCCCAGACTCTTGAGGGTTAGGTGCATCTTCTCTGACTGAACCCAGACCCAGCAGTCCTCTGCTGTATATGTGTTTGAGGCCTCATATTAGCTGGTGAATGCTGCCTGGTTGGTAGTTCAGTGTCTGAGAAACCTTGGGGGTCCACATTAGTTGAGACTGCTGGTCTTCCAATGGGGTCATGGTTCTCCTCAGCTTCTTCCAGCTTTTCCCTAATTCAACCACAGAAGTCAGCAGCTCCTGTCCATTGGTTGGGTGCTAGTATCTGCATCTGACTCGTTCAACTGCTTGTTGGGTCTTTCAGAGGGCAGTCATGATAGGTCCCTTTTTGTGAGCGCTCCATAGCCTCAGTAATAGTGTCAGACCTTGGGACCTTCCCTTGAGCTGGATCCCACTTGGGGTCTGTCACTGGACCTTCTTTTCCTCAGGCTCCTCTCCATTTCCATCTCTGAAGTTCTTTCATACAGGAACAATTATGGGTCAGAGTTTTGACCGTGGGATGGCAAACCTGTCCCTCACTTGATGTCATGTCTTTCTGCTAGAGCTGGGCCTTTTAAGTTGTACCAATATGCAAAGCATAATGCTTATGTTTTAATTTTTCACAATTTAGGAATGGAGGATTTAAAATCATTTAAAACTAGAGGTTGAGCCAGGCAGTGGTGGCACATACCTTTAATCCCAGCACTTGGGAGGCAGAGGCAGGCGGATTTCTGAGTTTAAGGGCAGCCTGGTCTACTGAGTGAGTTCCAGGACAAACTGTGTCTCGAACCCCCCCCCCCAAAAAAAAAGAAGAGGAAGAAAAAAAATTTAAAACTAGAGTTTGAATAGAATCAGAGAATCATGTTTAGCTAGTGTTACAAAATGACATCCTAGAAGTTGCAATTATATTTTTTATTACCATGATTAATTCTATGTACTGAGTTGATTGGACCATGGTGTATTCAAATATTTAGTTAAGCATTATTCTGGATGCTTGTGAGAGACCAAATGTTTTGGGTTCAGACTCTATCTTAGAGATGACCTAAAGTTGAACTATTGAGTTAATGAACAAGCTGACATCTAGCACCAGTTCCTAGGTTATTCCCCAACAAATATGCACCTCCAGGTTATAAGCCTGCCCCTGACACTTCGCTACCTAACAACCACCAATCAGTAGGAAAACAAAAGTTAAGTTTACAGTTTGGTTCCTAGCACCAGCCAATTATGTTAAAGGCCATAATATGCCCCCAGTCAAATGTGTACCAGGCCAGATACCTGTTTCTTGCCTTTATAAATACTTAAAATTAGACTCCAGGTTCTACCTTCCTGTCTTGCTGTGTCAGGGTTGCCTGGGAGCCTGAGCTCAAGCTTATAATAAAGAGACCCTAGTGTGATTGCACTGGGATCTGGTCCTTGGTGTTCTTTTGGGGTTCATGAATGCTTCCTGGCATAACATTTGAACAAAAGTAACTTTAGGAACTATAAGGAAGAAGAGGGAGAAAAATTGCGAGAGCCAGAGGGAATGGATGACACTAAACAAACAGTGCCTTCTAGACACATACATGAACTCAAAGAGACTATAGCAGTGACCACAAGATCTGCACAGGTTTGAACCAGACAGGGTCTCAGAGCAGAGAGGGTGAGGTGGACATGAACTCCCATCTTAACATCCATTTGCAAAATAAAAATTAGTCTTCAAGAATGGAGACTCACACTCCTTGCAAACCATGCAAAAATGATGGGCCATCTCCAGGAAAGTCACCTGCTAGCCTAACCCTCTCTTAGATGGCTTCTAACAAGACACAAACCTTTTGATCTACAATAGAGACGTGTCTGCAAGATGTGATAATGCAATAGTGTCATAAATCTTACCAGAGTAACCAATCAATATCTGATTGAGTTTAAGGCCCACTCAATGAGATGGAACCTATCCCTGACACTGCAAGAACCTGACACTAGATAGGGCAGGGACTTAGGGAAAAAAATACTGAGTCTGGCCGGCATGGCCTTAGTGGGGACAGAGTGACATGGTACCTGCTCCTGGGACAGAGCCCTGGTGTGAGCCTTCATGAGTGTTCATGGCTGCTGTGCGTATAAGACTTGTTTGTATGATAATGTACATATTTTTCTGGAACTAGTACTAGGCGTGGAGGACACTTTCCTTCTGAAGAATGTCCTCCCTGTTAACATTAATGATGCCATGATACTTAGAAACAGGATGAGTCTAAAAGTCAAGGTTGTAGCTATATCTCAGCAAAACGGTAAACACTGGGAACTTCAGAACAGCCCTTAAGACTATTAAAAAGAGCTCTAAATACATGAAGTTGAAAATATATAATTTCTCAACTATGCAAAAATAGGATGTAAAATGAATTATGAAGGGTTTCATGAGTCTAAAGACAGTTACACTATGAGCCAGCTTGTCAGAAAGATATAAAGGCAAGCAGATTCCTGAGTTCAAGGTCAGCCTGGTATACAGGTAGTACAGGCCCAGACATGAAGGAAATGATAGTTTCAGGGCAGAGTCCCACCCAACTAGTTTATTGTCTGTGCTGAACAAAGGCAGACAGATTTCTGAATTCTTTTGCAATGTTAAGAAAATTTATATGCTTGCTGTCTTCTAAGAATCAAAGGACTGAGGTCATGTGATGCTGATTCATAAGATAATGAAAAAGGAACCTGGAATAATAACTAAATTGATATGTAAATTAAAACCTGGGCTTTTGAAGCTACCAGAAAGTAATAGCAGTTCTTTAGAATTTTCTGTAGAGAGAGCTAAGCTGTCTGGAAATCTCTGGAGAGCAAAAACAGCTCTTCAAGAATTTTTCTAACAGGATTTCTGACGTGGTCAGAAACTCCAATAATTTTTTTTACAGCAGTTTTTCTGACTTAAGTCAGAAAACCCATGAGCTAGCCAGAGATCTATTTGGATAGAAAGAGAGAACTGCTTGAAGAACTGACACAAGCAAGCAGGACATGGACAGAGAGATTTCACAGAATAGCAAGCAAGCAGAATATAGACAGAGAGATTGAGAGAGAGAAAACAGACAAAGAGAAGACTGGAAAAACTGTATCAAGCAGAACACAGATCATAAGCTTGGACCCAAGATTTGACTTCAAGTCCTTCTTTTCACTGCTCTCAGATACCCCTTTCCCAGAACCCCTATTCAATCCAAGGCTGGCCCTTGGCAGGAAAACCAAATACTATTGCTCTGCTAAAACAAAACCCCAATGAAATGACTCCTAAGGACATTCTGCTAAACTAAAAGAAATCAATGCTCAGCTGTCATCAGAGCAGCTTCCTCCTGCAGCAGAGAAACAATTTCAAAGAATTGGGTACCTTGAAACCCTCTGTCTGAAACTGAGATGTCTCAATCAAGTTCCTCAGTTCAGAGTCCAGGAAACTCTGAATGACAAGGCTGAAGGATTCAGAGGGGATGGAGAACACCAAGGAAAAAAAGGCCTTCTAAACACATAACAGCTGATGCATGTATATACTTACTGATGAGGCAGCACCCACAGGGCCTGCATGTATCTGCCCCAGATGAAATCCCAGCACTCAGAGGAGAAGTAAACATAATCCCCCATTCTCTAACTCAGAACCTGTCTCTAATACATAAATAATTGCAAATGGAATTTAATTTTCTCCAGAAGAGTCTTACTTTGTATACAAACCACTCTTAAGAGCAGGTCCCATGTCCAGGAGTAGATGGCTAAACTAAAAAAAGAAAAAAAAAAAAAAGAAAAAAGCTCATTGGACGTTCTTTGTACTTCAATGTTTTGTAGGGGCGTTTTTGTTTTAACCTTATGTAACACAGGTCCTTTGTGTAAATATGGCTTTTAATTTTGTTTTTTATGGGATTCCTGTGTGTGCAAAAATTTCTATGGGATCCCTGTGTGTGCAAAAACAGGTATCTCTACATTTATATGTTTCTTGTGCTTTTTCTTTGGCCCTTTTTCTTCTGTTTCTTTCATTTCTTATCTTACTTTACTTTATTTTATTTTATTTTATTATTCCTTAGATGCCTGTTTGTTGTCTAAGGAGAGAATAATATGGCTTCAAATGGGAGGGTGATGGGAAAAAATCTTGCAGGCATTGAGAGAACAGAAACCATAATCAGAATATATTTTATAAAAAAAAACTATGTTTAATAAAAAGAAAAACGACAAAAAATATTCTTAAGTAAAGTGAACAATATAGTCACCTGAGAAAATAATTCTTGAGTTTGAAAACATTTGCATTTCATTGTTGAGGTTGTAAATTTAGATTATTAATTTAAAATGATGAAGAAATAGTATGTAAAACATAGTAAAATTATTTTTATGTGCACAGGATGAATTATAATGTTCTGAGCATTAGGCAGCTACAGAGAATGATTCCTGAGAGGCTGAAAACAAACAATGGTGTTCTTATCATTGCCCCAGCTTGGTGCACTGAACTCAGAATGCATGTGATCAAGACTAAGTTCATAGAGTCTGCCATTCAATCAAATTAACAGCATGCAAGGAAGCAGAAAAACATGTTCAATAGGGAAAATCAAAAATACACATAAAACATCACAGCATACTACATAAGCATACATGATTATTATTTGTTAATTACAATAGAAATTTTAATTCTCTGGATCAGCAGGGCCTGATAGCATAAAGCTGTGTTCCAAGGTACTCAGTCGTCTTAAAAATTCAATTACATCTGGACTCCAGGGCTATTGCAAGGCCAGCTTGAACAAAGTAGAAAAACTTGTCTCAAAATGATGGTAAAAGAGGGGGTGGGAACTGAGCATACAGGACTGACATAACATGTGGGAGGCCTGAGGGACAGAATTCCAAAACAAAACAGCATATCTCAACTGGTGAAAATAATGAATGAAAACTTAAACATATTTTTATAACTGTACTCCATATGCTGAAGAAAAGGGGGAAATATTAAATAAATTAGAAAGAAATAAATACATAAATATATATAGGGCAACACAAACAATGTCAGATATAAAAGCACACACTGGAACATTAAATATGGCAAAAGAAATAGGTTTGCTGAAGCCATGAAGTTTCAAAACTAACAACATATTTATAATATTTTCATGGATTTAATGAAAAAATCCCTGAGAATCAGCTTTATAAAACTATTCAACATATGCTACTTTTACTAAGCATTGGGAGCGCTGATAAATTGAATGCGATTTGTATAAAGTTTTGTATAAAGTTGGAAATTATGTTTTCAGCATATTTTATAATTATTTGGCTGTAAGAATATATGCTTCACTAGTAATAATATACCACTTAGTAATTACAATATTTAAATGTGGCCAGTGGCAGAAATAGCAGCTGCACATTGGATAAAGTAATTGTTTGCTGATGCAGGAAACAAAATCTGTAATCTGAATACTTTACCATAAAAGTTTATTTCTCTAGGAAATCTTGAAGAGCTGGAGATGTGGCACAATTACAATCCTTTGCCTCACTTACATTATGTTCTGGGTGAAATAATCACCACCATTAACCAAAGGGAAAGAAAATGAATTGAAGACGAACAATTAGATTTTATTATAAACGCAAACCCTTCCTTATATGTTATGATTCCTATGAATGGCAGATTCTATCATTTAAAATGTCTTTAGCAATTTTGAGAACCTACTTATGTGGTGACTGCTGTGAATATGAGAACATGTCAGATATTCAACAAGGAAAGACCAAACTTCTGAACTCAAAGCACCTTTCTGTACTTACGTTGGAAAGAAATTCAAAATCAGTAGGATGAAATTTGCTCCTTTTTCTGTTTGCCAGTTTAAAAGTCTTTTGAAATGTAAGTCCTACAAAATTAATCATGATGGAATGTGCAATATCCATTTAATAGATGCTATTTTACACACAAGCCAAACCAGAATTTTTTGTGAGATAACTAATGTGGTGTTCTTTCCTCATTTCCTATCTATGAATGTGACTTTGAATATCTACAAGTAAGGTAAGTTCACTCATTTGTGTATTTGTTTAAGGGTAAGTCCCAAACAAATCTACCTTGAAAATTCTACTGAAAATATATGGTGCTTGATAAATTTTTTAGCCAAAAGCAAGTATATTCTCAGCCAAGTTATATTCTGTCCCCCAACACAATTAGATGTTATTTTTTGAGAATTTTTTGAATAGGATTCAAAGTGACCATTTGTGGTGAAGTTTTAATTTTTCTTGAAATTATATCATTACATGACTTTTCCCATTCATTTCCTCCTTCCAAAGCATCCCATATTCCTATCCTTGCTCTCTTACAAGTTCATAGCCTGTTCTTCACTAATTGTCATTTCATGCATAAATTTATCCGTATATACACACATATTCCTGAATGTAACCTTCGCAGTTCACGTAATGTTACTTATATGTATGTTTTCAGGACTCACCATTTATAACTGGACAATGAATTAACATGGGAAAGATCTCCTTTCCTTCTTCCAGTTTTCCTCTGTTGCCTATATTTTCTTGTGTAGGATCAAGGCCTCAAGGTCTTTTTTCCATCCACTATAGCACACGTATTGGTGTCATCTTTGTTCAGGTCACATTTGGGCTGTTATGCTGTTGAGATTTTATGAGTATAGTTTCTGATTTTACTAGGACACAGAAGCTCACAGCAAACTCTGTTCCTCTGGCTCTCACAGTCTTTCCAACTGCTCTTCTGCAGTGTTCCCTGAGCCATAGGTGTGGGGCTGTTTATAGCTATACTCTCTGGGATTAGGCTTTAAAACTCTCCATTTTGATTGGTTGTGTTTTTCTGTGGTGATTTCTGTCTGTTGCAAAGAGAAAGGTTTTTTTTTTTTTTTAAAGAATTACTTATTTATTTTATGTATACGAGTACACTGCAGCTGTCCTCAGCCCTGCCAGAAGACAGCATCAGGTCCCATTGCAGATGGTTGTAAGCCACCTTGTGGTTTCTGGGAATTAAAACACTGAGCCACCTTACCAGTCTCTGAGAAGTTTTCCTGATGAAGGGTTGTTAGGGATTATGGTTGTTTCATAAATTAGAGATTGTAGATTTCTCCTCCAATAATGGTGACTTCGTGAATATTGAATACCTACCTAGATTTCTGGTATTAGGCATCTTTTACCCCTTGTAAAGCTGGTCATAAGTCAAGTTGAAGAGATAATGTTGTCTGCCAAGTCATGTATGCCAGTACTGCACCTTATTGGTATTTAACCATTGATGTGTTTCATGAATGTTTTAGCTAGATGTGGTTCATAAGTGTTCTAGTTTGTGAGAGTTTTTTAAAATATATATTTAATAGAGAAAAGAGAAGTCACATCTTGAATACCAGTAGCACTATTACATGTGCTGTATTCTTAAAGTTAAAATTTTTAGTGAAAGACCATGCCAGTCAAGCACTAGCACTGTTTCTATGCCTATGACTAGAGATTAAATATGACTATACTTCATGCTGTTATGGCCATTTGTTATCTACCATAATAAACTATGCTTTAGTTTCTCATTGCTGAGGAAAGTACTTGACAAAAACAACTTAGACAGACAAACAAACAAAAAGATTATTTTTGGCTTACAGTTTGAGGATATAGTTCATCATGGCATGACAGAAGGAACACTAAGTGACTAGTCACATTAGAATTGACATCTAGAATCAGAGAGATGAATGCTGGATGTTCCACTTGCTTTTCCTTTTTATTCACTCTGGAAGATAGCGTGTGGAATCGGGGCAACCACATTTAGAATTTGTGCTGAATGCTTGGTTCGTAGTGTGGGTATGTTGAGAATTTGGAATTTAAGAGATGGAGACTATACAATAATTTTGCATATGGCAGCTAAACCTTCATAAATTCCAAAATGCTGTCATGGAACTGGATCAAGTCTATGGTTGAATGAATTCTTGTGAGACTGCGTTGTTATAAAGTAAGGCCACTCTTGGCCAGGTCCCCATTGGTATAGTATCATTTCCTTTGTGCTGCAATACCATGGTATGATACAGTCAATGTATCATGAATAGTCTGCTAATCAGGCTATTTTTGAAACTTATAAGCCAAATAAACCTCCTTTCCTTAAAACCTAACATAGTGTTGAGCCTGCTGCAGTGGCATATGCGTTTAATACCAGGATCCAGGGGACAGATACAGTTGATTTTTATATAAGTTTGGTCTTCACAGTGAGTTTCAGGCTAACCGAGGCTATACAACGAAACCCTGTATTTAAAACAAACAAAAGCGTTACAGGTCTAGTATTTTTTTATGACAGCCGAAAAAGAAACAAAAGTTGTTATATTTTTTATATGACTTTAAATGTATTTTGCAGTTGTGAGAAGAAACACAAATGAAGGAGTCAAAACCTCTGCCATTGAATATGAAAGAAAATTATTTTCATTTTTTTTAAATTCTAAAGTATTAAATTATTTTATTGATGTCTTAGTTACTGTTCAGTTGCTATGAACAAACATCATGACCACGGCAACTCTTATTAAGGAAAACATTTTATTGGAGGTCTCCTTATAGTTTTATGGGGTTAATCCATGACCATGCTGGCTTGAAGTAGATGGGCATTGAGCTGGAGCAGTAATTGAGAGCTTTATATCCTTATCCAGAGGCAGCAAGGAAGAGGGGGGGAGGAGGGAAGTGGGAGGGAGAGGGGGTGGAAGAGAGGGTGGAGAGGAGAGAGGAGGGTAAGGGAGGGGAGGGGAGGGGGAGATGAAGAAAAGGGGAGAAAGAGAAAAACAGAAAAGGAGGTAAAGATAAAGAGAAACCAGACCTAGTGTGACCTTTTGAAACAACAAAGCCCACAAACCCAGTCCCGGTGACATATCTGGAAAAGACCACAACCCTTAAACTCTTAATCCTTTCCAAACAGTTCCACTAACAGTTCTGCTAATCATTCAAACATATGAACCTATGGGAGCCAATCTCATAATTAATAAAATAAATAGTGTTCTATATAGTTACCTATATGTTTTCATTTATTCTTTGAGAATTTTTTATATGATCATATGTTTCCTCTCCTCAAACTCTTCCTAGATTTATCTACTCACCCTGTCAGTTTCATGTTCTCTCTTAAAAGAAAAAGAACTGGATCTGATTTGTATTGGCTAACTCCTCCTGAAGGATTATGGGGTTGTCCTGTAGTGTTGATATAACCAGTCTCATTCTATTGAAGAAAATTGATTTTCCTTCTCCAAGCAGATATCAATTGCAAATAGCTTCTTGTCTAGAGGTCAGGTTCCCTTTCTTATTGTTAGGATTTTCTCTAGCTTGAGCTCTTATAGGCATTATGCATGTTGTCACAGTATTTATGAGTTCTATGTAGCTTCCCTGTTTTGTCTTGAAGGTGATGTTTTCTTAGTATTTTCCACCAACTCTAGCTGTCAAAATTGTGCTGTTCCTTTTCTTCATAGATCTCTGAGCCTTGAAGTAAGGAGTGAGATAAAGACATCCCATTAGGAATGCCTGATCCATTGTCTAATTATGGGCCTCTTTGTTAATTACCATCTACTTCAAGAAGCAGCTTCTCAGAGAAGAGTGGAACAATGCTCTGCTCTACGAGTATAGCAGTATGTTATCTTATTGCTACATTCATTTAGCAGCATAATTGTAGTAGCTTTACCACTAACAGCCATGATCTATCTGGATTGTAAGTCCGTGGCCTTATTAACTTATGAGCTATGAGTTCCATTTTACAGAGAAAAATTTAAATCTCATTTTTAAAAGTGGTTGGTGACTATGCATGTAATTTTAGGTCTGGGTTACCTACTCAGAATGATATTTTCTAGTTTCATCAATTTGCCTGCAGAATTTGTAATGTCCATTTTTTTAATGGCTGGATAGTATTCCCTCATGTAAATGAACCACATATTTTTGTATCCATTCTTTGTTTGAGGAACATTTGACTTGTTTCCAGTTTTTGGCTACTGTGAATAAAGCTGCTATGAACATAGATGAGCACAAGTCCTTGTGATATGATGGAGCATCTATTGGGCAAATGCTGGGTCTTCAAGTAGAATTTCCAGTTTTCTGAGAAACAGCCAGATTGATTTCCAGACTGGTTCTATAAGTTTGCACTCCCAACCAGCAATGGAAGAGTGTTTCCCTTGCTCCATGTCCATGTATGTTTCCCTTGAGATTTTGATCTTAGCCATTCTGATGGGTATAAAACAGAATTTCAGGGTTGTGCTGCTTTGCATTTCTCTGATGTCTAAGGACATGAACATAACTTGAAGTGCTTCTTGGTCATTCGAGATTCCTCTGTTGAGAATTCTCTGTTTAATTCTGTACTCTGTTTTTTAATTGGGTTATTTGCTTTGCTATTGTCATAAAGTACAGGATACCCATGCTATATGCCACAGATCCAAAGAAGCTAATCGAGAAGGAAGG
The DNA here is from genome assembly GCA_030674055.1 of Rhabdomys pumilio. Lineage (NCBI taxonomy): Eukaryota > Metazoa > Chordata > Mammalia > Rodentia > Muridae > Rhabdomys > Rhabdomys pumilio. The sequence goes on along the minus strand of JANHMN010000005.1, from coordinate 76,581,227 downwards.
TACAAGTGAAGATGCTTGGATCTCACTTAGAAGGGGGAATAAAATAGTTGTAGGAGGCAGATGAAGGGAGAGAACAGGGAGGGAGATGCAATGGGAAGGTGAATGGAGGGGTTCAGGATCAGGTATGGGGAAGGACAGGATAGATAGTTAGATGGCCATGAGAATGAATGGAAATCTGCGGCTGATGTGGGTGGAGGATGGGGAGCATCTCTAGGATGTACCAGAGACCTAGGATGGGGGAGCCTCTCAGGAGGCTATGGGTATGACTTCAGCTAAGACTCATGGCAGTGGGGATATGAAACCTGAAGAGGCCACCTCCTGTAACCAGGCATGATTCTCAGTTGAGGAAAAAGGACACCAATCCATCCACAAAACTTTTGACTGAAAATGTATCCTGTTTATAAGAAATGTATGGACAAAGATGGAGCAGAGACTGAATGGCCAACCAATAACAGGCCTAACTTGAGTCCTATCTGTTGGGAGCCGACTCTTAGCAGAAAGCGGCTATCATCTTTGCAGCCATCTCGAGCAATATACCCTGACAAGAGACTTGTTTTTCAACAGCCTAGAATAGCTGAAGCACACTCTGATAAATATCTTGTTTATCCTACATATCTTGTTTTGCTGTTTAGTGCCCACAGCTGCGAGGCACAGGTGGTATCCATGCCTGCAAGGCACATGGCAAAAGCCTATAAATACCCCTTTCTTCCCTTCAATGAGAGAGACAATAAAGAAAGGAGACTTTATCAGAACCTCTGTCTTGTCTCCATTCTTTCCATTCTTCGAGTCTCTTCCCCTTTATCCCTACACTCTGTCTTGCTAGACCCTGACCCGCAGACCAGAGCAGCAGCTTAGGCCTGGACACTATCCTGTAAGAATCACCAATCCTGGTCACTGTTATTGATACTCTGTTATGCTTGTAGACAGGAGCCTAGCATAACTGTCTTCTGAGAACCTCTCCCAGCAGCTGACTGAAACAGATACAAAGACCCACAACCAAACATTGGAAAGAGCTTGGGGAGTCTTGTAGAAGAGTTGGGGGGAGGATTGAAGGACTCAGAAACCATAGGGACCCTATAAGAAAACCAACAGGGTCAAATGACCTGGACCCTTGGGGCCCCTCAAACACTGAACCACCAAACAAAAAATATACAAGCACTGGATCTAGGTAATTCCACCACACATATGTAGCAGATATGCAACTCTATCTTCATATGGGTTCTCTAAAAGCAGAAATGAGGGCTGTCCCTAAATCTGTTGTCTGGCTGTGGAATCCATTCTCCTAACTGGGCTGCCGTGTCTAGCCTCAGTGGGAGAGGATGTGCCTATACATACAGAGACTTGATGTGCCTGGGGGGGGGACAGATATCCAGGGAGTATCCTCTACCCTCTCATAGGAGAAGGAAAGGGGGTTGAGGAGGGACTGTGTGAGGGGGAGACCAGGATATGGGCAGCAATTGAGATGTAAAATGAATGAATGAATGAATGAATGAATGAATGAATGAATGAAAAATCTAGTTGATTACTTTCCTGACATTCATGCAACTATTGTACCAGAGGGTATATTTCTCATTAATGTGATTTGTAGCAATTTATCTCCGTGAGATTGATACTTACTTTTCTCCTCCAGTAGTTTATATGGCTCCTTCCAGCACTGTGAATAATAGATACCAGGGACAAGATTTCCAGTTGAGTACCAGCTAGAAATATCCATGTTAATGTCATTAAGGAGTGTGGGTTTTAGATGAACTCAGATCAGAACCATGTCTCTGCCCTATCACTTAGCACCATTAAGAACTTAAGTAAATTTTGAGTTCTTCATCAATAAAATGAGGCTGAGAACAATTATCTTGTAGAACTGTTGAAAACATGTAATATTTGAAAACAGTTGAAGTTGGGCTGGAGAGATGGCATTCCAGATGGCTGCTTACAACCATTTCTAAGTTACATGCCATGGGATTCATCACCTTCTTCTGGCTTGTATGGGCAATAGACTTGCATATGGTGCACATACATACATGTAGGAAAAAAAAAAACCCTTAAGCATTAATTCTGGGGAAAACTCCATACACCGATAATAAAACCTCAATAGTCATACTGTTTACATCAAAAAACTAAAATCAACCACTCAGATACCTGGAGACATCCAGGTGGTGATGATTTGTTCACCACCAAAATAAAGCTCCCTCTTAAGAGTTTAACACATTGCACCTAAGGTAATCTAATTATTAAAATGTCCCTTTTAATGAAATAGGCTCTAAAATCTGTGCCCAATGCAGAGTACAATCAGCATGGCTTTGTGGCTTCTCTTGTAGGCGATTATCACCCTTACTTCAGAAACATCTTGCAGGTGATACTTTTTTCTTTGTATGCTCACAAGTATGAGGACTAGACAACTTACATTCTTGGCTGAAGTGGAGATGCCACTGGTTTACTCTGGTTTACTCATAATCCCAAAGTAAATGTTAATTGCTTCTTCCAGCCCAGCTTTTTTTCATGGGGGATGGGGTTCTAGACAGGGTTTCTCTGCATAGCACTGGCCATCCTGGAACTCACATTGTAGAGCACACTGGACTCAAACTCCCAGAGATCTGCCTGCCTCTGAATCCAGAGTGCTGAGATTAAAAGGATGCACCACCATTACTCAGCTCGAGACCAGCTTTTAGTTTCTGAACTACAAAATGAATAATTAATTTAGTCCTTTGCTCACCAAGTTCATAGTCTCAAGTAGCCCAGCACCACTTAACATGATTCACCCTCTTTTGTAAATACACTACAATTCCCTCTTTTGTTTGGAAACTTCTAGATTCCTCAATACTTACTTTATATTTCTTATTTATATTTACATCCTAGAGTTTCACCATTTGTCTACTAAAATATCATGCAAAGATTCTACATACTTTCTGGGGAGTGGCTTGGTCTGCATTTTATTATTATTCTTTAAGAACAGATGGAAATGTAATGTCTGGGTGCTAAATCGGTGAAACAGTGAGTGACATGTTTAATTTATTATGATTTAACTTTTCCCACATTGCTTGAATAAGCTAAGAAAATCAAGGTATATGTCTTGTTATTTGAAAGAAATAATGGAATAAGCAAAAATGAAAAGTTCACTATCATTTTCTTTGCTCTTTTTCATAGTAAATGTAATACGAGACTTATTCATATATCCATGTATTCTGTTGCCATATCATTGAGTGCTAGCACTCATGTAACTTTCATGTAATGGGATATACACAGTGTACATGTTGTGTGTTCAGAACCAAGGCTACACTCAAGCCTCATAATGCAACAGAAATAAGTGCTGCTGAAAATACCGTAGACTCACTAACACTTAATTTTGAAGTTTTGTTTATTTTATATAAAAATACTCTTTGTTATTGCCATATTTGGGGCCACCCCACTCCTACATTCTGTTATTACACTTATTTAGACTACAATTATTTGTGGGTATGAGGACAGATTATGAGTCCTGCTTACAGCACTTCCAGATATGAGAAACAAGGCAAGGAAATTCAACAGTACTAGCTTTTAAGACAGGAGGAGTCACTGTTACACCAAACCTGTGCTAAGTTCAAGGCCTAGGAGAATTGGGGCTTCTGATATGGCTACAGTCACTACTCGTTTGTTACCAGTGCTGCCTCTAATCTCCAAGTTTACATTGTACGTGAGGCATTATTTTTCCTCTTCCTTGAAGACATGTGGAATACTGGTTGTAGAATGCTTCTGACATTTGTATGGTCTGTCTTTCTTTTACTTCACTCTTTTTAAACTTCCCCCTTTCATCTTTTGGTCCCTGGTGGTTATTTAATTATTCCTGAGATTTTTTTTTTTTTTTTACTGTCTTCAAAGCAATTCTTATAAAGGAATCTTCTAATCCATATTTTTACCCTAGATGGCAAGAACTGATGTCTGGATGCAGTTGACATCTGAAACCCTTGTATGATCCCTAAAATAGGGTAGGAAGTGACTGATGTTTTAGTCCCACTAAAGTTCTCTGGGCAAATACACTGCTTATGTTTCCTGTGTCTAAATTGAGTGGGCTTTTTTTAAGCTAAGAAATTGGTGTTAAACACTTTTGTTTCAAAATTCCCTTGTTTAACCAAGTCTATTTCTCTGGCCCTATAGCTTGCTTTAAATGGAATTCTCATAGAAAAAGCAAATTTGCATGTTTGTACAGTCTCACTCTCTTACTTTTTAACAAGTGTATCTGTGTATCTACATTTTAACAGCCTTACATTTTAAAACTGTGTATCACTCCTCTGCCATGTGAACATTTTTTCATGGCTCTTTGTACAAGAAAATAGTTCTAATGGCAAAGCCATAAATGAAAACATTGTGACAACTTATGGAACAATACTAGGGGAGTTCTCAGAGTCAGAAACCTTATAATGTTAGGAAGTTAGACATTACTTTTTGAATTTTGGGTTGGGATGATCAGACAGGGATTTTTCTAATATGGTAAGACAAGCTATATGGATTGTTACCAAGACATACTGGTATCCCCTTGAACTGTGAGCCAAAGTTCTTCCCTTCCCTTCAGTTGTCAGATATTCTGTAACAGGAAGAGAAAGTAAGTGATACAGTGTGAGTACTATCATGGACATTGGCTAAAACTGCTGTTGGATAATCCTGATTTCTACATAGTCCTTTGAGACCCACAAGAATTCAGTGTATAGGATCACTGATGGACACCTATCAGCATCCTTGGGACTTTTATGGCTTCAAAGTGATTGTAACAAATTTTCTAACTCTGTAAATCTGACCTTTGAGATTTCCCTAGCAAATCTCTATAATATATTCAGAGTCTCAGATCCCTTGTGCATTGTTATCCTTCATGGGAGTCATGTTTGGAAAGATCATCAGTGGATTGTTCTTGAGCAAACTCTTTTCAGGATACTCAGAATTTCATTATCAAGGCTATCCGGTTTATTCTTAATAGCATCACACTGGCCACTCAGGAAACAGCATCAGTTATCTACGTGCTAAGAGATTGTTTCAAGATCTTCAAAATTGACCCAAAATTGAAGACCTTTAAAATACCATATGTAATAGACTCTGCCATTTCACAAATCTCCAGAAGAAATTGTATCAGCATTCCCATGTTCTTTTTCAAAGGAGCTGTGAATGTAGGGTTCTGGCTGGGAGGTGCATGGTCTTTCTTGATGATGGGCCACTTTATCGCATCGTGTACATGAAATACATGCTGATTTGGAAATAATGGACAGGTCTATATTTCAACACTAAAAGACCTATGAGAAATATCTCCACAAACTTCAACTTTTTTTTTGTCTTTCTGTAAGGCATTTATTCATTTCCTCTAATTGTCTTTGTGTTTTCCTGGGTTTCCTTAAAGGATTTATTCCTTTCCTCTTTAAGGATCTCTATCATCTTTATATAGTTAGTTTTAAGGTGTGTGTGTTTGTGTGTGTGCACACGTGCGCCTGTGTTCACTTGCAATTGCAAGTGCATCAGCTATATTGGGATATTCAGGGCCTGCAAAGGTAGAATAACTGGGCTGTTGATGATTATGTTTTTATGGTGATATTTTGCCATCTGGTTTTGGAATGATTTAAAGTCTAGGTTCTGATTTCTTGATTTGTCTTCACTGGGTAGTATCTTTGTTCCCTGGTTTCTGTTTCCTCTCTGGAATTTAAGGGAGGTGTGTTGGCTGTGTGTGTGTGTGTGTGTGTGTGTGTGTGTGTGTGTGTGTGTGTGT
>JANHMN010000005.1:76563144-76575498 GCA_030674055.1 Rhabdomys pumilio | reverse complement strand
TGTGTGTGTGTGTGTGTGTGTGTGTGTGTGTGTGTGTGTGTGTGTGTTGCCTGTTTTCCTGGCATGTTCAGCTGGTGTGTTCATAGGGAATGCCTGCTGGTTTTGGAGTTTGGACAAATGGGATGAGGTGAGGGAAGGAAGGCTTGGAGAAGGTCTTTGTGATCCATTGGATATGGTGTAATAGAAGAAAGGGAGACCACAGTAGGTTTCCAGCTATTGAACTGGGGATGAGACTGGGGGAACTGGATCTCAGGAGAGGTGTGGGTCTGCCTTCATACTATTTGTTGCCCTGGGAGGAGCTACCCTTTGGGTTACTAGGGAATTACTGCTGGGGTTGGGGTCTGGAACACAGCAACCAGTTGGGGGAAGGAAGTTAGGAAGGATGGTTTGTAGAATCCACAGGAAATGTGGGCAGGGTTGAGAGAAGCTTGCAATTTGTGTTCTGTCTGAATGCTATGGAGGAGACTGCGGGATTAGGTCTAGGGGAACAGAGAGAGAGAAGGGAAGAGACAGAGGGAAGGAGGGAGGGAGGGAGGGAGGGAGGGAGGGAGGGAGGGAGGGAGGGAGAGAGAGAGAGAGAGAGGGAGAGAGAAGGTATGAGTGCAGCTGCTGGGGACAGCATATAATGTCAGGGACTGTCTGCAGTATGCCTGGACAGAGACATCTCAGAAGCCTGTGGCACCTCCTTGTGAAGAGGATGGCATCTGGAACCCTGAGAAGCAGGAGACACATCCCTCCGGGGGACCCACCATCTGAAATAAGGGACTTCCTACAGTAAGCCTGGATGGAGACATCTCAGTAGCCTGCAGCCACTCTTTGTAAAAAAAACAGTTGTTGCCATTTCTCCTAACCTTAGTCCTGGACAATGAATGTATAGATTCCATTTGTGCGTGACTGCTTTTCAGTTGGCCTTGGTGTGCACAATTATTCTATTATATCTGACTTACTTTCTTCTTTCTCTTTCTGCTCTGGTGAATTCTGTGAAACTAGATGTTCCTTGATGTAATGATTCTTAAACAATTAAAAATTGAGGCATGGGGCACAGCACAGCACAGCACAGTCCTAATGGCCCAGGTGCATGCTGTGTGTTCTCATCTTAGAAACAATGCAATAACTGCCCAATGGTAGTTCCAGATTAATGCTTGACTTGCAAAGAAAGTTTGAAGAGATTATTAGAAAATGAAATAGAGCCAACATTGGGACCCTGAGAAAGGAAAAAAAGAAACTACTGAAGTTATGAAAGAAGTTTTGCACAATATCTAAGAGTGGTTCCTGGATATGCAAGTATAGAATGTGTAAAATCTTATACTACTAAAATTAAGTCAAAACACTGGGACTCTTAGGACAGTCATTGTGTGCAATGTACAGAAGTAGGAAAGCTAGTGGAACTACTGAATTAAGGGTTAACTTGATTCCTTTTGGCCACTGTCTAGCAGCCCTGCCCATGTCATTTATCATTAGAGCATCACAAGAAAATGTAAGCAGCTGAGCTCTGAGCTCTGAAGTATAAAGTCAAAAGTTAAAGATTAAATAATGATAAGTTTGCAATTATTACTGTTTTGGCTACAAGCCTGGGAATAGGAAAGCTTGAAATTTTGGGGAACAATTATAATTCTTAATTCTTTGTGGGATGTGGTTATTCTTTTGAATTTGATTTGGCAATGATTATACAATGTCTTTTTTTCTAGCTGCTTTTGGAGTATCAATAAAAGAATGGGGGAAGAGAAAGGTGAGAGAGCATGTGAAGAGTGAGTGAAGAATGTGAAGAGTGAAGAGAGAATTCGAGGTGTGTATGGAGAGTATATGTGTAAGTGAAAGGAGAGTGCATGTGGTGTATGTGTGAGGTGTATGTGAGATGTGTGTGAAGAGTGTGTGTGTTAAGTGAAAGGGGAACACACAGAGGTGTATAGGAGTGTGAGCATTCAAGAAAAGAAAAGTACACAGGAGAAAAGCAGAGTGTACAGGAGAATGCATAGTGTATGCAGTCTCAAGATGTGAGCAAACAGAGAGAGAGAGGGAGAGAGAGAGAGAGAGAGAGAGAGAGAGAGAGAGAGAGAGAGAGAGAAAAGAGAGAAATGTTAAGCCTTGAAAAATTACCTGTCAGTTTGTACCTAAAAAAGTAATCTGTGTATTTTATTATGGGCCTTCCAGATATCCCTGCTTCCAGTTAAGAACTCCAATCCTATGTCAAAGCTGGACCCCAACATGAAGCCTACCTGTTTTTTTTTTTTGGCGGGGGGAGGCATAGCTTGTGGTTCAGCAGGGTGTGTCTGCTGGAGTTGGGGTCTGGGACAAAGCATCCAGTGTGGGGAATGTGGTTAGGAGGGGATAGCCTATGGGATCCATAGAAGTCTGGAGGGCTGAGGGAAGGCTGCACCTGGTGTTCTGTTGCACTGTTAGGGATGTCACTGGAGGATCTGGTCTTGGGGAACAGAAAGGGGAGAAGGTCTGCAGACAGCCTACCTGGTTTTCTCCCCTTTCTCTTTTTTTTAATAGCCCACTTAGTCCTGTTAGTTTTTGTCTAGATATGCATGGGAATAGGTGTTAAGTTTCAAACAGGGACAAACAGCTGAGGTGCTTATTGAACATATCAAAGTTGACTTGGCAGCCAGGTTCTCCTTGCATCCCTCAGTCCTACCTGATATAAGGCCCTCCTTGCTGGCATACCTCACCCCCTACCCTGACATCTCCAGTTCAGGGGGCTGGGCTGCTCTTCCCTATATCACCTTTTTGGTTAGGGACTTTCTGTGAAACTTTGGGCCTACTGGCTTCTGTACCTGGTTTCCTTCTTTCTCCTATCTCTTCCCACCCTCCACCTCACATGGTACAGCTCTGGACTCTTCAAGATGTCTTGGCTTCTGGCTATACAATCCAACATATCTATATTAAACCTTCTCCTCTATCATACCTAGGAGCAGTGAGATCTTTTGCTTTTTACTTCTTTACATTCAATAGAGCCATCCAGTGGAGCATGGGCAACGTATACCAGGGGATACAATCATGAAGAAAACTGAGCCTTTCTTCCTCAGTAGCCATGTCTCCTCAGCTAGGGGTGAGACCTTGTGAGTCTCACTGCCGTCTATACTGGAATGTTGATTTAGGATAGGACTTGTCTGAGACTTTGAGATAAGACAGTTTTCTTTTTTCCTTGAGACTCCAGAGAAGTCAACCAATATCAAAAGGGCTACAGCTGTCTGTACCTTGCCAGAAGTGACATCAAATTCAAGCTTCTTAGGGTTCTTTCCCGTGTTTACTTTTAGTCTTCTCTCCAGGCCATAATCTTAAATGTTTGGAAGCTGAGGTTTTCCTCTTTTATTTTTTAACTAAAAAAAGTTTGAACATATTTAAAAGGTTCCATGTGATATTTTACTACATGTATTTATTATGCAATGTTAAAATTTAACTAAAAATGTTTTCTAAAACATCACTTCTTTATAATGAAAATACTAATCTTTTCTCTAGGATTTTGAAATTACAGAATATTGTTATTAGTAGTTATCAAATGGTGCAAGGTTTTTTTTTCTTCCAGCTGTGGCTTTCTACCCAGTGACCAATTTTTCCTCAACGTTTCCATTCCCTTGCCCTCAAGAGCCTCTAAATTTCAGCATTCTCTCAACTTGGATTCCAAGTGGTTTGCATTAGATATATGGGTAAGATCACACAATACTTAAGGGAAATATGCCACACGTAGAAAGACTCTTACTCACAGGGCAACTGTGCAGAGCAAAGCTCTCCTGTGCCTGCAGACACTGGGCACTGAGGTGGCATTACAAACCCACCTCAGCCTTCTAGGTCTGAGGGCAGACCCCAGGCTGAGATCTCAGCAATTTCTTTTGTTGGGCAGCATTTCTCTTTTGGAAGACTTCTAGGTAATAGCTACTTCACTCCAAATCCTTGTTTGTAAACCTTCTGCAGACCCTACAGAAGATAGACATGCTCAGGAATGATAATCATAGCCAAGCTGAAATAGTAAATAGAGATCCTAGGACAGGTATTCTGCTGTTGCATACAAAGAACAGAGATCTATACTTCCCTTTGCCATAGCAGGTGTGGCCTCTTATGTAATTTCTATTTAGAGATACTTATCCTCTATAGGAAAGTTTAAATCCATGATCTGTGAACCTCTAATCTTTTGAGGTTTATTTTTATTGAGATTTAGGCAAATATTGTCAAGTAATCCTTTGGGATGGGTCCTTCTGCATCAGTTTCTGCTTAATAATACTTTGCTTTTTAAAATTTTTCATTGTTACTTCCTTTGACTCTGTATTGCAAAAGCGGTGATTTAGGTTGAAAGTCATACATTTAGCACCAGAAATGTACTTTTGAAGTTACGAGTAAATATGAGTCAGTGACACAAGGCCTGCCTTTGGCTTGGAGGAATGCAGTGCTGTTTAGTTCTAAGAAATTCACCATCAGGTGACTACTCCAGCTACTCCTGTTGACTTCAGAAACTTCTTGTTCTTAGACTGCATTTTAAATCTGACAAAGTTCACATGGCATAGTATAAGAAAGAGACTGTCTTTAAAGACATAGTAGTTATCATTATGCTTATTATTTTTATTTTAGCAGTGTTTTCCCTGCACATATATCTGCACATCCTGAGCATGCAGTGTCCATGGAGGCCAGAAGGCATTGGATCCTCTAGAACTAGAGTTACAGATAGTCGTGAGCCACCACATGGATACTTAGAATCGAACAGCAGCCATTGTTCTTAGCCACTGAGCCATCTCTTCAACCCTACTAAAATTATTTACACTGAAGGTTGTGGCTTATTAAAATTCCCTATTAATTGACAAGACTCTGGCTTTATCTGTGTTAAGAATAAGCACTTTGTGACATCTTAGTAACTCTTCTCAAGTATCACTTGTATTTTTCAAAAATTTCTTGACATCATATGTACATTTTATGTAATATATTCATCTGCTCTGTGGCTAAGAACTGCCTGTCCATTCTTACACTAGGTGGATATTTCTTTTTAACACTCTCAAATTCCAAAAGAACATTTAAGATTTGTTTCTTGATTCAAGCCTAGTCTCTGACTTCTGATGTATCATGAGTCTGCTCCTTACCATTCCTGCAGTCTCATTCAGGCCACCACACAACCTCACTCAAATTACTTCCCATTGATGAAGTTGCAGCTGCCAAATATTTTGCCTTATAATATGTGAAACTCTAAAAGAGAGTGCAATATTTGGGTGGTAAAAATACTAAAAAGAATTATTTGTATAGATATCATTTAATGAGGCTGCTAGCCCTTTACTCAAAACACAACCTTTTTAATTTATCTACTAACAGAGAGCAAACCCACGTGCAGTAAAATATTACATAAGTAGTACATCATAGCAATATTTGGTGAGCAGCATTTTGGTTCACTTATACTATTTGAATTGCCTATTCTAATATATTCCATAATGTTTTATACTTAGCTTTCATGAAAATGTCCTGTTCCTCATATCATCTATATGCCATTTATATCTTACACAGTATGTTACCCTCTTTCTTATATGTCACTGCTTCTAGACTCTGATAGCTCATTGCCAATGGCTATACTATGTTTTTTCATACCTGATCCAGTGCTACTGGAGAAACTTCCAGAGAACCAATGCTTAATTGATTATTGAAGAAAATAATAAAGTAATAGAGATTTATAATTTACTTTCTAATGAATTTGAGTAAAGTCATCAAATACAACTTTATTTCACTTAGCATTATACAAAAAAAGAGAAAAGTATACAACTAACAATCACACTCATATATAAAATTTTCAAAAGTAACAATAGAAACTTTCCCACTTCACTGTTGTTTCACCACTGGATGACATCACATTACCATGAAAATCCCTTTTCCAAGGCAATGTCACATAATGTTTTAGTAAAAACAAAATAAGATTTTTCATCTTGTTACAAAATAACAAAACCAGTCCTAAACTGACAAGTGACAGTTACCTCTTTATGCAGTTAACAGAAAGCATGGCACAAAGCTCTGTTTAGTTAAACAAACATTTGAAAAGTAACAACAATAGCCTCCATTCTACTAATGTATAACAGGCCAAGAATGGGTCCATTATGGTTCTGGTATGCTATGAACCCTCTACTGATTAGAAGTCTGACTGTTTTTCAAACACAACAGAACAGACTCACCTACTACATGTTAGAGGGCTTTTGGGATACAGCCTTGGAAGGAACAGCCTTGCCTTGAACTCTCCTTCTTGGTACCGCTGCCTGATCTCTAAGAGCCAACTGGTAGAGATTAGGGAAGGCACTAGGGACCGTGCCATTGACCTTAGCTAAAACTTCCAGGACTTTCATCTTGGTGGTTTCAGCATGGGCTCTGGTTCCCCACAGGAACACATAGCTTGGGGGATCACTGCCAGGTACCTGGTGGTACTCCAGGTAATTTTCCTGCACTAGATCTCTTATAAACTCCTCAGGCTCGCCAAAGATCAAGTGCTTCTTCCCAGCATATACCCCCACTCCATTCAGAAATTGCCAGACCTCTTGCTCAGTGGCACGGTTACCCTTCATGAAGATCACACCTAGGATGGACATCAGGAGACCAGTCCTAGGCAATCCCCAATTACTACTCAAACTTCCCTCAGTGGAAAGACCCAGTTTGCCCACCAGCAAATAGGAATGGGTGTTGGGATCTATTTCCTTCAACTCAAGACCAAAGACTAATTCTAGGCGTGCAGAAGTTCTCCGGAGAATCTCAGGGAACTGTTCCTTATACTTCTTGTTGACTATTGCCACCATTTCACTCCTTGTAACTGCCTCTTTCATCTTAAACTTATCTAGCAGGAATTCTATCAGCACACTAGCCTTCCGCATGATCGGATCTTTAAGTGAGTACTGAATGGAAGTCCCTGCCTGGGCACCATCTGAACTTTTCTTATCAGCAAGAACAGCAGCATTCCTAACACCTATACCAGAGCCGGTGCAGGACACACCTGCTCCAAAAGATCCAGGGGTTTTCACACCCTGAGGAGCAGAACCACCAGGGAAGCTGGAGCCAACACTCTGGTCACCAGAAGAAGACCCTGCTTTCTCTGCAGTGGGCTGAACTTCTGGGACCTCCCTGCGTAACTGCTGTCGTTTTGCACGGGAGCGGCTCTTACTCTTTTGACCCCTAGGCATGATGACTGGGCTCAGGGCTGAAGTAGTAGAGCTGACAGGCAGGAATCTGAAAGGATAAGAATAACAACCTGTAAGCACCATTGTACTACCAGGTATAGAATACCTTGGATTTAATGAAGATCTGGTTTTGCAGCTTTCCAGGAGAACATCTTTCTAGGAACATACCAGGACTCCCGTACTTGTGGATCAACCTCTTTTCTGCAAACCCTGTGGAGGAAATTAAAACTTGTTAAGCCACTGAATAAAAGTCTAGTTTCAGGCTTCCAAGACTGGGTTAGGTCTTTCCCTAGCTTCACTTGCAAGGGCTAAGCAGACAGACAAACTTAGGCCACCATACAGGGGCAGAGGCCTGTACAGATAGATTCACTCAGGCCTTCATACAGGGACAGAGACCTGTATCCACATAAACCCACTTAAACTGCCATGAAGGGATATAGGTCTGTGCAGAAAGACACATTTAAGCTCCATGCAGGGGCAGAAACCTGTGCCCATACAAAGCCACTTAGGCTGCCAGATACAGACAGAGGCCTGTAGAGAGAGAGAGAGAGAGAGAGAGAGAGAGAGAGAGAAAGAGAGAGAGAGAGAGAGAGAGAGACCGAGACCCACTTAAGACTGCCAGTGGAGGCATGTGTACACAGACCCACTGAGGTTTGCATACAGTGCCCAAAGCCTGTGCAGATAGATCTGCCTAGGCTGCAATACAAGTGTGGAGACCTCTAGAGACAGACCAACTAAGGCCACCATAAAGGGAACATATACTGACAAACCCATTGTCTTGCTAGAAAGGGAAAGAGGCCTATTCAAATATTAAGTCTACCATACAGGGACAGAGGTCAGTAGAGACAGACCTATTAAGGGCACCAGGCAGGGACAGAGATCTGTGCCCATTCTGTGCCCATACAAACCCACATAAGACACCACACAGACAGCAGAGAGAACACTGCAGACAGACCCACATAGACCACCACAAAGGGGCAGAGGCCTGTGCCCTGATAAACGCAATAGCCTGATAGAAAGGGGAAGAGGCCTGTAGAGACAGAATAACTGAGAGCAACATAGAGGTGCAGACATCTTAGAGACAGACCACTAAGTACACCCAATATGAGTGGAGGAGACTTGTGCCCTTACAAACACAAGTAGCCTGCTAGAAAGGAGCAGGAGCCTGTTCAGATGTACCCACTAAGGCCACCATACAGGGGCAGAGACTTGTACTCTGACAAACCCAACTAGCCCTCTCAAAAGGGGCAGAGTCCTGTACAGATAGACCTACCAAGGCCACCATATAGGGGCAAAGACCTATGCCTTTACACAGTCAATTAGGCCACCACTGGCAGTAATAGGTGATTCCTGTGCAGATAAACCCAGTAATGGCACCATACAGGTGTGGGAGAGATCTGTGCCCATACACACCTAGTTAAGCAGTCAGACTTTGGGGGTTATGCAGATAGACCCACAGAGACTAAAAGACGGGGGGGGGGGGGGGGGGGGACCTATGCCTGTACATATGCAATTAGGCCACCAGAGACTGAGTTAGGCAAGGCCTGTGCAGACAGACCCACTAAGGCTACCAGACAGGGGCAAAGACCTGTTCCCATAAAACCCAGTTAGGGTACCACACAGGGGCAGGACCTGTACAGACAGACCCACTAGGCCACCGAAGAGTTGCTGAGACTTGTACTCTGACAAACACAATTAGCCCTTTTGGAAGGGGCAGAGGCCTGTGTAGATAGACACACCAAGACCACCATACAGGAGCAGAGACTTATGTTCATACACACAAACTATTGGATAACCATAGAATGGTGTGTATGGAGGGGGAAGGAGCTGTGTAGTCAGACCTACTAAGGCCATCATGCAGGGGCAGAGGGTTGTGCTCTAACAAACCCAATTAGCCCTCTAAAAGGGGCAGAATCCTGTACAGACAAACCTACAAAGGCTACCATACGGGGTGGAGACCTGTGCCCATACAACCCAGTTAGACCTCCATAAAGGGGGAAGGGCTTATAGAGACCAACCCACTAAGGCAACCAAATAGGAGTGGTGACTTATGCTATGAAAAACTCAATTAGCCCTTTCAAGAGGTGCGGAGTCCTGCGCAGAGACCCACCAAGGCCACCAAACAAGGGCAGAGACCTATGTCTGTATTCACCAAATTAGGCAGTCAGGAGTGGAGTAGGGTGAAACCTTGAAGACAGACACACTAACGTCACTATACAGGGCAGAAATGTTTGCCCATACAACCCAGTTAAGCCTCCAGACAGGGGCAGGGCCTCTAGAGATAGACCCACTAAGGCCACCTTATAAGAGCCAAGAGTCCTAAGAATATAAACCCACCAAAGCCACCATGCAGGGGTAGACATCTAAGCCTGTACAAACCCTACTAGGCTACTACAGAAGCTTATGGGTGAGGCCTCTGTTGACAGACCCACTAAGGCCACCATATAGGGGCAGAGATATATGATCTGACAAATGCAATTAGTCTCTTCAAAAGGGGGAGCCTGTGCAGATGTATACTCCAAAGACAGCATATAAGGTATAGCAGTGGCTACATGTGTTCATACATACACAATGGGGCTACCAGACCAGTTGGGGTCCCAGAGGCCTGTGTGGGTAGACCCACCAAGGCCAATAAACAAAGACAGACACCTATGCCTGTGTTCATCTAATTAGGACTCCAGAGGCTGTGGTGGGCAAGGCCTGTGTGGACAGACCCACTTAGGCCACCATACAGGCTCAGGAACTTGTGGCTTTGCAATCCAAATTAGCCCTACCAAATGGAGTGGAAGCCTGTTGCAGAAAGACTAACCAAGGCCACTGTACAGGAGCTGAGATCTGTATCCATACAGGAGTTAAGACTTATACTTTAAAACATAGTTAGGCTTCCTGATTGGGGGCAGGGCCTGTAGTGACAGACACACTGAGGCCACTATCCACAGGTGGAGACTTGTGTTCTCACAACCCGTACTATCACACTCAAAAGCAGCAGAGTCCTGTGAATATAGACCCACCAATGACATCATAGAGGGGTGGAGACCTACTCGTGTACAAACCCTATTAGGTACTTCAACAGCTGGTGGGCAATGCCTCTGTGGATAGACCCAACAAGGCCACCGTACAGGGGAGGAGACTTTTCCCATACAACACAGTTAGGCTTCCCCACAGGGGTGGGGCCTGTAAAGATAGACCCACTAAAGCCACCATCCACAGATGAAGCCTTGTGCTCTCACAAACCCTATTGGCTCTCGAAAGGGGTAGAGTACTGTGAATAGTAACTCACCAAAGCCAAGCTACAAGGGTGTACACATATGCCTATACAAATACAATTAGGCAACTTCAGCAGCTGGTAGGCTAGGTCCCTGTGGCTAGACCCACTAAGGCCACTGAACAGGGGCAGAGACTTTTCTCATACAACATGGTTAGGCTTCCAGACAGAAGCTGGGCCTGTAGTAACTGACCCACTAAGGCCACCATACAGGGGTAAAGCCTTGTGCTCTCACAAAACATATTACCACACATGAAACAGGCAGTGCCTTGTTAATATAGACCCACCAAAGCCAACATACAAGGGAGAAGACCTATTACTCTACAAACACTATTATAAGGCTGAAGTGGCAGCTGGTGGGTGAGGCCTTTGTGGATAGACCCACTAAGGCCACCATATAGGGGCAAAGACTTTTCCAATACAACAGTTAGGCTTCCTGGGCGGGGCCTGCATAGACAGACCCAATAAGGTCACCATAAAGGTATGGAGCCTTATGCTCTCACCAAACACCATCAGACACCTAAAAAGTTGCAGATTCCTGTGAATATAAAACCACTAAAGCCACTGTACAATGGTGGAGACCTAGGACTGTACAAACCCTATTAGGGCACTTCAGCAGCTGGTGGTGAGGCTGCTGTAAAAAGATCCACTAAGGCCATTGTAAAGGGGAGGAGACTTTTCCCATACAACATAGTTAGGCTTCCCAACAAGGGCAGAGCCTGTGAGACAGACCCACTAAGGCCACCATAAATGGGTAGAGCCTTGTCCTCTCACAAACCATATTACCACACATTAAAGCCATGAAGTTTTGTTAATATACAGCAGAGTTTTGTTAATATAGACCTACCAAAGCCAACATACAAGGGTGAAGACCTAGCACTATACAAACACTATTAGGGCACTTCAGCAGCTGGTTGGCGAACCTGAGTGGAAAGACCCACTAAGACCACCATGCAGGGGCAGAGTTTTTTCCCATACAACATGGTTAGGCTTCGGGACAGAAGCCGGGCCTGTAATGACTGACCCACTAAGGCCACCATACAGGGGTAAAGTCTGTGCTCTCACAAACCATATTACCACATATGAAACAGGTGGTGCCTTATTAATATAGACCCACCAAAGCTAATATATAAGGGAGAAGACCTAGTACTGTACATACACTATTATAAGGCCACTTCCACAGCTAGTGGGCGAGGTCTCTGTGGATAGACCTATTAAGGCCACCGTACAGGGGTGGAAACTTTTCCCATAGAAAATAGTTAGGCTTCCCGACAGGGGTGGGGCCTGTAGAGACAGATCCACTAAGGCCACCATACAGGGGTGGACTTTTGTGGTCTCACAAACTATATTACCACACGCGAAAGCCGTGAAGTCTTATTAATATAGACCTACCAAAGCCAACATACAAGGGTGAAGACCTAGTACTATACAAACACTATTTTAAGTGCAATTCAGCAGTTGGTGGGCAAGGTCTCTGTTGACAGACCCACTAAGGCCACCATACAGGGGCGGAATCTTTTCCCGTAGAAAACAGGCTTCCCGATAGGGGCGGGGCCTGTAGTGACTGACCCATAAAGGCAACCATCAACAAATGGAGCCCTGTGCTCTCACAAACTCTACAGACAACCTAGAAAGGGCCAGGGTACTGTGGATATAAACTCACCAAAGGCACCATACAGCGGTGTACACGTATGCCTGTACAAACCCGAACGGCCACTTCAGCATCTGGTGCGCAGGGCCTCTGTGGATAGACCCACTAAGGCCACTGTAGAGGGGCGGAGACTTTTCCCATACAATAGTCAGGCTTCTTGAGGAGGGCGGGGCCTGTAGAGACAGATCCACTAAGGCCATCATACAGGGGTGGAGCTTTGCGCTCTCACAAACCATATTACCACAGGTTAAAGCCATGAAATTTTGTTACTACAGAGCAGAGTTTTGTTAATATAGACCTACCAAAGC
>JANHMN010000005.1:76548062-76563134 GCA_030674055.1 Rhabdomys pumilio | reverse complement strand
TTGGTGAAGCCTCTGTGAAAGACCCACTAAGGCCACCGTACAGGGGCGGAGACTTTTCCCATACAACATAGTTAGGCTTCCAGACAGAAGCTGGGCCTGTAGTGACTGACCCACTAAGGCCACCATACAGCGGTAAAGCCTTGTGCTCTCACAAACCATATTACCACATGAGAAACTGGCCGCGCCTTGTTAATATAGACCCATCAAAGCCAACATACATGGGTGAATACCTAGTACTGTACAAACACTATTAGAGCACTTCAGAAGCTGGTGGGAGAGGCCTCTGTGAATAGACTTACTAAGGCCACACTGTACAGAGGCAGAATCTTTTCCCATAGAAAGTAGTTAGGCTTCCCGATAGGGGCGGGACCTGTAGAGACAGACCCACTAAGGCCACCATACAGGGGTTATATTACCGCACATGAAAGCCATGAAGTTTTGATAATATAGAGCAGAGTTTTGTGCATAGACCCACTAAGGCCACCGTACAGAGGCGGAGACTTTTCCAATACAACATAGTTAGGCTTCCCAACAGGGGCGGGGCCTATAGTGACTGACCCAATAAAACCACCATACAGGGGTGGAGCTCTCACAAACCCTATTAGCACACTGGAAACGGATAGTCCTGTGAATATAAACTCACCAAAGCCAATATACTTGGGTTGGGACCTATAGCTGTACAAATCCTATGAAGTAACCTCAGGTCTGTTGGTTGAGGCCTCTGCGGATAGACTCACTAAGGCTACCGGACTTTTGCCCATACAACACAGGAAGTCTTCCTGATAGGGGCAGGCCCTGTAGAGACCGACCCACTGTGGTCATCATCCAGGGCCAGATACCCCACCCCCACTACCAGAACATCTAATATTCAAAACTGTCTTCTTTCTAGCCTTTAAGCCCTGATATGTTAATTTTTGTTACCTAAGTCTAAGAGTTTCTCACTAGGACTTCATTCCGTAAGGGGTAAAGTACAACTGGCAGTACTATAGGCCCAAGGCCTATAAGAGGCTTTTCGGAGTAAAGGACTCACATGGAGGGACAAGGTCAATCGAAAAACTTGAGGTTATGACCATTTTTAAGCCGGTTACCCTACCCAAACACCCGACAATACCTTGGATTGTTCTCTGCAGACTGGATTCCAAGCCTCTCGTGCCTAGACCTCAGGCGGGTAATGCAACCGGAAAATGAAGTAATCCTCAACTTCCGGTCCCTCCCACTGTTTTCCTGTGGTCTCCTAAATAGTTCTCCTCATAGGAGGTGCTCTCTTATCTTTTGTTCCGGAGTAGGAGGTTCCCTGGTCTTATGCTTGTAATTTCTAGCTCATTCGTATTGGGCTCTGTCACTCCTCCACTTGCTTTGCCTCCTCTTCACTGCTCTTAGTCTTCCATTGTCTACTCCCCTCCCCTCTCCTCTTCCCTCCGTTCCAGTCTTCTGTAGTCCAGTGTCCTAGTCTTGCCCTCCTATCTCTCCCCTCCTGTCCCTCCCTTCTCTGTTCTTCACTCCCTACCTCCCTCCTGCTCCTTTAGCCTAGATTCTCCTTCCTTCCTCACCCAGTTCAACTCCCCTCCCGCTTCCCTCTTGCTCCCCTCCCCTCAGTTTTCATCCCTTCCCTACCCACTTCTCTCCCCTCCTTTAGTCTAATCTCCTCTCCCTCTCCTCACTTCCTCCTCCCCATCCTCCACTCTCCCCTCCTTATTCATCTCTCCCCTTATTTTGCCTTGCTTCTCCTCCCTGCCTCACCTCTCCTTAGTTTTTTTTTTCCTCAGTTGCTTTTCTTCTCTCTTCCATTCACTTCCCCTACCCCACCTACCTTTCTGCCAATTTTGGCTCCCCTCTGTCTTCTCCACCTATCATCAATTCTTTCTCTCTCCCTCCCTCTTCCACCTACTTCTCCCTTCCCTTTTACTATCCTCCCCACCCTTCCGCAAATCTCTCTTTCCTTTCCATCTGCTTTTTTCTCCACCTACCTCCTTTATTCCTTTCCTTTCTCTTCATCTCTTCCCCTCCTCCACCTCTTCCCTCATCTTTCCCTCTCTACCACTCCACTCCTTGAATCACTATGTGCTCTAACTTTCTGTTTTTGTATGGTTGGCCTTGAACTCTCAATACTCTGGATTGCTGGGATTACAGGTACACAACAACTCTTGACTGTTCCCATATTATCAGAAATTAGCTTTCTCAGGGGTATTTGTTCTGAGGCAGTACTTTGATTGTAGCCTTTTGTGAACATAAACTGACAATCGGCCTGCATGTGCTTCATGAGTTCTGAGATTGCATATTTGTACCCTTATACTTAAATCTTTTCATCCTCATTGTTTGTAGGTGATCAGCCACTTTCTTTCTGCAGAATTTGTGGCCAATTCTCAAATTAATGACATTAATCACTGAGATTGCAGGTAGAAAGTACTACTATGCTTTATCCACCCACTTTTATCTGGCCTGGTTGAAAAATGTCATGGTAGAGAAAGGACAAGAGACTGCAATCCTGTATAATTTGAAATATGGCTCTCTTCTGCCCTCATTTCAGTTCTCTATACTGCTGTCCAGGACTGGAAATAAAACCATTTATTATATGAAATCATCCCCTTTCTACACCCATATGGCCTGGCAGCCTGTAAGGGGAAAGAGGGGGTAGCTCCTTAGCCAGACAGCTGTATCTGGGTCCTTTGCTGGCTGACATAATGGAATGTCCAAGATTTTCAGGGGTGACCTTCTACCCTTCTCAGATGTTAGTCCTGATTATACTTGCTGTTCCAGTTTTATTTTTATAGGTATTTTCTGTTAAGATCATAATAAATTACTGACCAGCTTTCTTACACTAAAGATGATTTAAGTGGTTCAGTACTATCGTGGAACTCACCAAATTCAAACATTTGTGCTACCTATAACTCCATTGATAATAGCAAATATAGTTGCTACCTTATATTCCTTTACTAAGGAAATAAAAAAAATGTTATGTTGCAGATGAAGCAGGTCAAACTTGAAAATGTTCTTTTCAGTTAATTATATCATCTATCATAGACTGAACACCTGATTCCGTTTAATGGTACATTCATTCATAGATTCTAGTTCCACACAGAACTAGAATTTGAGAGAGTTTTTTTATTCCTTTAATTGTTCCATGATTTATTTCAATCATGGGGGCAGCTGGCTGAACTTTGTTAGTATCTTCACAGCCACAAGTGAGGCAGTAAGTAATAAAATATAAGATTAATTGATATATTTTCTTCTCTGGTGAGTAAGCAGTAATTCTATTGAAGATTAAATTTTCATATTTTTTCATAGCTTAATAACTCCTTTTTATTATGGAACTTCATTAGCCTTTCAGTTTGTTATAAAAACTTTATCTGAGAGAGAACAGATGACATTTTTCCTTTTGAATGTTCCTGGATCATTTTGCATCACATGATGATAATCTAGTTACATTCAGTTTCCTGCAAATGTCATAGCTTTGTTCTTGAGAGCTGAGTAAAACTTTGTGTGTTTGTGTGTGTGTGTGTGTGTGTGTGTGTGTGTGTAATTCCTGTTAACCAGGTGATGATTACCCAAGCTTATTGCATGATTTGCTTATTGTTTAAGTTCCATGATAAACATAAAGATGCAGCTTTATGATAGGCTCTCTTAATTTTTTTATTTATGTATTTAGAATGTATATAAATGTATAATATACTACCTTGATTTTATGGATTTTAAATTGCTTTTCTGGTTTTCATAGTGCTTAGATTAAACTCCCATGAACAGCATAACAGTTTTCTATTTTCCTCATATTTTTGCCAGAATTTCTTTATAACCTTCTCACTGAGATAAGATAAATTCTAAATGTCGTATATTGATTTGTTTCCCTGATGTTTCAAAATGTTTAACTTTTTCGTGTTTTTATTAGTCATTTGTCTTTTGCCATCCAGTTGCCCACTTACTAAATTGTTTGTGCTTTGCTGTGCACGTTTTTAGTTATCAAAACAGTTCCCATACTAATCCACTGTAACATCAATTAATGGTAAGGTCTTATCTATTATTTTGTGATCACCTCATTTTAGTTGTCACTTTAGCATAAAACTAAAAATTTCCTTGGTTGTTGTTCAGTAGTTGTGATGTGCAGTTAGCTCTGTGAACTCCTTTAGGAAGTGCTATCTTGTCTAGTTCACTTTAATGTTGGTAGCCAGCACCTTTATCAGTAAATTCTTTAGGGATGACAGTATAATACTTCTCTAATTCTAAAGCTCCTTTGGCACTTCCTGAAATTCTTTTCAGTCAACTAGTTTTGTAATTTTTTTAAAAAAAATTATTTGCCATTTTGACATAGTAATAAATAATATCCATACTATTGCCCTATTAATATTGAACTTCTTCTGTATGTAGGACTTGTACATCTTATTTTTTTAGTATCATTTCTTTCTATTTCTTTCAGTTGTTATTGAAAAATATTTATGAAATTGTTTATATGTCTTTAAAGAATTGGTTTTCATTTGTTCTTTTTAATAAAAATTCATACACTTTTCCATTTATTTTCTACTTTCTGCTTCTTTGTTTTGAAGTGGAAATTTCTGGTTTCTTTGGAGACTCAGTTTTGTCATATGATGTTTTTCTGCAAACTGTCTTATGAAAGGATGTTTTTTTCTAAAACAGACATATGGAAAGATGTTTTGCTGAGAAACAGACACGTGGTGTTTTTCTGGAAGCTGCCTGGAAAAAGGGCATGTGATGTTTTGCTAGAGCGGACACTTGAGAGAACACATGGTGTTTGGAAAGGATATTAAATAAAACCCAATAGACAGTGGACAATGTGTGTGGTATTAGTATGCCTTACCATTCTTTGCTGGTCATCTTTGGGCTTTGTTGACACTGGTCTTCACTGATGACACTGTATGGTATTTGTTCATCTTGCCATTCATTGCTGGTAATCCTTTGTAGTGACTTCATAGAAAGAAACACACCAAAAACTTCTGGTGGTATTCCAGCAGCTTCTTGCTACTTCTGTGGACTCGGGCCTATTGGCAGAGCCTTGTAGTTTCTTCTGAATCCAACTGCTGTTGCAGATTCATGAATGTTGTTCATGAGTGGATTGAGCTACTGCTGCTGATTCATGTGAACTGAACTGATAATATGCTGACAACAATGATTAGATTCACCCTAAAGAACTATTTCGAAAAAGGTCCATACCCTCCTTTGCCCTATTAACCTTTCTTTTCCATTACCTCTGGTGAGTGGTGGGCTAGAAGGGAGGTTAAAGCATTTAAGAACACTGTTTAATTTGATATTAATTCTCTAATATTTTAAATTGACAGACTCTATCAGATAATTTCTCCTTACATACATGTTTTGTTTCAACCCAGTGTCTGTCTTTGTGTCTCACACTGGCCTGGGAGTGCCAATGGGGTCGAAGCTGCTTTTGAACTCTCCATTCTCACACTTCTAACTTGTAAGTACTAGCAATCCTGACTATAATATATTTTAATGAATAAAACACTTGCAGCACTGTCTTTTGGGCTAATTAGAATCTAACTTATAGACTCTATAATAAAACTGCATTTTTGTGTAAACATTACAAGATAAAAGAATCTTTTGTAATGCCACATAATTTTTTAACACATTAATATATAAAATACATTATGAAAGTCTGTGTATGCTCAAAACCTCTAGGAAACGTTGAATTTTTTTAGAGTAGAAAGAGATATTTTTTTTTAAATCAAGTTTTAGAATTGATGTTTCACTACACTGTTGTACTTTCTAATTATATTAGACTTGAACAAATTTAAAAACTAGGGACAGATAATTTTTCTTTGGTAGGAACAATAACTTGAGATAAACCAATGAAGATAAGTGGACAACTACACATATTCATAGAATACCTAAGAATATACTCTTTGAATAACTATTTTGGATTTTTTTCCTTTTTCCTTTTCCTTCTCTCATTTTATACATGCTAGTCACAGTATCTCCTCCATTCCGTCCTAACCACTCCCCATTCCTTCTCCCCCAGACCACTGCTCCTCTTTTTCTTTTCAGAAAATAGCAACCCTCCCAAAGATATAAAACAAACAGTATAACAAAATGCAGTAAGACTAGGCACAGACCCTCATATCAAGTCTGGAAGAGGCAACACAGTAGTAGGAGGAGGACAAAAGTCCCAAGAACAGGCGAAAGAGTCAGAGACAATCCCACTCCAATTAGTAGTCACTTAAGAATGCCAAGCTACAGGAGTGCCACATATAAGTAGAAGGCCTAGGTCAGACCCATGCAGGCTCCTTGATTGCTACTTCAGTCATTGTGAGCCCTTATGAGCCCTACATAGTTAATTCTGTGAGTTGTGTTCTTCTGCTGTTCTTGACACCTCTGGTTTCCTCCCCCTCTTCTGTAGGGTTCCCTGAGCTCCATCTACTTTTTGGCTGTGAGTCTACATCTGTTCCCATAAGTTGCTGGAAGAAACCTCTCTGAAGATGATTGGGTTAGGCACTGCTCTATGAGTATAGCAGAATATCATTTGGAATCATTTCATTGACTTTTTTTGTCAGTCATTTTTGGTCCTCTCCTAGGTCTCTGAGCCATCTAGCTCCCTGTTCCTAGCCATCCAGGCAGTGCTGGGCATGGGCTTTCTCTTGTAACTCAGGCCTCAAGTTAGAACAGCCTTTGGTTGGCCACTCCCAAAAGCTCTGAGCAACCATTGCTCAAGCATACCTCACGGGCAGATTGTGAGCAGTAGGTTTTGTGGCTGGGTCGATCCCACCAATGGGAACTTTGTCTGGTTACAGAGGATGGCTGCTTCAGGCTCCATACCCTCTATTACTCAGAGTTCTTGCTTGGCTCACCCTCATATGTTCTTGGAAGTTTTCAGTGCAGAAGGTTTTCACATTTCCTCCAGTAAATACCCACCCATTCCTATTTTCTCTCTCCTCTGTTCCTCACCTGATGTCTTCTGTTCTCCCATACCACCATGAACAATCCCAGTCTTCTCTGACCTCATAGTTTTAATTTATAGATATATTCACAGTAATTTGACATTTTCTACAATATTAGGAGAAATGATCAGGGAGTCTTTATAAATTGTTACAACATTTTCTATATAGTAAATTTTAATACTGATAACTTTCATTAACATGGTATTTGTGTTACAATAAATTAGCTAATATTGATGCATTGGTATTAAGTGGAATCTATGATTAACTTTAAATATTCTGTAGGTTTTGAAAATAAAAATTAGAGGGTTGGAGAGACAGCTGACTGCATTTTCTCTATTCTAGAATATCTGGGTTTTGTTCTCAGGACATGGAAGCTTACAAACATCTGTAACTCCAGTTCTAGTCTCATGCACTGTAAACATGTAGTATATTTACATACAGGCAGGCAAAATACTTATTCACATAAAATGAAGTTAAATAAAATCTTTTAGAAGAAAACTCTATGATGTGAAAGTTGCCATAAAAGACACTACACGAAGATTCCCTGTTGTTCACTCATTCAACTCTCTCTATACCTTTAAATTCCTTGTCTTTCTAAAGGCTTTAATAATTTTGCTTTTTCCAGATAGCCACATAGTTTGGAACATCCAGCATTTATCCTCTTTCAAATAGCCTACTTTCACTTATCCATATTAATGGCTTAGAAGCTTGTTTCTCTTGATCACTAGATATTATTCAATTTTATGGATGTTTCAGACATTGTTTATTCATTCATCTACTGAAGAACATATTGATTTATTCTAAAATGTGACAATTATGAACAAAATTGCTATCATCATTTGTATGAAGGTTTTGTATGGACATAGGTTTCAAATAATGTAAACACTGAGGAGTTCAATTGCTAGAGAATTGGATGAATACATATGATTTTGTAAAGTACTATCAAACTGTCTTTCAAGGATCCTGTACAACTTTGCATCAACACTCAAAAAATGAGGAGTCCTTTGTTTTACAAATTCTCTATCATTTTACTTGTAAGTATTTAGGACTTTATTCATTTTACTAAGTATATAATTATATAGGCAGAAATACTCTGATCCAGATGTTCTCTTATTCATATATTCATTTCAATGTATTGTAAGAATCAGATCCAATTAATCTATATTAGAAACTATTGGATATATATTTGCTCATAATATTTCTTCATTTTACTGGTTATAAGTAATCATTATTGATACTTTATTTAGTATTTGATAATAGGAATTTAAGTTTCCTTTTGAATATAACTGAAAGGTTACTTTGTTATATTCAAATGCTGGCTTCTATTGATCAAATTTTTTTCTAATAATGTATACAGTCTCACTGATTACTTTTCTAATGTACATTATTTTTGATAATTTGTTCTTTTTGTAATTTCATATTAAAAGACAGCTTAAATTATTGCATTAGATATCATTTGTTTCCTGATATATGTATTTTATGATATAAAATTTTCTGTTTCTCTGGACCCAAGTACTGATGAATATTTAACTTTAAATTTAGTTTAGTTCTTAATGTTTCTATTTTAATTTTTTCTAGCATTATTGTTCCACCTATGTATTCTTTAATAACATGTTAGCTAATCTCAAATTACTTTAGGATTTTCTTATTACCATTTTTATCATTTAGTATATAAATTCTGCTATGTCCTTATAGCATATCCTGTATGATATATAGTTTTTAATTCCATGACAATTATGAAGTGGGACAGGATGTCATTTATCTTTGTGTATGTGTAATTCACACATACATATTATAAATACAACCTGGATTTTTAATTCTTATCATTGAGCATTTTACAGGTACACAATGATGTTTATTTTTCTATTTTGAAACTATTTTATACAGTATACTGTTTATGTTATGTTTCCCCTCCCCTAAATCCTCCAAGATCCTTTACACCTCCCTCCCATTGAATCCTAACTTTTTTATTCCTTAGAAAATAAATATCTCTTTGTGGTTTTCCTCCCCTTAGCATCTGATTTTTTTCCCTCCTGGTTCTACCTACTTTACTCACTCAGTTTAATCAAACTAGTCTTCCATATAATTTTCCTCTCTTGTATCTCAGTTTTATGCAGAACTCAAAGGGTATAACCTGAACAATTTACATAAAACTTGATATTCACATTCTGTCAGTCTTACAGCAGCAGTTGCCCATTAGCCCATGAATATAAGTCTGAGTGTGGGCTGTTATTGTGCATGGGCTAGAAAGTATGGATTGATGTGTAATGTAGGTGCTTGATTACAGAAGATTGCTAAAGGATTGGGAAACATTTCTGGCCAAGGAAACATTAAAGAGCATAGCCTATGGCTGACCTAAAAGATTCAAGTATGTATGTCAAAGGGATCTTATAATGAAGCCCTAACAGATCAGCTTCTTGCCTCTCAGAGGACTGTGGAGTAAATAGCTTACAAGGAAAAGCATTTTTTGTTTACAATTTGGAGGAACTTGATTACATGAGGTTTTGTTTTGTTGTTTTCCTTTTATCCCTTTTTATTTTTTAAGGATGATGAGGTCCATTAGTTAAAGAATGGTAAAGACAAATGTGTTTATAAATACTCATCTTTTTTCCTCCTTCCCCAAAGTGAAGTCACTCAACATACCTGATCCAATTTTCGCATCTCTAAAATGAGCTAACAAGCTTAATACTTGACTATTTTAAAATATGCAGAACACATGAGGCTCTACTCTTCTTAGGGACTCTGCATTCAAAAAATTTTGTGTTAGAAATGGGTGGGAGGCCATATTTCTCATTGTAAACAGATACTTCTAAAGATTCTTACTGTTACTACATAAACGTCTTGTTTAGAAAGTTCTACATCGTCCATGTAGACATGGTGACATACTTCCCTTCCTTCTTTTTTACTTAAAATAAAATGTTCAAATTTGGATTGTTAGTTATTCATTTATATCTGAGAAATAAGGCCTTTTGTTCATTATTTAATGCTGATTATTTTGCATCTCACCTTTAAGGAACAAGGCATAATTAGTCTCTTAATTATCTTGAAGTTGGAAAATGTAAATATCAATACAGAGAACTCATATTTGTGTGGCTGTTCTCAGTAGTATGTACATCTGTGGAAGCTTGACAACACACATTTTGTGCATAGCTAAAATTTGAATAAGTTGCTTAGAGACTGCAAATCAGAGCTGCAGTGTGATGCTGTTTAGCATGCCCAAAATTAGATTGTTAAAAAGTGCTCATGCCTTCTGCAAGGCAGTTTATTTTCAGAACTGAATGCATTTTTATTATTAAAACAAAGGAAAGAAAAAAAGCAGTAATTCAACCATTGTTCTTTAAAACACATATATATGGGGAGGGAGATTTCAAGTTTCTGTTCTTATCTGATATTATTTTGTCTCAATTCATGAGTTACAAATGTCTTACTGTCTATTGTTCTACACAATTCTTTTGTAAATTTTCTTGTGAGCTCATATTTCTGTAGGATTAATTACACTCTAACACAGCCTTAAGAGTTATCTCGTATATCTGTATTTTGATGATTAACCCTACTTTAAAAGGGTATTTTTTTCACGTTGCAGAACTAGTTATTGAGTTACTCCTCTGTGGTCAATTTGGTTTTAATTGTTCTGACCTGCTTCAGTTAAACTAAAAGATGATTCAGTTCATGGCTTAATACAACTTTGATGTAATAGTAATATCGAATTTTTTTTAATCTCACTGCTTTTCTTAAGTTACATTTCTTTCTTTTAAGTGAAGATTGGCCCATAGTATTGTCTTGGGAAATAGCAAATAGTTTGGTCTGTTGAGCAAATGCAGGAAAGCTTATCATAAAAAAAATAACAGATAACTCTTAGTGATTTATTTTAACCTAACTGGAAAGAACAGTAATTAATATAAACTTGACCTGGAGATGCTTTGTCTGAATCTTTACACTTTGATTGGAAAGAAAAGTCCACTTAATTCCTTGGTTATTATCACATAAAATATATTCCTTAAATCGGACTAAAACCAAAAATTACACCATGTTTTCCACAATACCAAATGTTCAGTGAGCCTTGCTATAATAGAACAATCATTTCTCTCCAGACTTACATGTAGAAATTCCAACTCCTAGTTTTATATCAACAACAAGTGATTTTTTAAAAAAAAAAATAGGACTTGAGTAATGAGTTTTCATTAAAGCTATGTGAGAGCTGGCATCTTCTGACATGTAAGGATGATAATGGAGGAAAGACATCTGCTAACTTAAAAGAGTGGCTTCAACAGACCCTAAATAATCACTGTCTTTGATTTTATGCATGTCAACTCCCCAATGTATGAGATACAAATTTTTAAAAAAATTTAAAACCATTTATTGTGTGTATTTGATTAATGCATAATTTATTCTATATTTGTGAATAAGGTAAGTTAATTTAAATATGTAAGCATAAAGCTTTTTTTTTGGAAATGTAACCAGAATAAGATTTAACACGTGTGCACGTGTATATATGTGTATATGTGTGTATGTGTGTGTGTGTGTGTGTGTGTGTGTGTGTGTGTGTGTATGTGTGTGTGTGTAATCTATACCCTTCTGTTCAATACTAGCTCTCATGGTGCTGAAACACTTTCTAGCTGTCCTAGCTAGAAAGTAACACCTGTCCTGGCTGCAACTCTGCCTTAGAGTTTTTTCCTCATCTCACTAAGAATCTTATTATAGAAGAAGAAAGAAGCAGAACCCTACTTATAACAAGCCATCTTCCTTCCTTCCTTCCTTCCTTCCTTCCTTCCTTGTTTCCTTCCTTTCTTTTTTCTTTCTCCATTCATATTTGATGAAAAGGTGATGGTATAATAATTAATAAAATGTATAGAATGGAAATAGAATTATTTTTAAAGCAAAAGAAGATGTTTCAGAAAATGTCATAGGAATACTTTGCTTTAAATAAAATAATATGGAATCAAGTAAGAATGAGCAGTAGCATTATTCAGAGTCTATGAATGACAAGTTTATAATGGAATAATTATAAGTACAGAAAAAAAGTTAGATGTAGTTTACAAGTAGTGAGAGAACATTTACAGGCAAGAAGAAAAATTCAGAAAATAGTTAATCCTGTTCTGTTTACATGGTGTACATTTTATGAAAGAAAGTATACATTTCATGATACATTTTTGAGGTTGGAAAGACAGCTCCAGCAGTATAGTGTTTGTTTGCTGTACAAATATAAAGAAGCGTCTCAGTTCAATACCCAGAAACATGTTTAAAAAGCTAAGCATTGTGGTAAACACTTGTAACCCCAGTGCTGGGGAGACAGATACAGACAAATTCTGGAACACAATCTTTCTTGCCTAATTTGGAAATTCTGAGACAGAAGAGTTACCTTGTCTCAACACATTATCTCTGGCTTCAATAAACACATATACACACATGCACAAATACCTGTATATTCATGTATGAAAGACAGAGAGAGAGAGAGAGATGAGGAAGAGAAGGAGGAGAAAAAGGAGGAGGAAGAAGAGGAGGAGGAGGAGGAGGGGGAGGAAAAGGAGGAGGAGGGGGAGGAAAAGGAGGAGGAGGGCGAGGGGGAGGAGGAGAAGGAGAAACATCATGTTAGACTGGAGATGTAATTCAGTTAGTAGAGTTCAAGTATAGAATGAATGAAAATCTAGGTTTCTTCCTCAGTGATGAAACTGGTCATTGGTGGCCCACACCTCTAATCACCATGCTGTGGACCTGGAAGCATGAGGATCAAAAGTTAAAGTCATCTTCAGACACATTGTGATGCAAGAGACACTGTTTCATAAGGAAAGAAAGAAAAGAAAGAATGAAAAATATAAGAAGTTTGATGGGGTTAATTTTCCTAAAAGGACTGAAAGTTAAAAAGTTTAGTCACTACTAAGAATTAATGGTACTAATTAAAATGTACACTCTTAGAAACCATTAATTTCTTCACTATAACTCCTGTCAAATACAAAAACATCTATAACAACTATATCAAAAAGATATACTTCAGTTATAATTCATACTTTTAAGTTATAGCTTTATACCTTTCTGGATGTTGATTTAGGATTAGTAAACTAACAGAACTTAATATTTAGGGTGCAATTTTTCCCTTTTTGTGAAAGGAGAGTTTAAAGTCCTTTAGAATAAGGCAAATGGCTGGCCAATATGACAAAACAACAAAGCTTAGAGGATATGTTTAGTTTTGATATTATGACGAATAATCCTATGTGTCAGCTTGACTGAGCCATGAGATACCCAAATAATTAATGAAATGTTGTTATTCTGGGTGTTTCTATATAGGTAACTTTTGTTGTGGTTAACACTGGATTCAGAGGACTAAATAAAGCATAGGGCCACCACTAATGTGTATGGACCTCAACCTAAACAGGAAAAAATTCTTAGCTTTTTCCTGAGTAGGAGGTAGTTTTTTATGAATAGCTAAGCTCTAGTAGTACCTGTCTTTTAGTTGTAACTGAACCATTGAATGTTTCTGAATTTTGAGGCTATGTGCTTATGTCATATAACTACTATTGTAGCGTCTAGTTCTGTAACTTAATGGCACTTTCTGCGTGTCATGAAAACCATCAGTCTCCATAGTAAGTGAACCAAACCTTATTACACATATATAATATTCATGCATGTATAAATAGATACACATGTGAAAATATATTTTCGGTTTGTATCAAAGTTTTAGTTTGTTTGAGCTGCTAGAAAAGAACTTCATGAGAAGCTAGGTAATGAGAGAGAAAAAGAGAGAGGGGGCATGGAGGCAGAAGTTCACATGTCTCCACCAGTCAAAGATAGTCTACGTAGCTAGGTTGGGTATTAGGTTACACTTCTGATTGAGCATTACCGTACTTATAAAGTCTTTGATTAACATTTAAAAAAATTGTATAAAACAAAATGGAAAAGGGGGCATGGGATAGGGGTTTTCTATGGAGGGGAAATGGGGAAAGGGGTTGTTATCTGAAATATAAATAAAATATCCAATAAAAAATAATAAAATAAAAAAAAGAAAAGAACTTCATTAACAGGGTGGCTTATAAACAGCAAAAATTTATTCAACAAAACTCTAGATACTGAGAATTGCAAACTTGAGTCACTGACAGAACTGTTATATGGCCAGGAACTGCTTCTTGCTCATGGAAGGTCATTGTTTTCAGTGGGTTCTTTTTATAAGAGAGTTCATCCTAATTATGTTATAATCACCCTCTAAAGGCACAACCTGCTAATGAGTGGTACATTTATGGTCAAATTTTAATATGAATGGTATTTTATATTAATGGATACATATGCATTTTATCTGTGTTAGAAAATATTGAAAATATAAAGAACAAAATTGAATACTCAGATAAATCTTCACTCATAGGTCAGGAACATTGCTGATAGTTTCTTCTCTTGGTTTATATTCTTTTAGTAGCATGTTAATTGGCCTATAAAAATTCATACATACAAACATATACTTGCATTTATATTTTCATCTAGATATGTATATATCTGTTTGCATCCAGATTATCATTCTAATTTTTTAATGTGTATTGGCTTCCAGTTTGAAACATTTACATTATATCATAATTTTAGTTGTAAATTTAATTATTAATATAGCTTCAACCACCTGCTTCAAACAGCTAAACATAGAATACATGACTATACATGAAGCTCAGAATATAAAATATTGAGTAATGAAAATGTGTGACACCTAAGACATTGAGTATAAACATTGAACCTATTGTCACAGCTTGCTGCCGTGATCACAGAGTACAGAGTGGTCGAGTTCAGGTTTTCTTTGTTGAGAAGGTAAGGTTGAAATCCAGAGAAAGACCATGTAGATTGAATTCACAGAGAAACTTAGTGGAAGTGAGAGAGACCAGCAGAAAGAGAAATTTTAGACCCCACAAAATGGCTTCTCCCTTTTCTCGATAATTCTAGTCTAAAGGCATGCTATCACCAGGACAAAAGAGCAAAAACAAGAAGGAAGAGGGAGAGAGTGGAAGGGAGAGAGAGACAGAGAGACAGAGAGACAGAGACTGTCAGACAGATAGACACAGAAAAATAACACACAGCCTTTATGTTTGTGTATTAATGCAAGCTTGCATTATATACATGTATATATATATATGTATATGTATATATTATATATATATATGATATATATATATATATATATATATATATATATATATATATATATATA
>JANHMN010000005.1:76504980-76548052 GCA_030674055.1 Rhabdomys pumilio | reverse complement strand
ATATATATATATATATATATATATATATATATATATATATATATATAAATGCATGATTCTCTGTTGACACATTAGCCATAAAGGGAAGAATAGTAGATTTCATATAAATATATAAATATAAATATTTTGTAGCACACTAGTGATTTATAAACAAAAACAAGAACAAATTTATATTTGCCCTCTAATTGAATTGACAGAGATGCAACAATGCAGACCACAATATGTCTAAGAAAGAATATAACTAGGCATAAAACATCATAGTATACCCCATAAGTAAACACAGTTATTAAACTTAAATGTCAGAGTATCATAATTGATGACAAAAAGAAAAGTGACTAATAGAATAAAAAGAATTTTGTTAAAATTATAATCTATATGTTTAAGAAAAAAACAAATCTGTTAAAATACATATATTTCATAAGGATTAAAATGCAGTAAAAGTAGTACAATGTGTGACAAAATAGTATTAGTTAATGTAATAACATATGACAAAAGCAAAGATCAGTGAAACTATAAATGTTGAAAAATTATGAATTTTATGGTGTGTTTATGTATTTTGAAAAATAGAATTATATTTAAAGTGGTATTTATCTTTTGCTAAATTTACTACTGAAAATTTTGACAAATTTATTAGGAATAATATAAAATATGCAATTATGTTTTCACTCTATCATTATGATTATTTTGCTTCATGCATATAGGCACCAGTATTTTTGTGAATAAAATGTTTAAATATGCCTAATAGCAGAAATGACAGCTGTGAACTAGAGATGAAGGAATTGTTTATTGATGCAATAAATAAAATTCAAGATTCAAAATGATAAATAAAGGTCTATTTCTTGGTACTCTGGAAGACACCCAGTAATATAAAATGCTTGCTTAGCATCTCAGTAGTCCTGAGCAGGGAAGTTGGGAGTTCAGGTTAGCATGGGCTTCTTGTTAGGAGGAGAGCTAAGGAATAAGGCTGCTTTCAACTTGTTCAGTCACCCAAACATGTGCTCAACAGAAAGCAAAATTTAAAATTTGTTATGAAAACAAACCCTTCCATGTCTGAGAGATTCTAGGAAGCCAAGATTTGCACTGAAATTCTTCATGATTTTGAGATCCTAGTGTTATCTTTGAGATATAGTGGCAGCTTTGCAACATACAATCACTTTAAATTTTTAGTGGTTGGATGCTAATTGCACTGCTTTGTAAATACTGATTATGTAGTATACCGTGGAAGTTTATCTTCAATCTTTTGTCTACTATTTTTTTCAACAGAGTTTCATTAATGTGTCCATACTGATCTTGACAAACTGTAGATAAGAACAACATTGAACCTGTAATCTTTCTGTAAGCTTCCTGTGTAGGTGGAAATTCAAGTGGTGTGCCAGATCTAGCCTAGTTTGATTTTTCTTATCCAAGGAAACACATGTGTCCCCCATTTGGCTCATATGTTTCAATACTTGATCCTAGTAAGTAAAACTGTTTAGGGAGGATTAGAGCATGTGACCTTCTTGGAGGTGGTATGTCACTTGGGGGAGGGATTTCAGGTTTCAAAAACTAATACCATTCCCAGTTAGCTTTCTCTCTACCTCATGCTTATTGTCTCAAGATGTGAGGCCTCATCAGATCCTGCTACCATGCCTTTGCTATTCCATGATGAACCCTAACCTTCTGAAACTGTGAGCCCAATTAAATATTCTCCTTTCTAAAGGTTGCATTGGTCATGATGTTTTATCACATCAGTATAAATTAATTAAGACAGTGTGTCTGTTTTATTAATATTTGTGTTATCATAATGATATACCTATTTTGTGGGGTTGGGTACTATATTAAGAGAAGAGCTTTATTTATCTTGTGGTTCTGGAAATTCAAGGACATGCTACCAGCTTTGATTTGACTCTGGTAACTATGTGACACCATGGCAGATGTCATCATGGTGAGAGTGCCTTTGAGAGTAAAATATTACATACAAAACAGGTTCTAACTTTTAGAACCTTCTTTTTATTTGGAACTCTTTTAAGATAACTACATAAGTTTCCATGAGAACTGCATCAATTCCTTCTTAGGCTAATGTCCCCAATGATTTCTCACTATACTCCAGTTCTTTTGTTTTTTATCCCCCATTTTTGACAACTTCATACATATTGACAATGTGTTATGATCATTGTATCCTCCTTCCTGTTCTTCTGAACTTCTTCCCACCTAGAACCCCAGTATGTACTCCATTATGGAAATTGATACCATCTTCTCCAGCAAATATTAGAAGTTATAAGCTCCTCAGAGAGGCATGGGCCTTCATGGGAAACTTCTATATCTATTCTAAAAATATTTTTAGGGCCCAATATTTTATCCAAAAATACTGTGTGTTCATGGCTGCAACAATAATGCCAGGTCTGGTTGTCAAAATTTCATGACACTCTTCTAGTTCTTAAATTCTTTCTGATATCACTTGTATGATATCCTCTGGGCCTTGAGGATTTGATGCAGATGTGTTATTTAATGCTGAGTGCTAATCAGTCACAGATTCTCAGCAGTTTGACCAGATATTAGACTCTGTATTAAGAGTTACCCTCTACAAAAGTAGCATCTCCACTTTATATTAAATCATATGAAGAGTTCTTATAATGAGGTCATTATCTTAGAACACAGAAGATAAGGCAGCAAGTGGCTTCCATGGCAGAAAACTTTTTGATTGGAACATGGCAAAACATGAAATATGGGTGTGATGGTTTGAATATGAATAGCCTCATACATTCATTTGTTTCAATGTTTGGTTCATAGAGAAAGGCACTATTAGAAGGTGTGGCTTTGTTGGAAAGTGTGTGGCCAATTTTGTAGAAAGTGTGTCACTGGGAGCAAGCTTTGAGGTTTCAGGTCCTTGAGATAGGCATGGTGTCACTTTCACTTCTGCTTGTAGAACTCTCAGCTCCCTCTTCTGCACCATGTCTGTGTGTGTATGCTGCCATGTTTCTGACCATGATGATAATGAACTAAACCTCTGAAACTGTAATCTAACTCCAATTAAATGTTTTTCTTTATAAGAATTTCTGTGTTCATAGTGTCTCTTCATAGAAATAAAAAGACAATAGATAATTTCAAAAGGAAGATAAAGTCCTGAGGTATGGATAGCTTGGTATACTGGAAAGTATTTCAGCCTGGTGGTTTGAAAGCAGAAATTTTGATTCCCTTTTCCCTTAAATTATATCCGTGATTTTGTTTTGTCATATTTCTTCATCTCAAAAATGAGTTAATTGATTTAAGATTTGGGCATTTTGACATATGTGGAACAAGTGTGACTCTGCTGTTCATAGCAGCTCTATAGTTCTTAAAAATAACATCCTGTCTGCAGGATATGCTAAGGCAATGGTAGCACAAAACTTGAGTACCCAACAAATACATGATTCGATTTAAGGCCCACTCCATGACCTGAAAACCATGCCCAACACTGCTTGGTTGACCAAGTGCCTGAGACTAGATAGCCCAAAGCCCCATGTCAAAGCCAAATACTACTTATTAAAAAATAATGATAAAATTAAAATTAAAACGTACCCAGCTTGATGTATGTTACTCTATTTCTCTTAGTGTGACACAATACTGTTAAAGTTAATCATGGACATTGTGTAACTTTTATCTTTTTGAAAATTCTACTTTTTCCATAATATAATGCTCTATTAGTCTTTTTCCCCTTTAAGTACAATGTATAAATTTGCTTTGTTACTTATTCACTTATGTCATAAAATAGTAGTATAAGCACACTCCTTTTCTTCAGGAAACTTGAAAGCTATGGGACTCTGTTTTTTGAGAAATACTCAATGTCTGTGTACTTCATCTCTGAAGTTCAGGGTTCTAGTAATCATTTTCAGTGCTTAGCTGAGTGCTTGTCAGCTTAATGGCAAGAATATCACTTTGCTAGAGTTATATAGAGCCTCCTTTCATCATTGAAGGCTCCCAAGATCAAGTTTCCTAGTAGTCCCACATAGAACACTGGCTACATTTGGAGGTAGGAGAAATAGCTCCCATCCTGATTTGCAAAGAAACAAAATTTATTCTTGTGGAATGCATTACTGTCTAGTGGTTTTAAAATATTCCTTTCTTTACCTTGACTACTTCTGGGGGGGGGTCTCTATCTCCCTACTTAATTTTCCATCTTTTATATATTACCCATGTTTTCATATATCATCTCTTTCTTGTATTAAGGGTGATGTCAAGATGGACAACACACTTCTGCCTCTCCTAGTAAAAGGCCATAGTCACCGGTTATGTTTCCCCACTTTAGATGGGAGCAACAGGCCCCTCTATGCTGAATCCTGTAGCTAGAGAGTTGACTGCTGGAGGCAAGTTTTGGATGCTGGTATCTCTGCATATGAGTTTAATGTTTCTGTGTTTGGAAGTTTGACATTACTTATAAACGATTTGTTGTTTCTTCATTTCCAAATCTAGTGATGAATTACTGCTCTTTGATAACTTTTGATTTTATTACTTTAGGAAACCGAGGAGGCCTTGCATGCATGTGTAAAGAGTGGATAAAGTCTTGAGTGAATGTCAACAATATACTGTTGACATGGGTCCAGCTTTTGGAGCCTATAGAGTCTCAGTAGATTCACAAGCCTCTACTTTGTACAATTATGAACATGGCAAATATACAAACTGAAGTTTCTATACATGTTCATCAGGCAGTAGATGTTGTAGAAAATTTTAATCCTGACATAGGGGAATTAAAAGGATAGGTGAATGTCATAATGTGGCTTATGAATGTTGGCAAACTAGAGATGCTCTGACCTGTCTCCAGGAATGCAGATCTGGCCCCAATAGTAATGTACAGGGGGAAATGTATGTCTTTTCACAACAAAAGATATGATTTACTAACCTCAATACCCTTCCATGCTCTAAGTTCCTGGTTGCTTGTTTTTAAAGCAACTCTGTTTAAGAGCTTTACCCTTTCCATGACTGTCTTTCAAGTCATTCTCTTTATTAGATACTGTGACAAGGTGTTGCCAACATTCTTATCTTGTAAGCATTCCATTTATATAGGTTCTCAGACTCACTTAGGCTCACACAGTATGCTTCTTCTCAAGATTTCTCCTGGTAATAGGACTCTCAGACATGGAGAATAATTCAATAAAATTCTCAACTGGTAACTTTCCACACCAGAAGTATCAGTGTCACACAAAATCAAATCTCTTAATTCAAGCCCTGGGAGAACCAAGGATTTTTCTCAGACTAGAACCATAGTTTTTTTTCATCTGGGTTGTATGCACTCTCAATGCATAGGGCATTGCTTTCTCCTTATATAACAGGAAGCTGGGATTTTAACTGTAAACTTTCCTACTTTACTTTTCTTTCACTCATGAGAATTAATTCCTATTGTAACTCTGTGCTTACTGGTAGACTC
The DNA here is from genome assembly GCA_030674055.1 of Rhabdomys pumilio. Lineage (NCBI taxonomy): Eukaryota > Metazoa > Chordata > Mammalia > Rodentia > Muridae > Rhabdomys > Rhabdomys pumilio. The sequence continues at coordinate 76,542,672 of JANHMN010000005.1, read as the reverse complement.
ATATAGAGCAATTTAAAATCCTTGAACAACCTGAGTCTAAGGACTGATGATTTAATGCAGGTTCTCATTCCTTTTAAAGCCCTGTTATGGTCACTGCAATGATGTTAGAAATGATTGATGTTTCAGCTTCATTGAAGATGAATGAATAAATCAGTCACTCATTTCCTCTTTCTTTAAACTGTCTGAGATGTTTGAGACATAAGGGGGTAAACAGTTTCCCAAAGTTGCTTTACTCTCTACTTAATGTAACAATATAGCTAAATTGTTTATGTGTTATACAGCAGAGGACTGCCTGGTCTGACCTCAGTGAAAGAAGAGGCACCTAACTCTCAAGAGACTTGAGGCCCCAGGCTCTGGGTGGGGGGAACATTCTTTTGGAGACAGAGGGGTTTGAGAGGTATGGGATCGGGAGCAGTGGGGGGGGGGGCAGACCAGGATGGGGATAAAGTCTGGACTGCAAAAGAGGATTAAAGAACTAAAATTTAACTTAAATACTTGTTTTGTGTATATATGACAGTTATTTCCAAACCAATTCAGCTTTCCTAGTCCTTTTGCTTATCTTAAATGAAAGTGATACATAGCATACAAACTATCAGGTATGTATCATCTCTCTATCTTTTGTTTTGGAATATCAAAATTTAGACACCTAGCATTTTGTTAAATATATAGCATTGTCCATTCAAATACAAAATTTCTTCATTGCTGCTTTTTCATTGGAACAGATATCCATGGTCTGTGACATCCTATGAGAAAGGCTTAAGTCACTGATGAAGCTGCTCTGTGATTCTTGGTGAGTATCAGAAGTAGTTGAGCTCTAAGAAGTGTCTTTCTGACACTTATAATGTAGATATTATTAGGAGTTTTGCTTCAGATTATTGACCAGGAAAAACAGATATTTTTTGTGGGACAAAGCAAGTATGTGTCTTTCTCATAATATACTCACATTGATAGCCACACATACTTTGACCCACAAATAAATTCTTGCTCCTTAAAAATGCTTGTATTATATATTCTGTCATAGTGAAGAAAAGTGACTAAAAATTGTGGCATTAACATGAGCATTGGGCAATTCCATTAGCATTGCTTTATGCTGAAAAAAGCATGGTCACACAAACCCACAAGAACTCCAAATATGGCAGATGCCTGCCTATGTTCTGGGAACTTTTGCTATTTCATGTCTATCCTGAAGAGATTTCTAACTCATGATCTAATTCAAAATGAATCAAATCTTTTCTGTGGTAGTTTTTGTTAATGAGAGACCCTACCTGGGAGCAGCACCAGTGGACAATCTTGTGTTAGTATATTCAGACTAGTTCTTGGGCAATCTTGTGTTAGTATACTCAAACTTTCTTTTTTTCTTTTTTCTTTTTTTTTTTTTTTTTTTGGTTTTCCGAGACAGGGTTTCTCTGTGTAGCCCTGGCTGTCCTGGAACTCACTCTGTAGACCAGGCTGGCCTCGAACTCAGAAATCCACCTGCCTCTGCCTCCCAAGTGCTGGAATTAAAGGCGTGCGCCACCACCGCCCGGCTATTAAAACTTTTTTTTTTTCCCATCAGACTCTGCAAAGGAGCCCGACGGAATTCGAACCGGCACGGGAGAGACCGCGCCCGACCTGTAGAGGTGGATGTCCAAGCCGCTGCGCCACAGCGCTCGCTGTCAAACTTTCATTATTGCTTTTGTTGTTTGTTTGGTTTGGTGTTGGATTTTTTTTGTTTGTTTTCTTTTTCCCCTGTCTTTCTTTCTTTTTTTTTTTAATTTTATTTATTTATTTATTTATTTATTTATTTATTTATTTTTTACTTTCCACATAATCAGATTGGTCACATGGGCCAGATTTCTTTGATTTAAGGCCAGAGATCATGGCCATGTGCTCATGAGTTCTGAGAATCTGAGAAAATGGCCTCATACATCTTCAGTGACAACTTTTAGTAATGCTACTTTTAAAAGTGCCCTTTTATTTTATAAAACACTAACAGTAATTTCTTCATCCTTGACAACAGGGACTCTTCTTGAGCTCTGAATGGAAGATGCTGCTTTAAAAGTACCTGGTATTTTCTTTTCTGAACCCTTCTCCTCTTTATCAGATGTTGTACTTGATATGTTAAAATGATAACAGTAATGATGTACCAAGGCTCTGTGAAACATATTGGACCTGTCAGAAGTAGATAATCTCTGATACCTACCCCCAAAACATAAATGACAATAAAACATCTTGCTTTCCTGCTGTGGCCTGTGCACCACTGAGGCCAAGGGGCATAAATAATGGGCACCAAGCTTCCTTTTCTGATGCTGAGTAATGTGTGTGCTCTGAGACAGCAGGTAGGAACATGCACAAGTAGGATCATGAATGGAGAAATATGTAAATCAGATTCCTTGTTCCCCCCCCCCCAGGCTAAGTATGTATGATTCTATGAGAGCACTGTTCTAGGTACTCATAGTGTTTATGTATTATCTAACAAGTCTGCTATAGGGAAAGATAGAATGAGCCTTAGGTTACATCTTACCACCTTGGACTGGAGCATACTCAAGTGACAATAGAAACTGGGTTTATGGCTTACTGTGTCCTAAACAGGAAGAAGTCCCATCAGTTTGTATTCATTATCATCATGTCAACTATGACCATAACATTTACCTACAAAGGACACTGGATATACTTAAAGTGACAGAAAACCCAGTATAGTACTCATAGGATAATTTTGTTCTCATCCAGAGTTGGATTCTTGCTGTGCAATAATTCATTGAATACAAACCCTTACACTTCCATGGCTTAGTTTTCAGTCTATGAAATTAACCTAGGTTAACCTGTTTAAGAAAAACTGAGGCAGTCTCTGTTTGTCATCCCAACCCTAGACCTTCAAATGATGGAAATCAGGTAGGGTTAGTCCCATTCCTGGGAAACATTAAAAGATGTTTTATTTTCTATCCAATTGTTATAATAGAAGACCACAGTAAATTATGAACTATAAACATTTATTGACTTAACGTTCTGCAAAGTGGAAGATTATGGAACCACATGTAGGAAGCACTTTGTTCATGGTAGTTAATATATGAATGTCAGGAGCCATAATGGGACAAGCTAATAATGAGCAGATGATCATCCTGAAATGCTTGCCTGGGATTATTATATAATCTGCGACGAGTGTGCCCCATTAGCAAGGCTGTGGTGGACGTGATTTTAGGAAAGATTCCTGCTATTAATATGCTTCTCCTATTATTATTATTATTATTATTATTATTATTATTATTCGACATATGCAACTGTCACTAAACAATAGCACACCCCTTTGTAGCAGATCTCTGCAGATCCATGAAGATGTAATGTACTGTCTTGTAGTGATACTATATAGACAAATAGACGACTTCTTAAGTCTTAATGATGATCCTGTAAGAAATCCTAAAATTATATCAACGATTACTAAGCTCTTTCATATTGGGACTGCTATTAAGTCCCTCAGTCATAGTCAGAAGTACGAAAAGAACTCTGCCAGTCTCCTGAGTGTTATCAGTTAATTGCCCCTAGACCTTCTCCTGCTTAGAGCACATTCCAAGAGGTCATAAAACAATTAGCCTAGGTTACTAGAGGGTATCCATGACTTATTATAGGTACCAGGACAGAGGAGAAAATATTGCCTGGGTTTATCTATACAAAACTTCACTAATTTTTTAAGTTATAGTCTCAAACTTTCTGAGAACCTGTGGAGCTAGACAGGTGATGAATGTCTAGTTAGATAATTACTCCTAATGGATATTGATGTAAATATTCTGTGTTGTAAACTTCTATTTCAATTTATGATTTGAATTTTGGTGGAAACTTGTGATGAACTTTGTAACATGTGATCATGTACTCTGAATGGTGTATAAATACTGAAGAAAAAGACAGAGTTAGTTAGAATAGAGTTAGAATAGTTAGCTAGAATAGTGAGTTAGTTAGTCAGTGTGTGAGTGAGTGAGTGAGTGAGTGAGTGAGTGAGTGAGTGAGTGAGTGAGCGAGCGAGCGAGCGAGAGAGCCAGCCAGCCAGCCAGTAAGTCAGTCAGTCAGTTAGGAGCCCTTCATCTTTTCCTTTTCTTTTCCCCCTGCCTAGAATTTTTCTCCCTTAGAATTTTTACCTTGTTAGAATCTTTTCTTCTTCCCCACTCAGGACTTTTCACATTTTCCCTCAGATAGCTTTCATAGGATAATTTTTACACTTAATAAACTCTGTAGCAACTTTTCTAAGTGTCTTTTCTTCCTGCAACCCAGCTGCAAGTTGGAGCCCAGCAGTTCCTGCTGAGATAGAACAAAGGCCACATTGCCTAATCCTCTGCTGTTAGGCTACAGATGTTAATCACCCTAGCCTGCAGTCTCTTACCCTCAGAAGAAGTTTTTAGGATAATACAAAGCTATTTACTTAACCCTTTGCTGGTTTTAGGGCTGGGATGCAAGTGCCAGATTCTGGCCACCGGATTGCTGACTGCAGATCAGCTACAGTAGCATAGGGGCTGCCTCGAGAAGAACTGGACGGTGGGAGGAGGAGAAGAAAGAAGAAGAAGCTGCATCTCTCCCCCTCTCACCCCAAGCCGGGGGGGGGGGGGGGGGTTGGCCCCCAGCATATGAATAGAAATAAACATGGTACATCTCATGGAGGGATAGAACACATACAAAAAACTTTAATTAATGGTTGATGAATAGACATTTAATTTTAGTACTGTACTAACTAATTTTAGTACTGCAGTAACAAACAACTACTCCTTAATAGTTACTCTTGCACTCATAAGTCATAATGAGAGTTGTTACAAGCTGAGTTCTGATGAAGATACATGTTGAATGCTATTGTATCTGGTACTCGGTATTTATTTAGTGTCCTCATTTGACTCCAGAGAGGGTAGAGGGTCTAAGGCCCTTCTTTCATTTGAACTGAAAATATCTTCTTATAAGAAGGCATATGGATCTCTGAGGTTGAATTGAGGGAAAGGAAGGCAATTTTATTTGGTCACACCTACCTGTAGTCTCCTAAGACAGAGCTGCGGTAGACAAATTGAGGCTTCAAGATAAGTTGCCCTCACAAGTCCTCTGCTAGGTTTTTCACTGAGATTCATGGGAGGGCCTACAACTCTTCAACCTATTGGCTTATTATGAGCCCCTTCAGGTCAAAACTTCCCCTTTTCTGTTGCCTTGATGAGTCCTACCTCTGCTATACTCAACATCTCTATCTCCAAGAACTCACAGTTAAAGAATTATGTGCTGCCTCACTGTCTCATGACCCACTCTTTTCTGGAGATGCTTACCCTCATGACTGGAACAATATAGTAATATCTCTGTGCTGATTAATATCCCTCAGACTAAGACTCTCACCATCCTGAGTTTCCAGACATGAAAATCAGATTGAATCACATCTGGCAATAGTTGCTTGGTGATTCTGATATCTAACATAGAGGCAAGATATAAAATACCACCATTCTGAATCCAGAGGCTGTTACAAAATATAATTGTGGTGGCAGCAGGGTAAGCTGGTACCTGGCATGTGACGGATCTGATATAAGGGAAGTTTAATGTGGGGAAATAGAGTGGAGACTTGGAGAAGTGATAGAGACAGAGAAGAGGGGGCAGAGAGGGACAGAAAGAGAGAAAGAGAGGCCAGCTGGAAACATCTGGGAAGAGAGTCAGAAGGGAGAAAGGAAAGAGAAAGAGAGGGAGGGGCAGAACCCTGGGGTAGTCCTTTGCCAGGTCACCTGCACATGGCAGCTGCACAAGTAGTAATGGTGGAAGATGATGATACAAGCTGTCGCTAAGTCACTGTTTGGAGGAACCTAGCAGAATTGTCTGTAAGCCAGCAGAGGCCCCTTTGCTCTTTACTCAGTATCTGAAACTCTCTCTGGTGGTCTATGACTGAAATGGTTAGAAATGAATGGAATATACATGTAGCAACCCTTATCTGGATCATCATTGAGTTGAAAGAAGACAGTATTTTGTTGTTGTTGTTGTTTCTTCTTATTCTTAGAGGAGTGTTCCCTGCCTTCTTTATTTAAGGTTCACACACTAAATACTCCCAAGACTTGGAGGCCTACATCTTTATGCTGTCCTGTGTAATTCCCTGGTACAGTTTGGGAGAATGAAACAGTATCTCACCTAAACAAAACTGACTGTGGTAAAGAATAGCTGAATCAGAAAATGGATACTACAAAATCTTTAGTTTTAATGGTGCCCTAGAACATTAATCTCTTCCTTTCAACACTTGAAGTGATAGGGAGATATTCTTCATAGTAAAATGATTCTAGTCCTGGACTGGGGATGTGGCTCAGGAGTTAATATTCTTGCCACACAATTAGGATAATCTAGGTTCTGTTTACAGGCCAGGGCTTAAGGCACACCTCCTGTAAGTCTAGAATTTGGAAAGTGGAGATCAGATTATTTGAGCAAGCTGATTATACAAATAGATCATATTTGCAAGTTTTGGGTTCAACTGAGAGACCTTGTGTTGTGATTTGAATAAGAATGTCCTCTATAGGTGCAGATGTTTGAATATGTAATCTTTAGTTGATGGTACTGTTTGAGTAGGTTTAGAAAGAAGTATGCTGGATGAAGTTTATCAGTGGGGGTTGGATGTTGAGGTCTCAAAACTATGCGCCATTCCCAGTTTGCTTTCTTTGCTTTGTGCTTTCAGTTTAAGATGAGACCTCTCATCTTCCTGTTCCAAGGCCAGACTGCCTGCCTGCTGCCATGACTTCCTACTTTTATGGTGATCTACACTCTACTCTTATTTCTCTGAAACTGTAAGCCCAAATAAACTCTTCTGTAACTTTCCATGTTCATAGTGTTTTATCATAGCAATTGGAAAGTAACTATTATACTTGGCTTTAGTGAACAAGGTGAAAAGTGCTGGAAGAAGTCTTTTTATGTTAACCTTGGCTTTCCACATACACATGTACAAACAAACATGAGCACCAGCATGTATATGTGTACTCAAATACATATAACAAACATACATACACACACACACACACACACAAGTTTAAATAAAAAATGTTGCTGTCCTCTTAGATAAAATACTTGTCCTCTCTGAGAGGCTATAAAAGGTTGAATAAAACCCATTTGCTGCTTTGGCAAAGGCTAGAACCATTATCAGACACCATTTTTTAAAAGTCTCCTCTATAATCTTCACTTAGTCATTTACTTGACTTCTTTTAGGAGATAGTTTCTATTTTCAATGTGTCTGCTCCTGTGATCATAGGCCCAAGACTACATCCATAGGAAACAAACGGACATTTCTTGAGAGCTTTCCCCTGTAATCACTGTAGGTACTACATACCTACTCATACTGTTTATTTTCACTCTAGACCCTCACATTTTCTGCTAATCATACCTGAACATCCCACATCAACCTAAGGCCACTGTCAGACCAAGGTTATCATCTCCAAGTCAGAAAATGTCATCAATCACACCTAGCCATAGGTGCTTGTGATTATGGTTTTTAAAAATAGTTGAGAATTTGCAGATTTTATCTGTTGAATGCATCTGCTAAGCTGTAGCTTCAAGTGATACTGGATTGATTATTTATTTATTTATTTATTTATTTATTTATTTATTTATTTATTGTTTTTTTGAGACAGGGTTTCTCTGTGTAGTCCTGGCTGTCCTGGAACTCACTCTGTAGACCAGGCTGGCCTCAAACTCAGAAATCCGCCTGCCCTTGCCTCCCAAGTGCTGGGATTAAAGGCATGCACCACCACTGCCCATAGATACTGGAATATTTATAACAGACACACACACACACACACACACACACAACATATAAGTTATAGAATATGTATTAAGAAATATTGGACACTAAATAATAGTACTTGTATGATGTCATTTATTTTATAATTACTTTTAATTTTTATTGTATCTTTTTCTTCCCTTTAATTAAAAATAGCCTTTTTCTCACATAATGTATCTTTACTAGTATTCCCTTCCTTGTTATTCCTCCTTGATCATCCCCACCTCCTCTCCCCTTTGGATCCACTCCATTTCTGCTCTCATTGCAAAACAAACAGGCTTCTAAGGGATGTCATTCAACAGAGGAATGGATACAGAAAATGTGGTACATTTACACAATGGAATATTACTCAGTTATTAAAAATAATGAATTCATTCCTATGTATTCTCATGCCCTTCACTCAAGAGTTATATAATCCCTGGTTCACCCCAATAAAGTATATGTGCCTACATCTACTTCCAGTAAATCAATATGAACAAGCAAGGATCATCTCAGAGTGCTGTTCTTTAAAGATCACAGTGGGGAAGGCCTTCTCCTATAATAGCCATATCTAAGACTCCCTGAGAAGGCTTTTCTCTTCTCCTACTCCTCTTAAAAGTCTTAAATATGGGTAGCATTATTATGAACTGAGTCAGTTGTCACCTTGATCTTGCACTTTTCTGTATCCAGAAGTGTGAAAATTAAATGTCAATTAAGGTGATAACACTTCCATTCCATCCCAACTCCAGTGTATGTTTTATCTGAGCTGCTAGCATAGACTTACAGGATTTTGCCCCTAAACTCCAATGTATACCGTGTAAGGTCATGGCATTTATTCACTACTTTAAAAGTTCAGTTAGTCCAACACCTACATGAATGATGGATGAAAATTACACCCAGTTTTGGGAATTCAACTCTTCCATATTTGCTACATACCTTGCTCAATGAACTACAACTTGATTGCTCTTGTAAGAAATACCATAAACCTTACACACTTTTTACTTTACATTAACTCAGAAAAGAGAAATTTAGTCCTACTAGTAAAACTGCAGAACTTTGCTCAAAAAGTCTAAAATAGACTGGAGGCTGGAATATTATATTACCTTTCTAATACGTTCACATGAATTTCTGAAAATAATATATTTAATATATATTTGTTGCAGATCAGTAATAAACACAAAGTATAATGCATAAACATTTAACTTTTATCTATGTTCGTTTACAAGCCAAGGAAAATATTTCTTTGCACTTATTACATTTAACTTTACCAAACCAAACAAAGAAAGCATTTAAAGAAAACTAGGCTTAACCATGTTGATAATCCCCTGCTATTCCAAGTGTACTGACTTACTAAATCTTAAGATTATTCTATATTTTCAAGAAAATCTCTTCATGACAGGAAACCTTCAAGTGTCAACAGGGGTGGGAGAAGCTGCTGGTGATTTTTCTGGGGGACCTTCAGTAGATTGGTCAGTGTTTTCAGTATTATCTTCATCTCTGGCTTCTGCTCGCTCTTGCTCATCTTTCAAAGCCTCTTCATAAAGGGTTGAGATGGCACTAGGTGTTGTTTTGTTGATGTTGGCCAAATATTCCAGGATTTTCATCTTGCTTGTTTCAGCATGGGCTTGGGGACCCCACAGGAACTCATAACGTGGTGGATCACTGTTGGCCACCTGCCGGTACTCCAGGTACTTCAGCTTCACCAAATACTGGGTCATGAGCTTCCGGGGCTCACCAAAGATCCTCCCATTGTTGGGGAGCTTCAGCTTGCTGATGAGGTTGTATGAGGGCTGACTGGAGTTGACTTCCCTCACTTCCACTGCAAAGGCATCCTCGAGCTTCTCAGAGGCTTTCCTGAGGATCTCAGGAAAGTCATCTTCATACTTCTTGGTGATAACCTTCAGCATTTCTTCCTTGGTAGTGAGCTGCTTCAAATTGTAGTTGTAGAGCAGGTGCTGTAACAGAATCATTGATCTCTTTGCAATCATATCTTGGTGCAGAAAAAGGTGTTCCTTTGGCATATTCGGCTCACTTTCATCATGGGAACATTCATCTGATTCTGAGGGAGGGCTACTCAGAATAATTTTGGCAAATTGTGTTGCTTTCTGACTTGCCTTAGGAGTGCTGGAAGACTTAGCCTTAGGCTGGCTCCAGTAGGCAGCAGAGGAGTTTCTTGGTGCCTTTGGCATTACTTCTGCTGTTACCTGATAATCTCCACAAGCCTGAGCCTCACCTTGGGTCTGGAGCTGTTTCTCCTGAGCGCAGAGCTTGCTCTTCTGACCTTGAGGCATGATGATTCTGGCTAGGGAAAATAACAAGATGTGTAGATAGTATACTAGTGATGCAGACACCTGATGAAGAGAGAATGAAATTGTATGAGAATTTCATCAGGGAGGACTCCTTCTTGTGTTTAAGTCAGCTTTTGCATGTTTCTATGAGAACACTTGTTTAGGAACCTACTAGCCTTCTATTATTAACTGCCTGCTCCATAAGAAAGAAGGAATAATAAGACTTAGGTCACAGCCTACCATTCCTAACTGTGCTGCGCTTGGCTGCATGCAGGAGGATGACATTCATGCCTTCTCCTGTTAAAGTTGTAGATACCCCCTCAGTTCTTCATGACAATTCTTCATGCAAATTCTAGAAAATCCTGAGCCTCTGTGCTCTACCACTTGACAACTGTCTCTCTTTGATATTCTGTTGTATGTGGAAGGAAGAGGCTCTAACCCTAGACAAAAACTACAGTCAGTGACCACCATTTTTATGTCTCTGAGAAGTTTGAGTAATATTTGTCCCTTCCCTGTCACACACCCAAGATAGCATTTAAACTGTTGTGTAGAAATACTTAGGCCATCTCCTCTAACCAAAATCCCTCTCTACTATTTCAGCTACAGCCTCATAGCATGGCAGTAAATGAAGGCCTGCCCCATTACTACTGCACAGAAAATTTAGGCTCCTATCATGGGAAAAGTACCCTGATTCCTCCCATGGAGTTCTTATCTTGAATTCTGTTCATACTTGGAATACTTATTGGACTAATGGAACTTCTGTTGACTCTAAAGATCACATTACTCTTAAGACCCTTCTTACAGTAGTTAACATAATAGCCATGCTTGTACCTCAGGAGATTGATGGCAGCAGCAGTCTGGGAGCCTCCTGACTATATTGGGATGGGTAGTTCCCTCAGCACTCACTTCAGGTTTTTCTTTTAATTCTCTACATAACATAGTGTTAACTCTTTTGCTGACATGAGGATCCTTTCCCCTCAAGTTAAGAGCCTCAGGACTCTAATTAAATAGGAATAGAGAGTACATGTCCATTGGACACCTATACTTGGCTTTCTCAGACCCTCAAATGGGGTCTTACTAGTATGTCCACCTATGGTTTTCTGCATTTTCTATTTTTAGTATAGGCTTCTTTCCTCTACTAAAATTTTGCTGGCTCCACATTTTTATTGAACCTCTTAAGACATAAAAGAACACATATTTCAATTGCCCCATTCTTCTCAGGGCTTTTCTAAATTGAAAATAAGGTGAGCTATTGTTAATGATGTTTGTTTTTGGGGTCTTCCACTAGTGTGAATACAGCTCAGCCTCATGAAGTGTAGTGCAGATTCTTCTGTGGGAGTAACAGAGATTGAGAACAAGGGTATGTGTGGCAGGGAAGGAAAAATAGTATTCAAACTGCACAAAGACAGATAAAAATGGTGATTACTGACTGTAGTTTTTGTCTAGGGTTGGAGACACATGAGCTTTCCTCCTTCCACATCACCATAGCTCTTGTCCAGGTCACGTTTGGACTATAGTTAGTTCTGAAAATAAGCATGCATGTAACATTATATGCATATAACAAATCTCATTGTATTTACATATTTAATAATACATACACCACCACCAACAACAACAACAACAATAATTAAAGAAAAAGAGGCCATGAATTTGAAGGGGAGCAAAGTGGGTACATTGGAAGTGTTTGGAAAACAAAAGAGGAGGGGGGAAATGATGGAGTGCTACGATAATATAAAAAACTAATTAAAAAATAACAACATAAAATGGTGGTCACTGCGGTAAGGAGTGCTTTCAGCATGGTTAAAATAGAAAAAAATGTTCTATGCTTTGAGATGGAGGTGCTCCTCTGAGTTCGGCCAAAGCTGTTAAAAGGGGCACCATTTCCTGAGGGACAGGTCCTCTTTTTTAAGGTTGGCACAGAGTGGAACTTAGAACATACTTTGTGGGCCTTGGCTGTTTTTGAGATGGGACAAAACTGAAAATAAAAGCTGTGCTTCTAGTAAGGCGAGAATACTGTTATTCCCTTTGGTTCATATACAGACTAAGAATAACAATATAGCTTTTAAGAACTGGCTGTCTTCTGAAATGGCGCCAAACTAAGGGAAAAACTGGAAGGTCACATGGCGATTACGATCACTGGGGGCAGAGGTGCTGTAGGGAGGGATGGCTAGGACAGGGAAAGGAGGCAGGAGCGATAGAGAAGGAAGCTCTCAGAGATAGAGATGGAAAGCTTTATTCTGAGGTGGACCAAGTCTGACAACAAGGGGCCTGTGGGTAGGGCCAAGTGGTATAAAGGCCCTCAACTTTGAGTTGGGACTAAGAAGGGAGCCCGTTGGTGGTGAAGGGAATTCCTAAGGGACAGAAGCCAAGACCAAAGGAAACGGCTTCAAAAGCAAGGGAACTCTATTCTGAGATGGCTGTTTCTCAGCCTCATGAAATTTCTCACTTTGTTTCCAATTTTGTTGAATAACAGGCCTTGGAAAGCCTCCTCAACATCTACCAGTCCTCTAACTGTGAAGAAGGAAGTAACAGCTGTCTCCAAGGAAAACAAAAGGACCTTAAAGAGAGGCTGCCTGGAAGCCCCGCCTCTCTGGCGCCCCCTGTGGCACGGGATGTGTAGTTTCTCAGTCACTTAGCTGATTGTACATTTAATCCTTGGAGCAATTTTAGTGGATTTTCTCTGTCACTCCACCTTACTGGGAATCATGTCTTTTGAAACCCTACATCTAGACATCACCCTCTCTGAACTAACTCACAAAGATTCTATACAATTTGTTTTTGCCCAAGTCTGTAATTAGCCCAGCCTTTGTCTTGGCTCATGTTTCTTTAAAGATATCACAGCAGATGTTATATCTGTAAATATTCACAAGTACTTTCCTCCTTCAAATATTGGGAAGGCAGGGGTGTGGTGTGTCTTCGGAGCGTAGGGACAAGAAGGTAGAGTAGAAGATCAAGGAAGAGGACTTAAAATAGGAAGAAACGTTAAGAGAAAAATATGTATTTATGTATTCCTTCTCTTTATTACCAGTTCCCACCTTTATTTCTGTTAGCCAAACCCCTCATTTACATCCATATTCGTTTTACTCTGGCAGAGGATCCAATCCAGTATTTTGAGCACAAAATCTGTTTTTAAATTATCTGGGTTACAATTAAGGAAATGATTTAAATATACAGAAATTTCAATAAAAATATATCAATTTCGAAACCAAAGTAGTGAGGAGAAAAACAAGCACCAAAAGGTCAGCTTTACTGTGGCAAGAGGGGAAGAGCACAGGCCCTAGATTGAGTCAGACCAGCAGTCTGTTCTTGTGCCAACATTTAATATCATACACATCTCTAAATTATTTTAAATTTATTTTTATTTTATTTTTATGTATGAGTGCCTGTATGTGTATGTGTGTGTACCATCTGTGTGTGTGTGTGTGTGTGTGTGTGTGGTGCTTGTAGAGGTCAGAAGACATCAAAGCCCCTGGAACTGGAGACACAGAAGGTTGTCAGGTACTTTGTAGTTGCTGGAAACTGAACCTGGATCCTCTGCACTACATCCTCTTAACTCTTAACCCATCTCTCCAGCTCTGAACCTTGAGAATTGTGTTGGTCATTTATCATACAAGTGAGTCTATTTAACTTTGTTATGGACTCAGTCTTTCTGATTTTTTTTAAAAATTTATATGTCTGATTCATTTTTTTGTTTGTATGTATATGTGAAAGATACAGGGGTGTAATGTCTAGGACCCTCTGCAAACCAAGCAAGCATAATGTTACTGTATACAGCAGAGGACTACCGGGTCTGTGTTCAATCAGAGATGATGCACCTAACCCTCAAGAGACTGGAGGCCCCAGGGAATTTAAAGGTCTGGTGGGGTGGAGGTAGTGGGTGGGTCAGCCTTGTGGAGACAGAGTGTGTGTTGGATGTATGGGATGGGGAACAATAAGAGGAAGGATATGGGGGGAATAAAATATGGAGTGTAAAAATAAATAAATAAATAAATAAATAAATGAAAATTAAAAATAAAATAAAAAAATTTTCATTTTTAGATAGTGTTGGTAAATTTCTCAGGCTGATAATGAACTCATTTTGTAGCTTAGACTGGCCTTGAACTTGCGTTCCTCCAGATGTATCTTCATGTACAGCTTAAATTACAGGGCAACACTACCACATACAATTTAGGAGTTGAAAAGTAACTGCTAATATAACAGTAAGCGGGACTGAGGCCTTAGGAAAGTAACATTTTTTGTGTGTTTATTTTGTAAACAGAGTCTCATTGTGTAGTCTTGGCTGGCTTGGAGCTTACTGTATAGACCAGTCTGGCCTTGAACTCAAAGAGATCCACCTGCCCAGAGGTGGAGCCAACATCTTGAGTATTGAAATTAAAGATATGTGCCACTATACTTCGTAAAAATTATATTTAAACAATGAGGATACAAACATTATTGTAAGTTACATTCTTCATGAGAAAAGACCATAATATTGTGTCTCACTCTATGCCATATGAGGATGAAGCAAGAAAGGAAGTATGTGAAGGGGTTACCAGGTACTCAATTGGCTAGCTCTTTGTCTTAGACATTAGCTTTGTGTCCTCCATAATATTAAGTAGTAATTTGTTTTGGTCAAAGTTACCTAGTCAATACTATTCTATCTATTATTGAAACCTAACTAAATAAAACTAATTTTATATGATAATTGATTGTGTCATGTATAAAACACCTGTCATGGTAACTGCCAAATATTTAGTAGTTAATGAATTGCAGGTGCAGTAACTTTGTACTGGATAATACTGCCATCCTCTATGAGTTATGTCAGATAAAATAAAATGCTCTTAAATAAATGCTAAAATTTTGTTTTAACAAGTAAAATTAGATTCTTTCCCTTTATGACACATGTTATTTAATTTGGATATTGGGCTTCTTCTCCACCTAGCTCCACTTCAACGCTCCTAGAGTCTTGTTGATCATCACGTTCTTTGGTGCCTCTCAACTACCCTTCCATCTATATTTTGTGTATATTCATTTCATCCCATATAAAAATCTAGACTTCCCTTCAATTCAGACAAAATATATTGAAGATACTCTACTAGGTAAACATATTCAATACCATTCTCGGCAAACAAAATCATGTTAACATAATGGCTTCTGTACATCTAACCTTGAAGGAATGGTGCTCTTACCATTTGGAAACTATCTGGCAATATTCAAAGAATGTCCATTTAAGTTTTGTATTCTAGTATAGGTTAGAAAGTGAAAATATTCTTATTCTTGTCCATTATAATTTTCTCTTTTTCACTCATACAATTTCTTCTCTCATACAATACATTCTGACTGTAGCCTCCCCTCCCTTCACTCCTTTCAGTCTCCTCTACCACCACCTCTCTCCCCACCCAGATCCACTGTTCTTCTGTTTCCCTATAGAAAAGAGCAGGCCTCCCAGTGATATCAACTGTACATGGCATAACAAGATGAAATAAGACTAGGCACAGATCCTAATATCAAGGCAGAATGAGGCAACCTAGTAGGAGGTCCCAAGAGCAGGCAAAAGAAAGGATCAGAGATACCCCAATTCCCACTATTAGGAGACACACACACACACACACACACACACACACACACACACACACATTAAACAACCGCATCATATACACAGAGGATTTAGCACAGACTCATTCAGGCTCTTTGATTGCCATTTCAGTTCCTTTGAGCCTCTATGAGCCCTGCTTAGGTGATTCTGTGGGCTGTGTTTTCCTGGTTTCCTCAACCCTGATGCCTCCTACAATCCTTCCTCTACATCTTCTTCAGGGCTCACTGAGCTCTGCCTAATGTTTGGCTGTGGCTCCCTGCATTTGCTCCTATCAGCTGCTTGAGGAAGCCTCTCTGATGATAATTGGGCTAAGCATCAATCTATGAGTATTGCAGAATAGTCTTAGGAATCATTTCATTGACTTTTTACATTTCTTTTTCTTTTATTTATTTTTACTTATTCACTTTTTTTTTTTACTTCTAAAATTATTTATTTTTATTATTTATCATTTTATTATATTTAATTTTACTTTTATTTATTAACTTTTAATTAATTAATGTATTTACTTACTTTTTGTTAGTTGTATTTGGTTCTATCTTATGTCACTGGCCACCCAGCTTCCAGGCACTTCTTCACCATCCAGGCACTATCAAACATGAGCTACATCTTGTGGTGTAAGCCTCAAGTTAGACCAGCCATTGGTTGGCTACTCCCACATTCTCTGAGCCATGATTGCCCCAGCACAACTTGTAGGCAGCACAGTTGTAGGTCCAACATTTCAAAGCTGGGTTGATATCTCAGCCCCACAAAATGGAAGCCTTGCCTGGTTGCAGAAGATGGCTTATTCAGGTTCCATAGCCTCCATTACTAGGAGTCCTTACTGAGGTCACTGTGGTTATTTGAATGAAATGGTTCCTATAGGCTTGTAGGGAGTGGGATTGTTAGGAGGTGTGGCCTTATTGGAGGGTGTGTATCACTGGGGCATGGGCTTTGAGGTCCAAGATGCTCAAGCCAGCCTTAGTGTCACGCTTCATACCTGTAGATCTATATGTAGAACTCTCAGCTACTTCTCCAGTAACATATCTGCCTGTATGCCACCATGCTTCCTTACCATTATGATAATGGACTAAACCTCTGAAACTGTAAGACAGCCCTAATTAAATGTTTTTCTTTATTATAAGTACTGTGGTCATGATGTCTTTTCACAGCAATAGAAACCCTCACTAAGACAATAACCTTCATAGGTTCCAAGAAATTTTCGCTGCATTAGGTTTCCACATTGTCCATATGTCCCCCAATTCCAGTCACCTCTTCCCATACTCTCTCTCTGTTTATCCCTCCCTTCTTCACCTGATCCTTCCTGTTTCTGTCCTCACTTGCCCCAAGTCCAACCATAAAATCTATTGTCCCTTCCCAGGGAGATTCATACATCCCCCCATGCACACAGAGTACCTGTTGTTACTTAGTATCTCTGAGTGAGGCAAGAGACCAATAAAGACAAACATGATATATACTCATAAGTAGATATTAGCTGTTAAGTAAAATTTTAATCATGCTATAATCCACATGTCCATTATAATTTTTATTGTATCTCTTCTCTGCAGTATTCATGTTACCAAGTACTTCAAAGTAAGACATATTTTGAGATGAGATTTTCAAAATAAATTATTGAAATAAGTACTCATATAATGGTACTGGGATGCTCTTATTTGAACATGTTGGGACACAGAATGATGAACCAAGGATGTGCACATGACTGCCAATAGAGATTGCCAATAGAGACAGCAAGAAGCTGCCATTTAGGCTGATGAAAGAGACTTCACTGGAAATCACACCTGCTGACATCTTAATATTGGACTTCTGGCTTCCAGATTTTGAGAAAATAAATACATTTATCCTATTTAAGCCACTGTGGTACTTTCATAGTATTCCACATAGGTTAATAGATTTTGCTGCATATATATTCTTTCTGGATTATGTCTTACTACAACATTCTTCATAAAAATGTTTTAAGGAGCCATTTACTCTGTGTGTGAGTGAAAGAGGAATTTCCATAATAGGATTTTTGTGATGTTTATACATACAACCCTAGATAGTATATAGATAAGATGGAAATTAATTAATCATTCACATTTTATTATACTCATAGTCTGGGGAGTCTTATATTGCTTGAAAGACAGGGCCTCATGTGGTTTGCCACACATGGTGAATAAGCAAGGTCACTAGGAGTCAGAGTATACAAATCAAGGAAGAGCATCATACAATATGCAATGTGTGATTGTGGTCTGAAACAGAGTAAACAAATGATTAAGTCATTTTAAGTCTTGCTGGATCCAACAAATGTCAAGGCACTGTATAATATTACAACCTTATTTTATATAACCTACTTCACAACATAGTTTTCCATTCAGTAATTTTTCTTCAATGTTCTGATATATCATATGAAGGCCTTATATTGTTCATAAGACTCATAGGCTCAGATAACTGACCATGCATCTTACTTTAAAATTATATCACACTATATTGACTTGAAGTTTTCAAAATCCAAAGTGCCTTGCCTCATGAACTTTATTCTCACTTTTATCTATTCTTCTTGTGTTGCTGTAATTCCCATAGGAGGTTGTAATACTTTTCTCATAAGATTTTAGTTCTTTGCTTCTAAAACTCTATGGAATGAAGCTGGATCTTTTTGTGAGCAGCACCAGCACCAGCACCCGCACCCGCACCCGCACCCGCACCCGCACCCGCACCCGCACCCGCACCAGCACCAGCACCAGCACCAGCACCAGCACCAGCACCAGCACCGGCATCGAATTTCCCAGAGAACAAAAAGATACTTAGTTGATACTGGAAAATAAGAAAGGTAGCAAGGAGGAAATCTAACTTCCTAAAAATTAATGTCCTCTCTTTATACACAATGCCCATTCAGTCTTCATTCCAGGGAATCTTTGCAGGCCCATATTTTCCTCTCCTCATTAGTCAAATGTATTTTCAACTGATAAAACCACCAAAGACTATACATACTAAATTTTAGAGGGCTCAGGAGGTAACTCAACAGTTAAGGATGCTTAACCTGTCTTTTGGTGTCCATGTACAAATATAAACATGGTCACATATGGGCCAGTTCCCCCAGTTCTGTAAAGGCAGAGATGGGAGGATATATAAAGGTTGATTGCCATCTTCTTAGCTCCAACTTTAGTGAGAGACTCCATATCAAAGTAATAAACCATAGAATGATAAAGCAAACTATCCAGTGCCCCTCCTCCAGATTCCTCATGTGTGCACCGGCATATACCTGCATCCTCATGGGCATATACCACATACATATACTGTACACACACACTCATGCTCCTTCGTCATCATTTTGTCTTGGTCTTTGTAGCTTATGTACTGTCTCACTCTCTTACATGTACTTAATGTCAAAATATTAGATAATTTTTCTTGTACCATCTCTATTACTATTAATAGAGATTACTATGTAGAGCAGATGCTTAATTGATGTTCATATAAAACAAAGTACTAAAAAGATTAAAAAATTTTAATTACTACAAATCAATTTTACATACAGTTTGAGTAAAGTTAATTCCAAATTTATTTCAATTAATACTATAAGCAAAGGATAAAACATACAGCAAACTTTGAATTAACACTATTATTTTATTACATATTTATGCCAGTTATATAAAAATCACTTTTTCAAAAGCACCCTACATATGATTTATTAAAAAGTAATTACTTATGCATTATTTATTTAATTAAAATTATCAAACTCATCTTAAACTTGATAAATAGATATAAACATATCAGGCAAATATATTTAAAAACATAGACATGAGATGATTAACTTTGGTTAAAAACACTTAACTTTGGTTAAATATCATATGCAATATAACAAAGAATAAAATATCTAAAATTTTCTCATTTATAGCAGCACAGTAAGACACAAACTTTGTTTCTACTAGCTTATAATGCACTCCACTACATAGAAGGCTGACTACTCTTCAACAGAGTGTAAAACTCTCAAATGCAACTAGATAAAGGATATGCTGTGGGCTATGTACCCTAAATGAGGACTGTCAGTGGCATTGCCAGGCACGACTGTAACTCTCCTTGCTGCTCTATTAGCCTCATCAATCAGAGCCTCCTCATATAGACAAGGAAAGGAACTAGGGACACCACCATTGATCTTTGCTAAAACTTCCAGGACTTTCATCTTTGTGGTTTCAGCATGGGCTCTGGAACCCCACATGAACACATATTTTGGAGGATCAATGCCAGACACTCGGAGGTACTCCACATATTTTTCCTTCACGAGATCTTTCGTGATGAACTCTCTAGGTTCCCCAAAGATTGGGTGATCCCTTCCAGGATATATCCCTACCACTTTCAGGAATTCCCAAACGTCATCCTCACTGGAAATGTTGCCATTCATGAAGATCACAACCAGGAGTGTCATCAGGAGCCCTGTCTTGGGTAACCCACTACTGCCCCTCAGATTTCCCTCGGTGGAGAGACCCAGCATGCCCACAAGCATATATGACTGAGAATTGGGATCAACTTTCTTCAACTCGAGGCCAAAGACAAGCTCCAGATGCACAGAGATTCTTCTAATGATCTCAGGTATGTATGCTTTATACTTTCTGCTAATCACCTTCGACATATCTTCCTGTGTAAAGTGCTCTTTCACCTTAAACTTCTCCAGCATGAACGCCATCAATGCACCTGCCTTTCTGTTGAGAAGATTTCTGCGCACAGAAGGAGTGATAGAGCCTATCATGAAGGTGCCTGAACGTCGCAGAGAGTTTATAACAGAAGCCTCAGCATTTATACCAGAAGTCTCACCACCTACAGCACCTGTTGAGAACACACTTAAGTCATCAGAAACAGAGGCTACATTTGTCTGAGTAGCCTGGTGAGTGTATCTCTCTGGGGACCTGGGGGGATCCTCTTGACCAATAGAAGATGTTGGTTCCTCCTTTGCAGTGGGATGAGCAACATCAGGACTATGGCTCCTCTCCTGTACATTTTTACGTTTTGTGCGAGAGCGACCTTTTCTCTTGTGGCTCCTAGGCATGATGACTTGGCTCAAGGGCAGCAGGACAAAGATGTAGGCAGGCAACCCAGCAAAGCAAAAATCTGGAGGGGCAAAATGACACTGTGTAAGCACCATATTTTTACCATATCAGAGAGTGCCTTTCCTTTAACAAGGCCCTCACTCACCTTGCTCCTATTGTGTTTCCTAAAATCGCACAGAATAAAATTAAAAGGAGCATATCGCCACCACCACTCATTCAGGAGCAACACAGATTACCAGTGCAGGCAAAGAGGGGTGTATTTGAGGATCCTTGCTGTTACCAGGAGTGTAGTTTTCACAGTGATTAAAGTTCTTGCTATGAGTCTTTTATCTGGAAATGGCAGGCTCTTCAGAACAAATATGTCACCTCCTTGTTTTCCCAATGGCAAATATCAGAAACAACAGACTTTAGGCCTGCCTTAACACCCTCAGGCCACCATAGCAGTGTGCAGTTCACCATGGCCACCCTGTCCAACCCACCTTGAAATACCCCTTATAATTTTCATGACTTTATATTAACTAGGGTAGAGCATACCCTCTCTGAACCCTCTAGTTTCCCAGGTAGGATTCCATTCCTGAGAAGAGCAAGGGAAATGAATTGCCTCTGGACCTAACTTCCTGCCATGTCTGGGGATTCTGGAGACCAGAGCAGAGGCAGGGTATTTGTGGCCTCCTTTTCAGGTGGAGGGTGGGTTGTAGTTTGGAAGATTCACAGTGGATTTGATTTTTCTACTGTTTTAATTCTGATTATCCTTTAAGGCCTCTGAAAACACACATGATAGGAGACCATATCTCTCAGACCAAGCAAGAGAGCCCTTCTGGCCTCAGGCTGGTGAAGCAGAAGTCAAAAGTCTCACACTTCCACCCGTTTCCCCACTACCATGAATCTATCTGGTCTTCTGGGTAGAACCCCAGGGTTGAAAGTATGCCAACTTCCTCTCTCTTATTCCAGGGAAGAGGATTGCCAGACAACTCAAAAAAATTGTGTTTATTTTGCTTGTGACTGGGTTGTGTCCCTCTTAAAATGAGCCAATGGGTCCCAGATAAAAGATCTCATTTCCTATAAAATTATTTCTTTGAAAATTTCAAATAGTATTTTTTATGTTATATATTTACCTTCCCCCAATTTTTTCCAGATGTACTCCCTCTTCCCTCCTTACATGAGTTTACATCCTCTCTTTTTCCCACTCTTTAAGTTCAGTTTGTATTACTCATATTATATTATATTATTCATATATTCCTGGGCATGTGGTCTTCCAGTGAAACATGGTAGATTTGCTAGAGGCAACACTCTTAAGAGAAACTGATCATTCCTCTCCCAGTAGCTATCAATTGTCAATAGCACTTCTGCTAAGGGTGGTATTTAATATAAGCCTTCCCTCTATATGCTAGAATTTGCTCAGGCTTGATCCTGCATGGTGCTTGTGCACGCTTTTATAATTTCCAAAAATTATGTCTCCAGAGTCCTGATAAGGAGAAATTCTGATTATAGATAGGGCTTACCAGGGTGTGATTTCTGTTGTGTTTGGGTCTCTTTACCTTATTTCTGTGTGGTTGTCTTTTCAGGGCAGGGTAGATATCACTTTTCAAAGGACTTTAAAGGAGGTTGGATTCTCATAGATTTGTCTTGTTATGTTTCTACTCACCTGACAGCACTTAGGATATTTCTACTCAGCTGAACAGAGCCCACACCAGTAAGACTGAAGGTGAAGCTGAAGTCAGGTTCATGGATTTCTGGGATTTCCAGGATCTCGTAGACCTAGTCTTTGGAACAGAAACCATGGGGCTTTATCAGTCCTGATTTGATCCTAAAGGTGAGAGTCTCCAAAGAACTCACAGTGATAATTGATTAATCATTTGCTCAAGACTATTCCAGTTTCTGGGGTGAGTCTGAATGTCTCAAATCAATGATCTTTCTCCCCTGTTAGTTCTAAGTAGGAAAAAGGGTGGGGTTCTAACAAAAATTGTGGCTACACTCTGTGCATCTTTTCTTAGTGGAGTGGCACTCTCAATCAGAACTATTATAATGCAGCTTCTATAGAAACTTGTTCACCTACCTTCCAAAACGTCTATGTTTCCAGAGTCCTGATAAGGGACAATTCTGATTATAGGTAGGGCTTTGCAGGTTCTACTTTCTGTTGTGTTTGGGTCTCTAACATATGGGCTCTAAGGACTGGACGCCCTCTTGTAAGCCCCAAAATATCACCTCTGAGTACATATACTTCATTTGGTCACTAATTTCTTGAGCCTCCAAGACGTAACAGCTTCTGGAAATTGCTGGTCCACAGAGGATTTGGAGGCCTATCTGTCTACTTTGTGTTTTGTAGTCCTGTTTTAACTCATATTGTCATGCAGATGGCTGGCAGAGCCTTGTATTCCTGTCTTTTCTGATTTTAATTCTCCTTCTTTAAACTTAGAAGAAATTCTGAGAAGAAAAATGAGGATCCTGAAAGCTATAGCTGGAGTCTGTTTCCACTTACATCATGGTCATTTCCAAATGTTTAAAAAATAAGTTCATACCTCTGTCACATGAGATTCACTTTCATTTTTCCTATTCCATTTTAGTTCATTCTTTGTATTCTCTGAAGTTAAGAATAATAAAATAACACAGGATTCTTCTTTTGAGTTCACCAACTCAGTCACTAAAGAGCTTTCAGGTGGTTGTTATTAGAATGGCTGGCTTGGTCAATGGGAATGTTTATCCTGTCCTGTCATTCCTCCACAGGTCTAACATATGGGCTCCTAAGTTGTACCCAAGACTCTATTAATGGCATAGGACATTTTTTTCTCCCAAGGTATAAGAGAAAAGAAACAAGGCCAAATTTAAAATTATTCTTCTACCTGAGCCTGTCATCTGTTGTATATTAAAGTGTATACAGTTGTTTTCACTCCAGAGCTTGCCTTCACACAGGTACTCACACTTAGGAGGCATAAAGGCCAACAGTCTATGTTTACTCAGGGAAAGTCTGCCTCCTAAGTTTGAGTAAATTTTTATAGTTACTTACAAAAAAGGATCTTGTACATTTCTGCAAGTTTCATTTTAGGTTCATTCTAGATATTGTTGCAGTCAAGAATCATATGCTTTCTGTTACATGTTCTAATTATTGTTTTCCAAGTAGTAAATTTCAGTATCTCCGCTTAGGTGCAGGCAAGTCACTTTTGCCAAAATGTTGTCTAGCAGTTTGTTAAAGAAGGATTTAGTTGGGATTTGGGATATGGAACAGTATTTAAAGTTAGGACTCCACATCTGTGTAAGGCATAGTCACTAAGGAGAAGATGATCAAGGACGTGTGGTTTGAGAGAGAGAGAGAAGAGATGTGGTAAACTTGAGTTCTTGTTTAACAGAGGTAGTTGGTGTTGGGTTAGGGCTTCACTTTAAATATTACTACAGTCAAAAATGACTTTATTTTCTATAATGTGTTCTAATTGGTAATTTTTAACACTTGTTAACTAATAGGTAAAACCAAGTCCTCTATTATTAATATTAGTTAACATTGAGGTGCAGCAGAAGAACTCAAGTTGAACAGCTGCTGCTGTGGTACTCTGTGTCTGCCAGTTCACCGCCTCACTGCTCTAGATCTATTTCTTGGCACCTTCCACATATCTACTGGTACAGATGGTAAGATGTTCCTGCCAATCTAGTTGCTAAAATCTCCAAGCCTCTCTCTCAGTGTGTCCTGTCATGGTCCTTGATGATGAGATGCAGACTGCATTGTGTAGTTCTCAGACCATTAGAAAGACCAAGGCCACTTTGACTTAGAGTTCATCTGGCTGGTCAGAGTTTTTTAAATAAGGCTGTCCCCATAAGTCAGAAAACTCTCTTGTGTGTGCAACATTTTGGTTGTACCAGGTTGCAGCTCTAACTGTGAGCTCTAGATTACAGTCCCCACACAACACCACTGGACTCCATTTGTGTTTACCACAACCAGGATTCATTTGCTGGCTCACTGAAGATCAAGTCCATACTCACTTTGGCTTTGGATATGTAACCCCTCCATACACATTACATAGAAACTTGAAATCTTGATGTGTGGCTATGGATAGGCTATCAATTTAGCTATAATGATTTTCTAGGCTATAGTAGTTTTAATTTCTGTATTTTTATGTATGCCTGAATATCCTACATCTGCAATATTATATATACATATATATATATATATATATATATATATATATATATATGTATATATATCATATGAAGATCTTACATCTGATGATACTGTATCTGAATGAGTTTTTCTTATATGCTAATGACAGCACTTTATTTTAATTATAGACTTATATTGATATTATTATCTCTGTCCATTCCTAACATTTATTTAGGCATATTTATGCATGGTTTTCATATGTTTTCCAATACTTTATTAAGTACCTTTATAACATTTCACATTTGCATGTTTGTTGATGAATTTATGATATAGACATTCAATTCTCCTATGAATTTTCTGAAAGCTAACAAAGTGGCTAGTGTTAAATTGACACAAAAGGTTTCCCCACCTAGAGTGTGATTAAATGTTTTTTCTTTTCTATTGTTTTCTGGTTCAGCCTCCCCAGTCCTAGGTTTACAAGCAGAAACCAACATGCTCACCTACATCATTTTGTTGTTGTTGTTGTTGTTTTTCTTTTTTTTTTCTTTTCTTTTTTGAGACAGGGTTTCTCTGTGTATCCCTGGCTGTCCTGGAACTTACTTCTTGTCCAGGCTGGCCTCGAACTCAGAAATCCGCCTGCCTCTGCCTCCCAAGTGCTGGGATTAAAGACGTGTGCCATCACTGCCCGGCTGTTGTTGTTTTTCTAATGTGATTTATTTGTATTCCTTGGGCCCCCCAAAATTTATTAATTCACCACTATATTTGATGTTTTATGAATTATGATGTTTGTCTCTGAGTTTGATGGTGTTCTTTTAGTGGGTACACTTCTCAATTATAATTCAAGGAGTACTAAACTGTAATAGAAGAGAAAGAATTTCTCACTTTTATACGGCTTGCTTGTGTTTCACCATTCAGCATAATGAATACTTAAACTTGGCTAGTCTGGAAATATTTTGTGAATGCTATGGATTTTTATTACAGTTTTACTTTATACAGTCCAATGATGTTTTGAATTTTTGAGTCTATTTAATCATTTATATTTTACTAGCTGTTTTCTAATTCACTTGGTTTTTCACATATAAAAATAGCATCCTATTTCTATGAAAATTTTTTTGTCGTTAAAATACCTAAATATATACTACAGAATAATCATGAGCTTAATATACCTGGTTATAATAATCTTGGCCTGACAAGTTTATTTGTTTATTAAGTGCAAGAGCACTCTTAAAATAATGTTGGGTATTTTTATTATAAAACCTAGAAGGAACAGAGGGAGGAGAAGGCACACAAATAGTCATGGGGTAAAGGACAAGAGGAAAAGAGAAACAGGAAGAAACAAAGGACAAGATATACCACCTCAAAGGCACAGTCCCACTGTGACCTACTTCCCCTAAGCATGCCCTATCTCCTAGTAGCCAATAAGGTATGAAGTCATCAGTAGATGAGAGATTGTCCAATCACATCTCAACAGTGCCACCATCTGGGGAACAAGTCTTTTACATATGCCCCTTTGAGGCTATTTTATATTCAAACCCATAACACAGAATGTTTGTAATTTCCTTTCTGTTGATGCTCACAATCATTAAGGTTCATCAGCCTCTTCTGTTAGTCCACTAGGTGCTGAAAAATGGCAATTCTATCACTTGTGAGTTTTTTTCCTGTTAGAAAAAATTTTATACATAGAACCTTCCCCTTGTTCATTTTTGATTATATAGTTTAAGGGTAAACATATTTACAATTCTATCATAGCTCTTAATATTTTGTTGCAGATATAAATATACTATTATATATGTTTTGCCAGCATGCATATATGTACGTGTACTACTTGCATGACCGGTTCCCTTGAAGGTCTAAAGAGAGTATTGGGTACAATGTAAGTGGAGTTACAGATGGTTGTGAGCTAATATGTGCTACTGAGAACCTAACCTGGGTCCTCTGAAAGAAAAAGTACTCTTAACAACTGAGCCATCTCTCCAGCCCCACCATGCAATATAAATATATATTATATTTGATAAAACGTGTTGTATGAATCTTTAAAAAAATTAGCTTTCATCATTTGACTTTATTATCTAATTCATTTTTTGCACTTAGCATCATTATCTTCTACCTTTTATTGTTTTCATAATTATTGAACCCTTTGGATATTGCAAATATTTTTTTCTTATACATGTATTAAAGGCCATACTATCCCTCAAGGTATCAATTATGCTGTTTTTTCTACATCATATTGTATAATACCTTTATATGAATTGTTTAATTTTTTTCTAAAGCTGGATAAGTATATTGTTTAGACTCATATATAATGTTTGAATATGGGCTGGAGAGATGGCTCAGTGGTTAAGAGCACCGACTACTCTTCCAGAGGTCCTGAATTCAATCCCCAGCAACCACATGGTGGCTCACAACCATCTTTAATGGGATCTGATGTTCTCTTCTGGTGTATCTGAAGAGAGCAATGGTGTACTCATATTCATTATATAAATAAATCTTTAAAAAATAATGTTTGAATATATATGATATTCATACATATGGAAAAGATTATATACTAAAACACATAAAATGTGGCAAAATTGGTTTTATTTCTAGAACTGAAAAGACTTAGAATGAGAAAAATCAGTCTATATAATTATTCTACTATGTTGTTCAAGTGGAGATTATCAGGGAACCAGATCCCATTCTAAATGTTGACACACACTGGTAAGTGAGGCCAACTCCATGGATTGAAGGAAATGTCGAAGATCTGAATGGGGGATATCAGGGGCTCAGGCATTTGAGCTCAAGAGCAGTGCAAACAGAGCACTTCTCATTTTTATTACTAAAGCAAGCAATAGATGAGGTGATGTTTACACTTAGATAAGCTAATACAAGTACAGCAAAAAATACACCTGGTGTTATATCTTATTATATTTGGTCATGTTAAAGAGCCAAGATTATTCCTCCTAGTGATTAGCTTTCCCACAAAGATAATGTAGACATATCTACAAATTCTCTATATGTCCTTGTATAATAATAAGTGCATTCACTTATTATTATAGCTTGTGTAATTTTTTAGAAGGATGTTTTAATGGGAAAAACATTTTGCACTGTGTTCCATTCATAGTAAGTTCAAAGCTTTTTAAAACACAGGCTTTCATGTCTGTAACTAAGGAATTTAATTTAACAAGGTATTTACTTAATAAGCCAATCATGAGTACTCAAACACAATAACACAACTCTTACCTCAAGAATAAAAGAACTAAGAAAAAAGATATTGTCATCAAAGAATAGGATTTGCACTCAGTAGCATGGGGAAATAGTTGATCAGTGAGGAAGATGTTGGAGCCACAAAGGTGTAGGAGAAGCTACTTGCTACAGAAAGGAAGGTGAATGATTCTTAGTACTCTTGACTCTAATGTACAGTTGTTGTCAACTACTAGCTGAATTGTTCCAGTATCAAAATACTGGAGAGCACAGAACATTTTAAAAATTATGAGTTCAGGATATGTTCTAGTTGTGCTGCCTTGTCTGGCCTCAGTGGGAGACCATGTGCCTAGTGTCACAGAGCCTTGATGTACCAGGGTGGGGGGGATACCAAAGGGGGCCTCCATCCTCTCAGAGAAGAAAGGAAGGGGGTAAGATTGTGAGAGGGGATGACCAGAAAGTGGGCAGCAAACTGGATGTAAAGTAAATAATATTTTTAGAAAAATTAAAGAAATAATTAAATAAAAATGCATGTTCACAAGTTAAGACTTTTTATAGTTGATAATAAAAGAAAGCAAACTGAAAGAATGGACCCATTTAAAGCAAATAGGTCCAGGGCTAACATGTCTCATGGGCACAGTAGATAAGAAAACTTCATACCACAAAAAGAAACTGAAGAGGGCATACACTAACAGCTTGACAACACACCTGAAAACTCTAGATCAAAAAGAAGCAAACACACTAAAGAGGAGTAGATGGCAGGAAATAATCAAACTCAGGGCTGAAATCAACCAAGTAGAAACAAAAAGAACTATACAAAGAATAAATAAAACCAGGAGCTTGTTCTTTGAGAAAATCAACAAGATAGATAAACCCATAGCCAGACTAATCAGAGGGCAGAGAGACATTATGCAAATTAATAAATTCAGAACTGAAAAGGGTGACATAACAACAGAAACCCAGGAAATTAAAAAAAGAATCATCAGATTCTACTACAAAAGCCTATACTCAATAAAACTGGAAAATCTGAATGAAATGGACAATTTTCTAGAGAAATACTAGGTACCAAAATTAAATCAGGCCCAGATAAACCATCTAAACAGTCCCATAACCCCAAAAGAAATACAAGCAGTCATTAAAAGTCTCCCCACCAAAAAAGTCTGGGACCAGGCGGTTTTATTGCAGAGTTCTATCAGACCTTCAAAGAAGGCTTAATACCGATTCTCTATAAACTGTTCTGCAAAATAGAAACAGAAGGAACACTACCCAATTCATTTTGTGAAGCCATAATTACGCTCATACCTAAACCACACAAAAACCCAACAAAGAAAGAGAACTTCAGACCAATCTCTTTTATGAATATGGATGCAAAAATAGTCAATAAAGTTCTTGCAAACCGAATCCAAGAACACGTTAAAACAATTATTCATCATGATCAAGTAGGATTTATCCCAGGAATGCAGAGATGGTTCAATATATGGAAATCCATTAGCGTAATCCACTATATAAACAAACTCAAATATAAAAAACACATGATCATCTCACTAGATGCTGAGAAAGCATTTGACAAAATTTAACACCCCTTCATAATAAAAGTCTTGGAAAGAACAGGAATTCAAGGCCTATACCTAAACATAGTAATAGCAATATATAGCAAACCAGTAGCCAACATCAAACTAAATTGAGAAAAACTTAAAGCAATCCTACTAAAGTCAGGGACTAGACTAAGCTGCTCACTCTCTCACTACCTATTCAATATAGTACTGGAAGTTCTAGCTAGAACAATTATACAACAAAAGGAGGTCAAAGGAATACAAATTGAAAAGGAAGAAGTCAAAATTTCACTATTTCCTGATGATATAATAGTATACTTAAGTGACCCCAAACTTCCACCAGAGAACTCCTTAACTGATAAACAACTTTAGCAAGATGGCTGGATATAAAATTAACTCAAACAAATTAGTAGCCTTCCTATACTCAAAAAATAAACTGGCTGAGAAAGAAAATAGGGAAATGACACCCTTCACAATAGTCACAAATAACATAAAATACCTTGGTGTGAATATAACCAAGCAAGTAAAAGATCTGTATGACAAGAACTTCAAGTCCCTGAAGAAAGAAATCGAAGCAGATCTCAGAAGATGGAAAGATCGCCCATGTTAGGATTGGAAGGATTAATACAGTAAAAATGGCTTTGTTGCCAAGAGCAATCTACAGATTTAATGCAATCCCCATCAAAATTCCCACTGTATTCTTCACAGAGATAGAAAGAGCAATTCTCAAATTCATTTGGAATAACAAAAAACCCAAGATAGTGAAAATTATTCTCAAAAATAAAAGAACTTCTGGGGGAATCACCATCCCTGACTTCAAGCTGTACTACAAAGCAATAGTGATAAAAACTGCATAGTACTGGTACAAAGACCAATGGAGGATCAATGGAATACAATAGAAAAGCCAGAAATGAACCCCTATACCTATGGTCACTTGATCTTTGACAAAGAAGCTAAAACCATCCAGTGAAAAAAAGACAGCATTTTCAACAAATGGTGTTGGTTCAACTGGAGGTCATCGTGTAGAAAGATGCAAACTGATCCATACTAATCTCCTTGTATAAAGCTCAACTCCAAGTGGATCAAGGACCTCCACATAAAACCAGCTACATTGAAACTAATAGAAGAGAAAATGGAAAAAAATCCTCGAACACATGGGCACAGCAGAAAAGTTCTGGAACCGAACACCAATGACTTATGCTCTAAGATCAAGAATTGACAAATGGGACCTCATAAAATTGCAAAGCTTCTGTAAAGCAAAGGACACTGTCAATAGAACAAAGAAGCAATCAACAGATTGGGAAAAAATCTTTACCAGTCCTACATCTGATAGATGGCTAATCTCCAAGGTATACAAAGAACTGAAGAAATTCGACTCTAGACAGTCAAATAACCCTATTAAAAATGGGGTGCAAAGCTAAACAATTCTCAACTGAGGAAACTGGAATGACTGAAAAGCACCTAAATTAAGTGTTCAACATCTTTATTCATCAGGGAAATACAAATCAAAACCACTCTGAGATTCTACCTCACATCAGTCAGAATGGCTAAGATCAAAAACTCAAGTGACAGCAGATTCTGGTGAGGATATGGAGAAAGAGGAACACTCCTCCATTGTTGGTGGGATTGTAAGCTGGTACAACCACTATGGAAAGCAATCTGGTGGTTCCTCAGAAAATTGAACTTAGTATTACCTGAGGACCCAGCTATACCACTCCTGAGCATATACCTAAAAGATGTTCCACTATACAACTGGGACATATGCTCCACTATGTTTATAGCAGCCTTATTTATAATAGCCAGAAGCTGGAAAGAACCCAGATGTCTTTCAACAGGGGAATGGATACAGAAAATGTGGTACATTTACACAGATTACTACTCAGCTATTAAAATCAATAATGTCATGAAATTCTTAGGCAAATGGATGGAACTGAAAAATACCATTCTGAGTGAGGTAACCCAATCACAAAAGAACACACATCGTATGCACTCACTGATAAGTGGATATTAGGCCAAAGGCTCACAATACCTATGATACAAAGAGTAGACCACATGAAGCTCAAGAAGGAAGACCAAAATGTGAATGTTTGGTCCTTCTTAGAAGGTGTAACAAAATACTCAACCAGAGCTCCCAGGGTCTAAACCTCCAGCCTGGGGACACCAAGGGTGGGACTCATGGCTTCACCTGTATAGGTCATTGAGGATTGCCTTGTCAGGCACAAATGGAAGAGGAGGATCTTGGTCCCTGAAAGCTTGAGTTCCCTAGTGTAGGTGAATTCGAGAGCAGGGAGGCGGGAATGGGTACATGGTGGGAGCACACCCTCATAGAAGTAGGAGCAGGTGGATTGGATAAGAAGTTTGGGGGGGAATGGGAGAGGAGATAACATTGAAAGGCAAATAAATAAAATATCCAATTAAAAAAAAAGATAATGGGTCTGGCAATTGTAGTTGAGCAGTTGAGACTTTTTGTCAACAATTTATTGCAGGAATTTCGTATAATCCCCAAGGACATGGTATTTTGGAAGAGGCCCGTGGAACTTGAATAAAATTGGTGAGATATACTGTTGCTGAGACAAAGAATGATGCCAGCTTGTGAGCTTGCAGAGTGCCCTGACAAGGATGACTGGACATAGGATATTGGACATATGTTCCTGACCCACCTTTGCTTGACTATATCCCAGATGGGATAAGCTGCCTTGCCTTAAGTTTTTAGACCTTTTGGGATAGACAATCAAAAGGAGAAATTATAATATCTCTTGTATTTTTCATAAAGGTGACCAGCTATTAGGACTCAATCATGTACTGGTCTTGAAAACAAACTAATATTGGAAATAACAGTCTACTCCTGGAAGGCTGGATCTGGACATTGTCAGAGACATATTTGGAAGTTAGCCGTAACTCACTATGATGTTATGATATCAAGAGATAAAGTTGGGACAGGGTCTGGATTTCAAACAAGGGTTAGTGCATGTTTTAAGGCTCTTTTAATTGTCAAGCTAAAATTGGCTTTGGCTCTTCTCCAGTATTTATTGTAAGTTGCATTGACTGTATAATTTCCAATTGTGTTAGTGTTTTGAAACCTGGCATGTTTGTTATATTGGTCTATCAATCAGCTTTTGTCTTATTGCTCTGAGTATTAGAAAGCCTTGATTCTCTGAAAAAAAAATCTTGAAACTTCTGGAAGAAGTGAATTAGGCTTTAAGCAGAAGCAAGAGGGTAGCGGGCTTGATTATTGCTAGTATAACATCTTTAATTACATTAATTGCTAGCACTACTGATTCTGCAATAGCATTGACACAAAGAGTTAAGACAACTATTTTTTGTTAACCATCTAACAAAGTTACCAATGTGTTGAGTATACAAAAGGACTTATATAGGTATAGTTAAATTTGAAAAATTTAACTTAACTTTGAGAAATAAAAAAATGCCTACCATCCCTCTTATTTATTCAAAATTTTGAAGAAGCTACTAAAAAGTACTGCAATGAAGGAAGAGATTAAAAATTAAAAGTTATTATCATTAATAGGAAATTTGAATAATATATTTGTAAAGATACAGTATAATCAAGTGTATATTTAAAATAGTTATAAAATTAAAATCATTTTGTTATTGTAGCAATGAAGATTATAAATATGAAACTAGAATATAAATTATAAACTAATATATGATGTTGCTACTTAAGAAATGCTTATATATTTATACTATATAATAATGGAGTTTTATATAATAGACTCTATATAAGCATCTCTTAGGTATATGATCATTAATAATGAATATTAATATATTGAAATATGTCACTATTATTTAGAGAATTCAGTGTAAACACAAGTATAAAATTGTGAAATTTGTGCAAAGAATTATTACTAAATACTATAAACAAGTTCATTTTCTCCAAATTTATTCTATAATATATGATAATTCTCATTCTTCTCAGAGGAAACATAATAGAATATGTCTCAAAGTTTACAGGCTGATTTTAAATTGTAATGTTACTTTAAATGTACAGAAAGTTTAAATGTGTTGATGAAGAAAAATATGTGAGGCATTAATGCCCTAGTAGACATCAAGAGTTACTAAAATCAACAACAGTACTCAAGGATTTGTAAGTTGTAGAAGTAATTGAATAGGGCATTATCCTAAAATAGACTTACCTGTACATGAATGAACTCCTGATTATTTCAAAATGTCCTTTCAGGATACTAAATATAGAACCTTTTACTCAAAATTAACAAAGAACAACTAGCTATTAAAACTGAAAAAGTTTGCAACTATAGCATTCTTTC
Source organism: Rhabdomys pumilio (assembly GCA_030674055.1). Taxonomy (NCBI): domain Eukaryota; kingdom Metazoa; phylum Chordata; class Mammalia; order Rodentia; family Muridae; genus Rhabdomys; species Rhabdomys pumilio. The sequence continues at coordinate 76,508,977 of JANHMN010000005.1, read as the reverse complement.
ACACATTACAAAAATAAATCATACAAAGGATTTAAACTAAACCTTAAACATTGAATACTATGTTTTCAAACTTCTCATAGAGAATAGAAATAGATTGTCTTATAAAAAGTGCTAAAGATGGAGTGCAGATGTCTCTTCAGCATACCTAGTTTACATCCAGTGTCTGTACACCTACTAGCAGGACTTCTCTTTTAGTATTGAAGGGTCTTCGATATAGTTTTCCACAGTGTTTACACTAATTTACTTTCCTAAGATCAACATATACAAGTTGTCTCTTTGAATCTGACATTCTTACCAACACTGGTTCTTTTTTATCTTATGTGTTTGTTATAATTTGTTTCCTTTGTTGTACATAAACTTTCTAACTTTCTAACTCATGTATTTATTTTCTTCTATTTTCTATATTTTATTTATATTTTAAAACACAACAAAAACTAACAAAACACCAGCTTTCCCCCAATATCCTGATGCAGACCCCATTTTCTGCGTGAAGCTTCAGAGCTTTGGGTCTTGTATAGTTTAGTTGGTGGTTGTATTTTTATATTGGGTTGTTTGTTTTGATGTTTCTATTTTGTTTTGCTGGAGTTGGGAAATAGTGTTTTAGGCATGCCTTCCTAACTTCAATGGTATGATTGAGAGGTCTGTTATTTTAATGGGTTTGTCTTTGTGAGTTTGTATTTCTTTCCTGCAAAATTTAATTTGCTTTCTCTGTTCTGAAATTTTGTTTGAAAATTGGACATTTTGACTATAATGTGACATGAAAATTTTATTTTCTGGTAATGTGTATTAGTAGTTCAAATGTATCTTATGCTTGAGTATTTGGTTATTTCATGAAATTTCAGGTAGTTTTTCTTGTTTTTTTTTTTTCTTTTTTTTTTTTTTTTCCCAATCAGACTCCACAAAGGAGCCCGATGGGATTTGAACCAGCATGGGAGAGACCGTGCCCGATCTCTAGAGGTGGACGCCCAAGCCGCTGCGCCACAGCGCGCTCGCTCAGGTAGTTTCTTCTACAGTTATAGTAAATAGATTTTCTATGTCTTTAGATTGTGTCTCTAGGTTGTGTTGCTTTTTCTGTTCCATGAGTTTACTTATATTCATGTGCAGAAAAAGAGAAAAAAAGCTGGGCAGTGGCGCGCACGCCTTTAATCCCAGCACTTGGGAGGCAGAGGCAGGCGGATTTCTGAGTTCGAGGCCAGCCTGGTCTACAGAGTGAGTTCCAAGACAGCCAGGGCTACTCAGAGAAACCCTGTCTCAGAAAAAAAAAGAGAGAGAGAGAGAGAGAGAGAGAGAGAAACCCAAACCCACAAATTTTTTCTCTACAAATAGCTGCATATTTTCAGTAAAACAAAACTGTATGGGCTGGAGAGTTTGCTCTGCTGTTAGGAGTACTTGCTGTTCTTGAAGAGAGGACTCTACTTAGGCTCCCAGCACATATTTGGTGGTTTATAAGGTGCCATAACTCTAGATCTAGGATCTGCTGCCCTTTTCTTTCCTCAGTGGGGACCAGGCATGCATTCAGTTGCATTAGTGTACATGTAAGCAAAACATTCATACACAATAAATAAAATATACTTTTAAGAAAATTTTAAAAATATTTTATATACTTATTGTATGTGGTACATAGGGTATTTTCATATGACTATATGTTGTACATTGGACATAGTCTCTAATATTCCTTATCATGTTGTCTTGTACCAGTTGTACAGAGACATGCCTTTGCTTACATCTGGCTGGAAAGGGCAGAACTGAGATAGCTGGGGAACTTTAAAATATAGTTCATCACAGTATAGAGAAATAAATGTGTTTTTCTGATATCCTTGAAGTCCATAATCATGCCTCTTTTCTCACATATTTATGTCAGTACCACTATCTGCAATGTATTTTTCCCTCTGTAGTTGTTCTGTGATCTGGCTTTTAATCCCCCTTTTTCAGTTTCCTAGAACAGAATTCTATATTCTTATTTGTGTTTACTTAAGAAAGCAATTTGTACTCATGGCAAAAAGTTCATCAAGGACTTTGGGATTCATCTGTTATTTTTTTTATAGTCATAGTCCAGAAAGAACAGAGAAAAGCATTTGTAGTAGATAATTCTATAATTTATTATTTATGTAATTTACTGGTAGCTTTATAAGTAAAAAGGAAATTGCTGTCTTCTGGTAAAAAGAATTGAATCAGGAACAAGAGTTTTTGATACATTTTTCCTTTTAAATTTCAACCATTGAATTTTCTTTTAGAATTTTTTTACAACTATATTTTTACTTTTAAAAATTTAAGTACAATTACATTGTTTTTCCCTTTCACTCTTCTAACCCTTATCCTCCTTATAACTCCTTAACCCTCCTCCTCCTCTCATGTTCTTGGCCTCTATTTCTTTAATTGTTGTTACATATATATGCATATATCTGCATATATTCATAAATTTATACACACTGCCTAATCAGTTCATGCAAAGTTACTTGTAGGTATATAATTTCAGAGCTGACCATTTGGTATTGGATAACCATTTATGGGGACACTTCCTTGGGGAAGAATATTTCTCTCACTCTCAGTTTTCCTTAACTGACTGTAGTTCTTTGTCTAAATTTGAGACCCCAATATTTCAACCTTCGATATTGGCATGTTTATTGGAAATATCCTTGTTCAGGTCTTGTTTATTTATCTATGAAATAATAACTTGAAACTTTCATTTTAACTTATTTACTCTGGAAATGTTTGTATCTAAGTCTTTTCTGCTTCTAAAAACTGAAAAAAAAACTTTTAAAAAGAATTTTATTCCTCAAGCTAATTTTTCCATTAGATAAAAAATGATTTAACATAGGAAGAATATCTAATTACTAGATAAATTTAGAAATAACCACATGCAACACATGGCAGCATCATGTTTCTGTTATACAAGAACTAGATAGGTAACTTTTATCTTAAGAATATGCATTTAATAGGTTTGTCTGTTGGCTATATACTTGGAAAATTTTCCTTCTGTTTGTGCTCTTTAACAGATGTAAGATGTATCACATTTGAGTATTTTCTCAGTAATTTTTTTCTCTTTCATACAATGTTTAATTTTAGCTAAGCCCTTTAATATTAGAAAATAGTGAAGATTGTGAAATGTTCCTTGCTTTGACTTTGTCTTTCTGCAGTGAACCACTCTTGTTCATGCAAATTAAATAAGTCCAAGGATACCTTCTATGTTTCTCTGTGACAGAACTCCATGCAGTCTCTCAATATTCCTTTGCTTTGTACATAATTAACTAAAATGCTTGTCTCAGATGATCAATGAAAACAAAATACTTGCTGATCAAACATTGGTCAAGCTTGTTTTCTCTCTCCACAGCCCTGAAATTTGACAAAACTTCTTCTGAGTCATAATACAGTAATTTCTGAAAGTAGAAGTGTTTTTCTGTAAGAAAAGGATGAAACCTTTTCATCCCATTTTCTCATATATGTTTTCTCATATATATTATTTTTTCATATATATTATTGTCTCATATATATTTTCTCATATATATTATTCTTTCTAGCTTTGTTTAGACTTCTCTATAAAATAACTTTCAAGATTCTATAGAATTATTTGATATTTTGATGCAAATGAAGACTTTAAAGTAGATCCCATGTACTGACACCTAAGCTAGACACTGATGTGGATGGCTAGAAGTGCATGCTGTCAAGAACATGATATAGCTGTCTCCTTAGAGATCTGCCAAAGACTAACACATTGAGAGGATGATGCTCACAGTTAACCACTGATATGATCAAGGGTTTCCCAATGGAGAACTTAAGAGAGAAGACTAAAGGAGCAGAAAGGGTTTTGTGACCCCAGGAGGAAAGCAACAATACCAAACAGCCAGAGCTCCAGCCTAGGAGCACATAGGGAAGGACCCAGGACTCCAGCGGTATAAGTAGGGGAGGATATATGTCGGGCATAGGTGGGAGAGGAATTTCTTGGTCCCATAAAAAAACGAACACAGAGTGCGGGGGGGGGGGGGGGGGGGGGGGGGGG